>QAOC01012880.1:0-12500 GCA_003255005.1 Begonia fuchsioides | reverse complement strand
ACGCTCCTCTTTGACTGAAGGCTCGATCCATTAACGATATGCGCGGCCGAATTTGAAAGAAGACCGTGCTTGACCGAGGGAGACCCGTTGTTGACCAAGAGGTTGCACCGGGTGGGGTAAACTCCAAAAAATGAAGGATTGGCTCGAGCCAATTTGGATAAGGAGCTTCTAAAATACTCTCGGTGGTCAGAATGAAGTGGCATGTGGTCTGGTTCCTCGGTTAGCTGCCAATGGCTCGTTAGTGTGTGCGGGCTTATTCAAAACGACGACCGAGTTAACCATGATCCAAATATTTTGGAATTTACTCGGGCCATTTTTGAATAAAGTCTTTGGTTGACCTTTGGTTGACATGACTATGGGCGCGCGCGGTCTCTTTTGAATTTGAATCATCGGTTGACCGACGATGGTTTATGGGAGCGCGCGGCTCGTTCAATATGTCGACTGAGGTTGACTTTCTTCCCTGCATTGTGGGATTTACTCAAGCCAATTTGAAATGGAGCCCCTGGATGGTCTTAGGTTATCCATATGAAGGAGCGCGCAGACCATTTTTGAATGAAAGTTGTCAGTTGTTTTCAATAGTCCAAGCACGTGCGCGGCATGTTCAAAATGGTGACCCGGGGTTGACCTTATCTCGAAAATCAAGGGATCCGCGTGGGCCATTTTGAATTTAAACTCTTTGATAAACCTAGTCTAACCGAGTGAGGAGATTCATGGCTGAATTTGGACGCGGATCTTTCAGCTTCTGCCGATCGCTCAGAGGTGCGCGTGGTTGATTCAAATTTGGCGACCTGGAGTTGACCTTATCTCGAACATTGAGGGATCCGAGTGGGCCATTTTGAATTTAAGCTCTTGGATGAACCTATTCTGACCGAGTGAAGAGAGTCATGGCTGAATTCGGACGCAAATCTTTCAGTTGTTGCCGATGGCTTGGAGGTGGTTCCTTAAACAGCTTATGAGTGCGCGGGCGCTTTCAAAATGCAGCCGGTTGAACCTCTCTCCAGACATCAAGGGTAATTCAGATGTAAAGACTCGGTTGTCCGTTGATGTCTTGAAGCGTGCAACGCGGGTGTCCATGCCTCTTACACCAATAAATCCTTGTGTGCTAATTCAAACCTTGTCCTTTCCTTGACCAAATAATCGGATTACTTAAGAATTTAAGTAAAGTGACAGATGGGATTTTGTCAAGGTCTCCTAGTTGACCGAGGGTGGACTGTGGCTTGACCATGGTTTGACCATGGTTCGGCCGTGGCGGTCCTTTGTGGGCCTTTGTGCGTTCTTCTTCTTTGGGCTGCTTTCTCTTCCTTCTCCAACGTTTATTTGCTGGTTAAATAAAATGTGGGCGGGGTTTGGCATTAGGGGGCCGAGGACTCAATCTTCATGGGAGAAATGCGGGATCCGATTGGATCGGGTGTTCTCCCACATCGGCCACTTATTTCCTTTGGGCCGAAATCCTAAGGATTGTGGCCACATCGAAGGCCGTTTGTCTGTTAGTCGTCGGTAGGTGCTCGGGGCTGGGAGTGGTCGGACTCCATGTGATCGAGACCTTGGGTCACTCTCGATCATGTTTGGAAGGAATTTTTGAGACTATGTTTCCTACAAAATGAGCAACTAAGTTATTAAAATCTTCCGTGCTCATCGGGGCTAGGTCCGTGATGTGCATGATGTGCTCCGATTGCACATCAGGGCATCAGAGACCTATTATTGCCTCAAACTTCCTTGGCCTAAGCGGCCATAGTCCCTCTAAGAAGCTGGCTGGCCGCCGAGGGTCACCTCCACATAACTAGTTAGCCGGCTGAGGTCTCGTTTGTTAACGGAATTAACCAGAAAAATTGCTCCACCAACTAAGAACGGCCTTGCACCACCACCCATAGTGTAACAACATTCATTTTTATTTTAAAATTTTTTGACTTTAAGATGGAAGTGTTTAAGATTTCTTTTATGAATGTTCGGTAAATATTGAAGAATTAAAGTATTGTTGATGTTACCAATTTAGTAGGTTGAAGGTGATGAAGAAAATAAGGTTTAAGGGGGTATAAGTAATGATGTTATTCAGAAAGGTTAGAAAATCTTCTAAGTGTTTGAGAATACTTTCGATCGACCCCAGGATCAGAAGGGTTTGACACAATATAAGACTTTTGGTCGACCCCAGGATCGAAGAGGGGTCGACACAAATAACTCTCGAGAATTCTTTTGGTCGACACCTTCCCGATTTGAGTTGAAAAGTCAGCAAAAACGTGGAGAATCCCGATGGATGGACGTGAGAAAAACATTGATTTTTGTTTAATGAAGGAGATAAGAAGGCATGGTCTGCTATTTCCCTACCAAACACGACTTCTTTTCCCTATTCTACTCTAAGTTCTCACGTCTCTATCAAGGGGAGAGTAAGATTGAGAAAGAAAGAGATATTGTGAGAGAAAATAGTAAGAAAGTGTTATCTCAAGAGAAGGGAAATGGAAAACTCTGAAGTTTTTGTGGAAGCTAAAGTTCAAGGTAATTGTTCTATCCTCTGAGTTTCTTTTATGTTCAGTAAGGATAATATGATGGTATTGGTTGAATTGATGGATAAAAATGAAGGATTTCATGTAGATTGTTAGAAAATCAGTTGATTGTGTGCAAGGTTAGGGTTTTTGAGATTCGGTCACATTGTAGCACGAATTTGAGTTTATGTCCTTTATATGAGTTAGAGTAAACTCTTAGAGTGATTTATAGTTGTTAGAATCACTCAATTCGAAGCTATGTATAAAAAGTTATGGATGTCACAAGTTAGTGTATAGAAACTGGGGAGAACTGCGGTTATAGGTTGGGTCGACCGATTCTCGACTTAAAAGCGCATATTCTCTGTTTTGTCAACATGGGTCGACCCCTCATAGGCTGGGTCGACCGGTCCTTGATTTCCAGAGATGCATGCTCACTATTATGTCAACATTGATCGATACTTTATGCTACATTAGTTTTGTGAACTTGGTGTCTTCTAAGAAGTTATAGTAGACTCTTTAAGGAATAATTTGACACTCGTAGCATCATGAATGGATCAATATAGAGTAAGTTATAGTTGTTCAAAGTTGGAATAGTAAGTTGTGACTTTATGCCATAAAACAAGTCATGTTACCTGATTTCTCATCTTTAAATGATCTATGGGTTTGGGTCATCAATTGGATTAAAAAGGGGACTCAAGTGGATCAACTCAATCTAGCTACAAAGGTAAGTTAGTATTAAGATTTTTTGGCCCCTAAGTGGGACTACATTGCGAAGATTAGGATGTATGTTTGATGTGTGTTGTATGTTTGTTTTCATGACATGTTTGATGTTATACTTGTTTTCATGTTATGTTTGATGAGATATAAGTAATGTTTCATAGTCACATGGTCATGCATCATAGTTTTACAAATTATCAGCGAACTATTTTCATTCATGGTTTTACAACGTAGTTGGAGGTAAATGAGATATGATTGGTGGCATGGGACGCCAATTATGTTTCGGCTCCAATGAATTAAGAACATGAAAAGTAGAACAGTAAAGTAAATTGTTATTACAGGCCTGAACACTCCAAGCAGTAATGTAAGAGGGCCCAATAGAAGTTGAAGTAGGTGAAGGGATGTGATCTTGAGATCCTGTAATATTTCCAAAGATAAAGAAGATATGAAACCTAAGAAACGTGAATGAAATTGTGCATTGTTTTAATGACATAGCATACTCATGCATTGCATTTTATAGTTATGCTACTTACTGAGCTTTAGGCTCATAGTTTAGGCTTTGCAATGTAGGGAATGTAATGAAAGAATGGGTGCAAACGACTGGTCAAGAAGTTAGAGCAGAGGGGTGTTCAAATCATACAGTTTATTGAGTGATGACCGACGGGGAGTGATGCATGACACACACAAAGTTATATTACAAAATGTTTTGAATGTTTTGAAGATGTAATTAAAATGTATATATTATTTTGGAGTGATGGATTACAAAGCTTTTGAAATGAATGTATTTTGAACTATATTCTTCTGCTGTAAGTTTACATTATTAAATGCTTATGTATTTTTGATAAAAGGTGGAATTCAAATCGTTGTTTACAAAGAGTATATGTATGTTTTAATTCGACGGTTTTCTTTGTAAACTATTTTATAAACTAAATATAGTTTTAGAAAGAAAAAGTAACAAGTATTCAACCAATGTAAGTAAGTAAGTAAGTAAGAACCTAGTAACGGACCGGTTCTCGGGTCGCCAGTGAGTAAGAAAGTAAGTAAGTAATGCAAGTAAGAAGAGCAGCAGGCGGCGGCTCGGGAATCGGGTCGTTACACATAGAATCAAGAAAGAGCTCTCAGTAATTCGGGTTAGGGGATGCTCTCTCCACTTTTGGGTGATTTTGGAGATTTTGGTACTCTCTCTCATGATTGCTGATTATTGTCTCTTTGGTGCCTGAATCCTTGAGAAGCTTGCTGGTTTTCTTCTTTAAGCATGTTCCCTGGTCCTTCCTTGTTGATTTTTTGAAGGTTTGATCATGTTTTTTATCCTTTCGTGAAGTTTCGCCGAAGTTAAGCTTGTTGTTTTCTTTATTTCGGGGTCTTCTTGTGTTTCTTCCACCTTTATTTGGTGTTTTCTTGAGTTCAAGCTCATTCTGCATACAAAGTTCATGATTTACAAGTCCTAATCTCAGCCTGCAACTTGGTTCCTCCCGTCCATTTTACTGGTTTTTTTGGCAAAGGGAGCTTGCTCCCAATCGTGCCTTGGAACCTGTTTTCGGGCAGGTTCTGTTCGGGCATCCTTCTGCAAATTTTGGGCAGTTGCCCACAGAAGTTTAGCATAAGCCTACACGTCATTCTTGGGATCCTGCGTTGCAAAATTGGAGGGAAAACTCCCGCCAATTTTTGCCAGGTATTCTAACTAGTAATGCCGAAGAAACTAAAGGCTAAACTTCATCTTCTGAAAATCTCGTTGGGGCATCTGGTCCCATTGTCACCTCAATGGATCCGCTGATGGAGGGTATGCGTGCTCGGCTATTAGCCGATGTCCCATCCCCGGTCATGCCCCCCTCGAGTTACGGCCCCCGCTGTCCTTGATGTCAAGGGCGACATAGGCATTCCTGCCTCTCCCTCCTCTTTTGAGGAGCAAATTGAATCGCATGCACATGCTAATGCATTCGTCTCTTACGCGGACATGGTAAAAAATAGCTGAAAGAATGGCAATGGATTTCATCTATCTCAGCTGGAAGTGGAAGAAGAAGAGATCTAGATGATCCTGACCGAAGCGGTCGAGGTAAAAAATCTCTTGGGCACACCCTGGTCGGTTACTTCCCGACTAGGCATCCTGGTAAAGAGGGCCTCAAAAAGCTGGTGCAAGCATGGAATGTACCTACTAGGGTCATTCCGAACATACATGGTTGGATCCTTTTTGTTTTCCAGTCAGAGGGGAACTGTAAAAAAGTCCTTGCCCAGGGCCCTTACTCCATTTATGGCAAGTCCCTCCTAAGGGAGATGCCGGAGGCGTTCACATTTGGTGATAAGCAGATTAGCATCATCCCGGTTTTGGTCACTCTCCCAAGGCTACATGTTGAATGCCATAGTGCCACCATCCTCAGCGAAATTGGATCAAAAACTGGCAAACCGATCATGATGGATTTGCTAACCTGAACTCTTCAAAGAGTTACATTTTCCCGGTTGCTGGTTGAGGTGGACGTTTCGGTGGATCTTATTAAAGATATTTTAAAGGCAACCCTATTATTCAAGAGGTTGTTTACGAGTCAGTCCCTCCATTTTGTGCTGAATGTAAGACAATCGGGCATGCCACTTCTTCCTATAAAGTGAATACTGCTCGGTCAGCTAATGTCCAGCAGGCAGCTGCTGTGGCCGAGCCAACGCCCGGTAATGCCATGGCTTCCATGGATTCCGGAAAAACCGCCACACGTGCGGTTGAGAGCGTTGCGCTTCCTCTGATCCCTCCTACCTTGCGTTAGAGGAAAAAGAATGACAGGCGAGCCAAAGTTCCCTCAGTTCCAGTTGCCACAGTGTCAAAGCCTTCGGAAGGCACTATCCCCGAACTTCCATCCAAAGTCCCTGAGAAGAGCGAGAAAGTCCTGGCTTCATCTTCTAAAGATGCCAGGCCTAGAGCAAAAAAAAAAATTGGGCAGCCCAAAGCAGATTTGGTGGGCCCTTTCCGAGTGGCCCGGCTAGTCGCCCGGGTAAGGAGGTCCTTGTCCTGGAGGATAAATCCTTGGACTTGGATGTCACTTCTGATACTGATTTGCAGGGTTCTCTGTCAGAGCGTGGCTCTTCTTCTCCCTCGCTTGCCAGCCAGCACATTGAAACTCCATTCAATTTGGTCACCTCCCGAAAGAAGGCTAGAAACAGATTGAAGGAAGCTGAGCAACACATCAATCTTGGAAGCGGGGGTAAGTCCCCCTCTTTTAAATGATTTTTGCATCTTGGAATATAAAGCGGCTTCAACTCGCCCCTAAAGCAGGATAAGGTCTGCCATCTCATCCTTGGTTCAAAGATTGATATCATTAGCTTGCTTGAAACAAAAACTGCTCCAGAAGTTATTCTAGATTTTGTCGCCAAAAGGCTCCTGGGGTGGAAATTTTCAACAAATTTTGATTCCCACCCCAATAGCAGAATAGCTATTTTGTGGAACTCTGGGAAAATTGTGGTGGATGTCGTGGAAATTCACTCGCACGTAATTCATGCTAATGTCTTTTGCACATCTCGAAGGTGTCTGCCAAAGTTCATTTTGTTTATGGTCTGCATTCTATCAAGGACAGAAGACTACTTTGGCAAAGTCTTCTTAGCCGTAGCGATTTCACCACTTGCCCTTGGCTGGTCATCAGTGATTTCAATGTTGTTCAAGCTCGGATGAGCGGCGTAACAATGCCGCTTGTTCGAATCGCTAAATAAATGATCTAAGGGACTGCACTAGAGCTTTGGGTCTAGAGGACCTCCCGGCAAAGGGATCGTTCTTTACTTGGTCAAACGGAAATGTTTGGTCCAAATTGGATCGTGCAATGTCTAACAATATTTGGACTCGTGACTTCCCGCCAAGAATTGCATCCTTCTTGCCACCAATCTACCCGGATCACTCCCCATGCATTGTTGAGGTTATTTCCCCAATCTCCCGTGGGAGGTTGCCTTGGAAATATTTCAACACGTGGTCCGAGCATGAGGACTTTGAGGTCTTAACGAAGGAATGCTGGAAAATCCCGGTATTTGGCACCAAGCAGTTCATTCTTCGGCAAAGGCTTAAATCGCTCAAGCTAAAGTTTAAAGAGCTGAATCACAAGTATTTCTCTCATATCTCGTCTAGAGTCCTGCGGGCAAGAGAGAATTTAGTGAACGCCCAATTGGAGTTTTTATCGGGTGGCTCAGATTTCCAGCCCAGCACCCTTTGTAGCCTTCGGTCCACGTTGTCTCGCCTTGGTAGTGCTGAGAAGATGTTTTACCAGCAAAAGGCTAAGTGCAAGCAACTGTTGCTAAGTGACAAGCCGACAAGGTTTTTTCACTCCAGAGTCAAGATCAATGCCAAGAAGAATTTTATTGCCTCGATTTCTAAGCCGGATGGTTCCCCCACTGAATCCTTGGAGGAAGTTGCCGAAGTGTTCATAAGCCACTTCAAGGGTATTCTTGGATCTTCCTCTCTGGTCTCTCCGATAGAAATTCATGCAATAGAATTCGGTCAAAGGCTTTCCCCGGAAGCCTGGTCGGGGCTTATCAATTGGGTCTCCCCGAATGAGATTTGTGCTGCTTTGTTCAAAATTGATAATGAAAAGCACCCAGTCCCGACAGTTTCTCCTCCAAGTTCTTCAAAGACTCTTGGAGGACCACTAGAGATAACTTTGTTTTGGCTATCCAGGAATTTTTTGCCTCAGGCCGTCTCCTCAAGTAATGGAGTCACTCCATAATTGCTCTCGTCCCAAAGTCGAAAGATGCAAATTCCCCAAATGATTTTAGGCCGATCTCGTGCTGCAATGTCTTTTACAAGGTCATTGCTAAGATTTTGGCCAGCCGCCTCAATGCTACCCTGGGGGATATTATTGATCCTGCTCAAGCGGCTTTTGTTAAAGGTAGAAGCATGGTAGAGAATATCCATCTTCTGCAAGAACTTATTAGAAAGTACAACATTAGGAAAACATCCCCTAGGTGCTTTGTTAAAGTGGACCTCACAAAAACGTTTGACTCCATTTGATGGCCTTTTCTAGACAGCATACTTTGTGCCCTCAACTTCCCTCCGAGGTTTGTGCCCTGGATCATGGAGTGTGTTTCCTCGGCCTCATATTCTATTTCGCTTAATGGGAAGCTTCATGGGTTTTTCCACGGCGCAAAGGGATTAAGGCAAGGTGATCCTCTTTCTCCTTTCCTCTTTGCAATGTGTTTGGAATATTTCTCAAGGCTTACCAAGAAGATGCTACCCCGGTCAGGGTTTAACTGTAGGATCAAGATTAAACTAAGTGGGGGGGTGAATTAGGTAACTAAACTTTTTAATTGCTAAGTCAAATTCGTGCGAGTTGTTTATTTATTTCTAAACTCTAGTGCTGAATTCTTCAACAAATAAATAAGAGTTTAGAGTAAGAGAGTGACACCGGTTTGGTAACGCGGTTCGGCAAACCTTGCCTACGTCTGCGCTTCAAGGTACCTCCTTGAAGATCTTTCTCGCTCAAACCTTGAGCTTCACTCCGATTGACTTACGGGTGTCAACCAAACCTTTTGACTCTTTTTTTCAAGGAGCATCACCCCTTTTACAATGATTGTTCAGAGAGAACTATTATAATTTGTACGGTTATAAGAACCGACTCACTTAATCTCAAGAATGATATACAAGTTTAGTAGTAGGATTTGAGAGAGTAAAAAGTCTGAGAAGAATTTGGCAGCGCTTTGGCATAGTTTTCTCTCTTTTAAAAAATCTCTTGTTCAAATTAGCTTGCTTCATCTATTTATAGGTTGCTCCTAAGCTGTCGAATTGGGTCAACACATTGCTGTTGGGGTTGACACATGCACTATCTGTTAGACACAGCGAAGACATAGCCGTTGAATATTTTTGTCCGTTGGTGCTCATAGGTAAACATAACTTTTTGTTGCGGTCGACATAAATTCTTCTCTAGAATAATTGGGGACGACACAACCTTTTGTGCGGTCGACATAACTTGAAAGGATCCGTCTCTGGAAAATCTAGGGTCGACACATATAGGATGGAGTTGACACAAATAGGTTGGGTCGAGACATATTTTGAATGTTGGAGTCGACATGAAAAATGCAGGCTCACCTTTGAGGGGTCGACACATAGATTAGGGTAAGGTCGACGCAATGTCTTTTCTAGGGTCGACATAGACAGTTTGAATGGGTCGACACATTTGCACGCTGCACTGCCTTTTTTGGTCGACACAAGTTATATAGGTGGGTCGACACAATTGGAAACACTCAGCCTCTGTTTTGAATAGAGGTCGCATAATGGGTTGTGGGTACACAAAGCATTTTGGGTTAAGCTTCTGGATTTTACAAGGGTCGACACAAAACACTGCATATACTTGAAATTTCTGCAGCACTTAAACAAATTGTTAGACTTTAATTATACCCTTCAAAGAGGGTATTTCTCATGAATGCTTAAGTCTAATTTAAACATTGTAAAGTAGTTTATTTTATCTTTCATGCTTATCTCACATAGTTATCATAAAAAAAAAATTGATTGCTATAAAAAACAAGCCAACAATCTCCCCCTTTTGGATGATGACAAAAACTTTTGAAAGATAAATTGCTCCCCCATAGACAAAGCGTGTAAGAAAGATTTTCAATGCTCCCCATACAAAGACACTCATGCATAACAGATTAATATAACTTATGCATAACTTATGCATAAACATCATTTTCTCCCCCATTGACATTATCAAAAAGAATAGACATAACCAAAAATGATATTCAATACGAGTAAAGTAGCATTGTTTACACAAAAGAGGAGATACGCAAGAAGTTAAGAGTTCTCCTAAGACAAAAAAAACTTTCATATACTACTCTACAGCTGGTGAAGAGATGTGCCTGCAACAGATGGTGGCCCAATTATCGATGGAGTAGGTAGCACAACTGTGCCAGGAGAGGATGATGGTATTGTAGTAACGGCATGAGTAGTAATTTACACCTCCATGGGATCAACTGCCAGTGTATTCACTGAGGAGAGAGCTGGAGATTGAACAGGAAAGGGAAACGGCAAAGGAATTGGCGAGGGATCTTGAGCACGATTAGAAGGTTCAGACATACTAGGCCTCAAGGTAGATCCATACCATTTATAGTACCACCTCTCAAGGTTTTCATGAAGAAAATCAACCTTATGATGAAGTGCAGAATTGGATGCGGCAAGGGAATCTACTGTCCTTTGAAGAGTATCATTATGGTGGACAAGAGACTCTACTGTGGATGCTAGGCTTTAAATTTGTCCCGTGAGCAAATCAAAATGTTCTTCCATCAAGGAAGTAATGCGTTGTGAGCGAGAAGAGGATCTATGCTCGGGATGTACATCAGCATCATCACCAATCTTTCGAGCAGGAAGATCAGCTATGGCCACTTTGTAATGCCAGATCCTATCTTCGTTTTGAGCTAAGCCCATTTGAGCAAGTATCGAAGGACTATACTTGTCAAATTTTCTGACCCGAGTGAGTGGCTCAGTAGAGGGTATCTCAACCCTGTTTTGTCAAAGAATTTCCATTATTAAGAGGTTGAAGGGCAAGGACTTGGATTCCTTATCCATGACATCCATCATCCGTCGCATGATGATGTATCCTATGTCTATGCGACGTCTCCTAAAGAACATGAAAAGTACATACAACTCCATGTTGCTGATGTAGTCTCTGTGGCAATCCTTAGGTAATAAATTATATGTGAGAAAGTGATGGACTAAGTGAGCCACAATATTGAGATCACTGGCCTTAGGTCGATAAGGCACTGAATCGGGATCNGTTCAAGATTGTGTCGACCGATTGAAGGTAGAAACGAAGGACCGGTCGACATATCTAATTTTTATGTCGACCCTTTCTGCGACAGATTCAAAATTCGGTCGACATGTTCCCTTTTATGTCGACCACTGTCACAGGAGACAGCAGGAAGAGAATTCTAAATACCATCAAGTCGAATTATTCCCAATCGAATTCTAATTCCATTGAAGGTCTTTTCATCCAAAGGCTTAGTAAATATATCAGCTAATTGATCACTTGACTTGACAAATTCCAAGATAATATCCCCTTTTTGGATGTGATCTTTGATAAAATGATATCTTATTTCTATATGCTTAGTTCTAGAATGAAGAATAGGAATTTTGCTGATATTTATTGCACTAGTGTTGTCACACATGATAAGTATCTTAGAGAATGAGAGATTGTAGTCTTCTAAGGTATGCTTCATCCAAAGCATTTGTCCACAACAACTCCCAGCTGTGATATACTCACTTTCGGCAGTTGAAAGTGCTACGGAGTTTTGTTTCTTAGAAAACCATTATACTAATGATTCTCCTAGAAATTGACAAGAGCCACTAGTGCTCTTTCTATCCACAAGGCTCCCGGCGTAATCCGAATCTGTATATCCAATTAAGTTAAGCGAGGTTCCCTTGGGATACCACAATCCTAAGTTTGTTGTTCCACTCAAGTATTTGAAAATTCTTTTGACAGCTTTTAAATGAGATTCCTTAGGAGTGGCTTGAAATCTAGCACAGAGACATACCACGATATTTCTTGATGTCCACATCTTCACCATTTTCATCTTTGTCCAATTTTGTTGTGGTACTCATGGGAGTTCTTGAGGATTTGCAAGAGTCCAATCTGAATCTCTTAAGCAAATCTTTGACGTATGTTTCCTGAGAAATTAATGTTCCATCTATGGATTGTCTAATTTGGAGTCCTAAAAAGAATTTAAGCTCATCCATCATGCTCATTTCAAATTCATATTGCATAAGAGAAGCAAAGTTATCGCAAAGCTTTTTGTTTGAGGCTCCAAAGTTGATGTAGTCCACCTAAATCTGGACAAGGAGCAAATCATCACAATCGTGTTTAGTGAAGAGGATTGAATCAATTTTTCCCATTTTGAACTCTTTCCAAAAGAAAGTTCTTCAACCTATCATACCAAGCACGAGGAGCTTGCTTAAGACTATAAAGAGCTTTATGAAGTTTATAAACGTGGTCTGCATTATCAAAGGCTTCAAAGCCCATAGGTTGCTCCACATAAACTTCTTCCATTATATACCCATTTGGGAAGGCACTCTTAACGTCCATTTAAAATAGAGTGAAATTTTTCTGGCACGCATAGGCATGTAGCATGCGAATTGACTCCATTCGTGCTACTGGTGCAAAGGTTTCTTTGAAATCTATCCCCTCTTCTTGATTGTATCCTTTTGCAACAAGTGTTGCATTGTTTCTAATGACAACACCATGTTCATCTAGTTTATTCTTGAATACCCATTTAGTTCCAATGATGGTGCGAACATTAGGTCTAGGAACTAACTCCCAAACTTGGTTTCTCTCAAATTTATTTAGTTCCTCTTGCATG
>QAOC01012878.1:24362-50186 GCA_003255005.1 Begonia fuchsioides | reverse complement strand
GGATGCATAATACTAGCAAATGAAAAAATAGAAGGTACTAGAAGGTACTTGAAGCCAATATTTATGAAATTTCAATTCCAGTGAAGTTACGATTTCATTAAATGCATCAATTTTTTTATATCTTTCAAAAGTAGAAGTCAATCTTACGAACCACGGAAGCACAAGATGCGTAGTCGGATAATAAATTCCTGAGCATTCTTTGGTGGCTTCAAAAAATTATTGCAAAAATTTGAGAAATAGATTAGCCATATCACAACTACAAATATCCAAAGTAAAACATTGTGTCTTTTGACTAATAAAATCACAAATGACGTTCAAATACGGTCTAGCATTTTCTAACATTAGATATGTTGAGTTCTACCGAGTTAAAACATCGGTTTTTAGTTTTCTAGGTTTGAGGTTAGTCGCTTTACAAAATTCTCGATACTCTTGTTGTCAGGCGTTTGACGAAGAAATAAAAGAAATTGCACATTTAATTGCATCATCAATATGCGGTGATACAAATTGCATGTCATCTTTAATAATCAAATTTAAAATATGACAAACACACCACATATGAAAAAGGGAAGACTGAGTACTATCAAAATGATAATATTTTTTAAATTGATTAACACAAACATCATTAGCGGAAGCATTATCTAACCTAATACTAAAAATTTTATCTCTTATATTGTATTCCTGTAGAATACCAACAATGTATCGATAAATTGCGATACCACTATGAGGGTATTCACAACTCCGAAAACCTAAAATGCGTTTATTAAGTTGTCAATTCGCATCAATGAAATAATAGCTGAGTGCATTGAGTGCACTCCACAAGTCAGAAGTAATACATATTGACATTGTGAGCACATGCGAAAATAAAAGAAGCAAGTAATTTTTCATTTTCTCATACAATTTTATTATGTCGCCTCACAATGTACTTGCGAGGAATTCGCTTAAAACTTAGATTAATGTATTGTTCTATACATGTTATGGTTCCTTCGTGATCAAACATTGCGAGAGGTAACTCTCGTTGTGTCACATAATTTGCAGCACCTTCTCTCATTCTATCATGCGAATAAACAAAATTTCTGGTATCAAGAGTGTTTAATTGCAATTGCATACGATCTTTCGTATGCAAGTGCTCGTGATATTTTTTGTAATGTCGATTCATTGTGCTAGTTGTCGATTCATAAGCATAATGCTTGGCACAATAATTGCATTGTGCCATATTTTCTATTTTCGTTCCTACGTGCACTTCTACGATCTCAAAATATTTCTATACTTCTGACGTTTTCGATTTCTTGGATCGAGGGGCAGACGTGGATGCTTGTGCAGATGTGTGTGTCAATCTGACGGAAAATGACGGATTCATAGGTGCAACTTCTTGCACCTCATCGTCGGAAGACAAAAACGTTTCAAATTCTACGTATTTCGGCGGTGAATCCACAATAAACAATGAAGTATTTTTAAAAAAATTCTACTTTAATACCATTCACTGATTTGTTGATGATTGTTAGTGGAAGCGTAGAGCGATCAACAGGTAGAAGGCTTTTGAGCGATTTGCACAGAGAGTTTGGGTAAGAAATTCTCGGCTAACCCCTACAATTTATAGAATTCCCTCATAACAGCTGCCCCCGGTCGACCTACTTTATTTCCAAGGTCGACCGGATGTTACCGTTGAATATAGAAATTTTAGCCGTTACATTATACCGGTCAACCCTTTATGCAACTCCGGTCGACACTTTGTCGTCTACCGGTCGACTCTTTGCTATCTGCGGTCGACCCACAAAAATTATAATGTTGATTAAGTGTCGACCGTTGTTACACTAAGTGTCGACCTCACTCCAGGTATTCTGAGCCTACCGAGCCAACTCGCGAGCTGGCTTGCGAGCCGGATCAGTTGACTTGGTGTTGCCGAGCCCACGAGCAAGCTCGAGCGAGTCGACCTGCCGGGCTCGAGCGAGTCGACCTGCCGGGCTCGAGCTTTTTACCTAGACAGGCTCGGCTTGGTACTGTAGCAAAACGAGCTGGGCTCGAACTTAACACAATATTTTTTGGTTAATAATGTTTTCTAGGATGTATAATCGTCCACAATTTTTTAGAAACACCATCACTTCTCTCCCTCATTTAAGTTTTACTTGAAAAGTAAGTTTATCGTCAATCCTCCAAGTATATAGTTTCCTCCAATAAAATCATCTACAATTGTTACAATTAATTTTGCTATGTAACCATGAATACTCCTTTTGTTTCTTCTTTAGAATTGTATATTTTATTAAAATAAAACTCACTTTCAACATCATTTGTTATGATGAAATTAAACATTTACTTTTGTCATCGTTGTGAGAAGTGTATGGCGTAGGCATCACCTCAAATTTGCATCGTCTTGAGAGGCTTGTATCTCCCCATCTTTTTCTTCGTCAAATGGTTAAATACGACGGTATATTAGTTTATATTACCTCAGCAACTCGTCTTTGCATGCTGGCTCATGTACCTAGTTTAGGTTTTGCTTTTGGATCTCAATCTGCCACCTTAGCATATCACCACCAATTGTTTGCACATCCAAATTACAAAAGAAACTTTAATTTAATCAACAATGACTTAAATTACTTTCTCGGACGAGTTTTAATGAAAAAAATGTTCATTATGCATAGAAATTTACGAAGACATGTGAATGCCAGTGGTGGAGCCGTCCGCACAAATGGGCCATTCGGAATGGCTGCGTGACACGTGAGCCGTCCACGGCCTAACTTGTCTTCTTTTCTATTATAAATTTGGGGTTCTATTTGCTAGTTTTACGAAACCTCGGGAGCATACTTGGTTTTATCCATTACCTAATGATCCATATCTCCTCTAATGACTTTTATTTATTCATATAAAATATTTTATTGATCAAGAGGATTATTAATTCCAAATTCATTACACCAATGACTCGGAATTCAACTCTTAAAATATACAATTTTTTAATTAAAATGATTATCAATTGTTATGTCATTGCATATGCATTTAGATTCATTGGCCTTTTAAGTGAATTACTAAATCTTAATATTTATGAATTTNTAGTAGTTTATATTACCTCAGCAACTCCTCTTTGCATGCTGGCTCATTTACCTAGTTTAGGTTTTGCTTTTGGATCTCAATCTGCCACCTTAGCATATCACCATTAAGATATTAAATATATTAATTTAATTTCATTTCAGTAATATATTGATGTCATATAAACACAAATCCTTTAAAACACCATTATTATTGCAATTTGGATTAGATTGCACAAATGAAGAAAACACATCACTAATCGTACTCATTAAAACACATCACATTTTGCGTTATAAATATAATTGGGTAGTTGCCTATAGATTCAATTGAATATATCTCCACAATACTCTTGTCATCGTCAAATATATGCAACTATTAGTATTTGAAATTAGATATTGACAATTAAAGAGATTTTCGGGCCGGATAACCACATATATAGGTGTAACACCCCACTTTTCTGGGTAACCTAAGCCTGTATGAATATAGCACGTTATGGCAAGGGTACAATATGTGTTAAGGGATGATGGATGTTGAGGTGGTATTACACTTTTGAAATAGTAATTTAGATGATTTGAAAACAAGGTTGGATGGTAGAATAAAAGCTGTTAAGTGTTGGAGGTGAAAAGTTGATGAAAACAAAGGAAAATGCCAGAGTTTCAACCGTGTGGTAACACCCGACCCTTTCATCATAATTCAAAGTCTTAGAAGTATATCATCTTATATTTCAATTATGATTAAGGGTATAAAATGACGATTAACTTGCTCGAATTCAATTGTTAAAATTGGTAGTTGATAAAGTAAGGTCAATGTGAAAGTTGGACTAAATCAATTTAAGTGTTGAATGGAAGTTTGAGAAAATGGAAAATGGAAGGTTGTGAAAGAATGACCGGTCGACCTATGAATAGTAACGGTCGACACCTTGGTCGTGAGGAACTTGGTCCGGTCGACCTACGTTAGAAACCGGTCGACCCTTGCAAGGTGAACCACCTTGACAAAATTTTAAGATTAGCCAATTTCAGAGATTTTAAGTTCTTCAAATGAGTTTAAATTCTTCTCATGAAATTTAATAGACTTGTTGGTTGAACTATAGCAACAAAAATTACTCAATTTAGAGGTTTGTAGAGAAAGTTATGGGTTTTGGAAATTTATAGTTAGTAACAACAACTAGGTTGAAAATCGATAACTGGGTAGTTTCCGTTTTCCTATTTTAACATGCTTCAGATGAGCTTAAGTGACAAAGTAATCTTCTAAGAAATTATAGAAGACATTAAAAGGAGAAGATTTATAGGTTGAACAACTCGATTGGAGTTGTGGTTCAAAAGTTATGCACGTTAGAAGTTGACAAATGAAAACTGGACTAAGGAAATATGAACTTTTGAGCGATATTTGGTGTTTCGTATAATTGATACCTTTACTCTCTGAATTTAAACTTTATGTCTTCTACAAAGTTAAAATAAACTTAATAAGAAAAAGAATGGCGTTTGAATCATAGAAATCTAATTTTTAGAACAAACGTTATGAAAGTTTTAACTGGCGGTCGACACCCTGATTGCCGGTCGACACCTTAAAACTCTCGGGTTTGAAAACCGGTCGACACTTTGACACAAGCGGTCGAAACTTTGACTTTTCAAGCTATAAAGGTCGACCTATGAACAGTGGTAGGTTGACACCTTGTGTAGAACCGGTGGACACCTTGTTTAAAGTGTCGACCGCTCCTTGATGATATCTGAAAACCCTTCATCTTCCACGCCTGAAATTATTTAAAAATTCATTTCTCCCAGCTGCTAACCCATTTTCCCGACCTCTCTCTTCCCTCTCCTGAGTTCTCTCAACCTCCAAGTGAGATTTTGTGAGTTTTATGAGTGTTTGAGAGTGAGTTTTTGAGTTGGGTACTCAAATTGGTCCAAAGGCGTGTCTTGAAAGCTTGAGATGTGCCTTGGAAGTTTGAGCTGTGAAAGTTGCAGCCTAAGTACATATTTCTACTACTATTATGCTCAATTTATGAAATTGGAGAGCAAGATGGTAGGATTATTGTTAAATAGACGTGCATGCAAGAGATTTTAAGTGAAAACTTAAGATTTCAAAAATGTAAGACGAAACTGACTGATTTTGGAAAACGTATGTGTTAGTGGGTTTTTGGCTACGAATTCAGCCATGACTTCCTGATATGAAATGTAGTAGACAAAATAAGGAAGAAATTGATACCAATTACATGGAATTTGGATAAGTATAGAAAGAGTTATGAGCCCCAAAAGTTAGGTGAAAACAAAAATAAAATATTGGGTACTTATTTTAGTTAATTGTGATTTTTAAGGTGTTCTTGAAGACAAGTCAAGGAAATTAAAGGAAAGTGAGTATGAATTCAGCTTGGAAACGAGATAAGAACTCATTGCTTGCGTTTTGCCCTTCAGGGCCTACATCACGAAGGGTGTATTAAGAATTGTATGCCTAGTTTAGTCATAATAAGTATGATTAATAAGATAATGTGAATGTATACGTATAATTACTGTATTCGGGGTGCATCACTCCATGCACTGGCCCTATGTTGAGGGTTTGATTGGTGTAAACCTATTTGTGGTGTATCACACCGTGCATCGACCCAATAATATGAGATTGATTGGTATTGTGTGACATTGAATTTTGTTTGTATTTTACAAGTAACGCCTAAGTACATAAAACATGAAATGAACGATAAAAGTAAACTTATGATTATTTTGAAGATGTTTGTGCATTGAATGCTTGAATGATATTATGCTCACAAGTATGTACTTTTATGATAAATAATCAAGATATGCATGCATTCATATTCATGCATCATGTTTCAAGAAAAGTTACGAAAATATTTTATCATGCATGATTTCAAAATGTCGCTCAACCGTATGTTGAGAATGAGATATGAGGAGAGCTGTCTCAAGGAAGGCCAGATGGTGCTAATTAGGGGTAGGCAAACGGTCAACGGGCCTGGTATTTTAAAAAAAATACCCGGTCCGTTCGGGTATCGGGTATGAAGCAGTACCTAAAACCGGACCTATCCGAAAAAATGGAAAAATACCCAGATCTGGGTATTCTGGGTATTTTTGGGTCTACCCGAAATTTAAATCTTTCTGAAATGTTGCTTACCTGGATTCGGGTATTCTGGGTAAGATCCGAGTATTTTTGGATTTTGATAAAAAAAACAAAATCTCGGCTGGGCTGGGCTGGGCAACGTGTATTAAACACGGGTATCAGGTATTTTTACAATACCCGGTACCCAGACTCCCTACCCGTTTACCCGAACTCAAAACTATATTTTTACCCGTTACCCTACCCGTACCCGGCCCAGACCTTATGGTTTCGGGCCAGACCTTAAGGTCTGGTTCGGGTTGCCCAGCCCTAGTGCTAATATTCTATCCCGAGAATTCTCTCATACGATGCATGAAAAATGTCAAGCAAGTAAAGATCAAGATTAAGAAAACTCGGGGGTGAAGTTGAATTGACTGTCTTTGCGAGCGGGCTAGATGGTGCTCTGTGAGCTGCCCGTGAGGAATGCCAGATGGTGTCATTCTCTCCCTTACGTGTGTCTGCCTATTATGTCAAGATCAAAATCAAGTATCAAGTTAAGAATCAAGATAAAGAACAAAATGAAACATGGTTTTAAGCATGACATGAGCATTTTAAGCATGTAGGTGATATGATTTCTTACTGAGCTTTAGGCTCATTAGTTAAGCTTTGTGATGTAGGTGATGAAGCTCGGGATGAAGAATTTAGTCCTCATCACGTGCCATGATACGTCGATGGAGCTACTTTGAAGCGGGATGTTTACGAAACCGAGTGACGACCCGTGGGTGAAGGAAGAAAGAAGTTTTAAATATTTTGTTAAGTTTTATACAAACTTGTTTGAATTATCATGTTAAGAACTTTGTTAAGTAATTCGATGGTCAATGCTTGAATGTTTTGTGCTATTGCCTATCTATGACATGTATTGAACGAAATGATATTTTGATATATATTTCTATTACGTGTTTTATAAGTATGAGGGATCACATTTTTAACAGTTTTTAAAGTTTTACGCTTCTGCTACGATTTTAAATCAAGAGTTTTGAACGAAATTTTAAAAAGAAAAATTTTACCGCTGTTTTTAAAGAACGAGATGTTACAATAGGTTTAGGGGAGGAGAACTGAAATTAGAACCAAACCGTGGTTAAAAAAAATCTATCAAAACTTGGGTAAACCACAACACAATCTCAAAAACAGTCTCGCTAAAACTTGACTCATGTAACATGAACTTGACTCGTCAAGATTTTGTAAACAACAATGAGATTTAGTTGTATAAATCAATTCTCATGCACGGGACCTATGTCCGCATTAATGGTGTATGGTCACTACAAATCTCTAATCTCCACTACATGCCCCCATTCTCTCTCTAATCATACTTTGTTATTTTCCCATCAATTATGTCTCGATAGTTAGTGCGTTTGATATTCCTTGTTACCATTGCCCACCCATCGTGTTACGAACAATAAGGGAACAATCTTCGCGATTTGGAATTTGTGATTTGGTTACTTTTTTAGTCCGAATGATAAGTAGTACAGCCTCAATCATCAGGTTTCTCTGTAAATATGTAAATTACCATCAGTAATAGTAAGCTGAGTATTTCTGTACGGACTGTTTCGCACTCGTTTCTGAAGTTCTTCTCTTTCGAGTTTCTGATAACTATTTGCAGAGGCTGAAGAGGGAAGGGAACAAGTGTTGCCCGCCATGTCCACTTCACCAGAAATGGAGTCGCTAGTTATCATCTTCCCTCCAAAAAAATATATCTTATCATCAGATGAAAAAGTGAGAAACCCTAACGAACATGGAAAGTGGAAAGTAGGGTAGGTTTCTTTTCAAGCACTTTGCTTGCTTAGAATCTTACAAACAACTTATCTGGAATCTTCTGCGCCCAATGGAGACGCAGAAGGGGGGCATTTTGTTTTTAAGATACTCAATAATTCTTGCTTTATTGAATCATTGACACTAGTTTATCGTTTTCTTTTGCTGTTAAGTGGCGCTTGAAATCACTGTTAACGTTGTTTCATCGTGTTGGAAAACATAAAATCCATAAAAGTTAATCTGGATCGTCCACTAAACTAAGATTCATCATCAACCCTCTTCACCGATGACGTCTGCCTGTTCATTGTTTGACATGCACTCGGTTGAACCGGGTTCGATAAGAGAAAATAGATCAAGACTTTCAATCGTGTCATATAATATTTAGATCTGTATCGAGAACTATCTTTAACATATTGAAGCTTGCAAGGTTTTATCTTTGGATTTTGCTTCGAAAGCCTATGCTGTAGTTATACCGTGCACCTTGCGAGAACGGCGATTCACTGTAAATTGTAATACTCTACAATCCAATCACTTGGTTTCTAGCCTCCAGAATACCGTCACGATTCACATTTTGATTATATCATAAAATCATAATAGAGAAAGTGTGGAGTTTGTACTTAAAAGTTGAAAAGAAGTTTGAGGGGGAGAATACAATGATCGGTTCGGTTGATCACATCATGAGAAGATTGAACCGGCCCAATGTGAACGGACACATCAAGACAGGAAGCATTTATCTGCCTTGGCTAATTTCCACTGAAATTTCAATCCACCATCTTTTCTTGGCGAGCATGGACAACCCACTATTCTGATTGAACCACCACCCATGCCGTTCCCTGGACCGCCTTGAGCCGTCGACTTCTCCCACTATTAAACGGCCGACGGTGGCAAACAACAAGGATGTTTGGCGAGATTTGCGTGCCGGAGCAAGTCTTGTTTGAGTCGTAATTATTTTTAAATTAAAAGAGAAAATTAATTTATTCAATATCACTTCTAAACATCCTAAACACATCTCGAAAAAAGTTATCGAGTGAGCGAGCCAGCTATTCATTCGAAAAATAATTTTACCTATAAATTAAAAAAAAAAAACTACAAAATGAGTGTACACGAGATTTTTATAAAAAATTTCATAAATAAATAAAATTTAATATAAGAAAATAATAGACATAATCGACACTGAGACAGTCACAGGACAAAACAACTGTGATCAGATTTATAAATTCAAAAGACAAGATCACAATCATCATTGCCTTATTACACAGTTCAATTTTTCAATAAACAATATGATCAAAATAAGCATGCTTGATTTAATATTTTAATTCTAAAGAACAATCACAATTAGTATCATATTAAAAAGTAAATTAAATCATAAGCCCTAGAATAAATTGTATAATCAGCAGAACAATGATAGCGTCCAAAAATCCCAATATTCAGATCCATTAATAATTTTATCTAAATCTAGAAACATATTAAATAAGAAGGTGATTCCTCATAAGTTTTGTTTTTTCTTTTATTATTTATTTTATTTTAATAAATGATTTACAAACACCAAGTTCTGCTGCTTTAACAACGACGGCCTCACCCAGCCTCGCCAATTCAGCAAAACCTGTCGGAGGTACTGGACCATAGGTGGCGCTCCGCGAGATGTCCCCATAGCAGGCGGTTTCCAGCGAAATAGAACAATAAACAGCTTAAAATCTCCAGCAACCTCGGACAACCAAGCTTCCGGTGCTTCAGGTTCTGCCACGTCTTCTTCTCTCCCAGCTCTCCAGCTTTCGTCCTCCATACCACATCAACTTACTGGAATTCAAGGAGGAGCAATTGGATTGAAGCGTAATTCTTTTTCCACACCCTTAGCTCCACAGTTACCTTTTTTTAACTGCATTTGATCCGTTTTCAGCGTCTGGCTATGGCAACCTGAACCGTTACATGCAGTCTATGTTTGAGCTCAATCGCCTGTATTCCGAGAAAATCGAAGAAACCGGACAGGAGTTCGATTTTGGGAAGCATTTGTTTGGAGGTTCGGGAATTTTGGTTCTTCTGCCAATGCTAGCAGCCATTTTCTAAGAACTTCAATTTTTTTTTTCTGATTTGTAACATTACTTCGAAGCTTCGAGTCTTTTCAACACTGCCATCTTGGCGGAAATGTGAGATCATTTAGTTCACATAAACCTACAACCTTAGATATCTTTAATTTTACCGAAGAACAAGTTCAACCGTATTTTCTGAAGAAAAGTGAAAATAGTCCAGGAGGTAGCTTCATATAAATATGTTCTTTAATCTCCCCATGAAAAAAATGTATTTTTGACATTCATTTGGTGAAAGACCAACCTTGTGATGCCGTAATAGAAATAATAGCTCACATGATAGTCATTTTAGCAATAGGAGCAAAGTTTACTTCATAGTTGATCAAGCAACCGGTCGAATTGAAGTTTAATCGAGTAAATCTATTTGCTACCAATTGGCTTAATATGATGGGGGACAAAGAACAAGATCCCATGTATGATTGTCTTTAAGAGCTTGAAGCTCTTCCTCCATTGTTTTTCGCTAGCATTCATGTGTCACGACTTCAAAATACCAACTAGGAAAGGGAATCGAAGATACATTAGTATGAAGAAAAGTATGAGGAAAATTATGTCGATTGAGAGACTCACGAGTTCTCAATGATCATTGTGGAATCACTTTGTAGTTGAAATAGTTGTATCAAGAATTTTGTGATTTTGAGGTCGCGTAGGACATTCTTCGATAATATATATAGATTTCTTGTAGTAATTTCAAAATTTCTCTCTATAGTTAGTAGCAAAATGCCTATATTCCTTACAACCGAAACATTGAACTCGACTCATATATCCTCTCTTGCCTCTTTGATGAGTTGCATATGCGGCTGCATTGTCATTATTTTTCTTTGTTTGAAAGCAGTTTGCGGTGAAAGTTAATGTTCTTCTCGAAGGAGTTCCCCCAAACATATATTCAAAGAGGCATGAGGAATATGATTGCATCAAATTATACTTGAATGTCTTGAATGATAGAAACAAACTCGAGTGACACGTTGACATAGAAAATATACATATAGTTGGCCCTTCAATTTAAATCACCTTGATTGTAGATGAAATTTCATACTATTCTTAAAAGAGACGAGCTGCATTATCTTGTAAATAAGCATTTTAAAGAGTTTTTCACATTTTTTGCAGTAGTATAAGGTTTCGAGTTGAGAATAATGAACTTATCAACAACGGACCAAATCTATGTCATTATTCTGGCCTCCCTAGTTTTCCATTGAATTAATTCCAAATCATTGTCCGAACATGGATCGCTACCATCAACATGACTCCATAATTCTTTTCCCATAACAAATAATCAAAATTGAAATTCTCAAGCATTATGATTTTGGCCATCGAATTACGCATCAAAAGATGATAATAAAAGAAAATCGAATGATTTTTCGAATAAAAGCTAAGAGAGATCGAATAGATGTGCAATCTTTGCTGAAAATACTCGTCCAAAAAATTGTTATGAATCATTGTTTTAGTTTGAGAAATATTGACTCAGAACACAATAAATAATGATTGTTGCCTCTTTGATTCGAGAAGAATGATTGCCACTAAGCAATAACTAAAATTGCGAATTAGGATCACGAGAAATCGAAGAATGCTACAAAAACTTTTAGCTTAAAGGCTCTGTTACGATAACAGAAATTGAACCAAATGAATTGTTCCTTGATAGGAATTCTTTAATACCATAGAGAAAGTCTCTAATTACTTGAAAAGTAAATATCTGCATATAATGGAAAGTACTAAAGAATGTGAGTTACCTAAATTAAGCCTATCTTTTCACAAAACCCCATTTTTCGATGGTAGCAATTATTCTTGGAATATAATATTTATAATTATGACACTTGGTCAATGATATGGTATGGGTTTAGCAAGCATAAAAGTGTAAAATCAGTGGGCCTGATGTATCGCGCTCCTAGTAGAGATAATTCGATAAAATGCACAATTGTAATAATGCTCTGAATATAGTGTTGCTTTACGTTTTTTATGAAAAATCTATCGAAGTAAATGTTATACTATGGATTTGTTTAAGAGAATACTTCTTCCTGGGGTGCCCTAGGTTTTTTTTTTTGCAAAGAAAGCTGATGGTTCTTTACAATTATGTATTGATCACTGCAAATTAAATTTGATAATTATGAAGAACAAGTATCTACTGCCTAAGATTGATGATTTTTCCATTAGTTTGGGAAATTAAGATATTTTCTCAAGTTTGATTTGAAATATTGATTCCATCATGTGAGAATTCAGGAATAGGATGTCCATAAGACTAATTTTAGGTCAACATAGTGGAACTTTCAGTTTAGAGTTTTACCTTTTAGCCTGATGGATGCTGATAAGGATAACATGGACAACACATTGGAAATGCACAAAGAAGCTGAAGCACTCAATGGATCGATGACGCGAGCCCGAACAAAGAAGTTCAAGGAACGACTCAACATTTATATCCAGTCATCGAATGCTACAATGCTGTTCCAACATCAATTATTAACTCTGACCTCATGACGTTGATCCAGATACAAGAATGAAGAGCTCGAAACTTCTTTTATTTCGCTATTAAATTTAAGAGTTGTCCATTTATGAGTCTATTTGAGTTTTTTACTTTAGTTAGACCCATATTTGCCCTTTTATGTGTCATTGGGCTGTACCTTTTATTTTTAGTGTTTTGAACATTTTTAGGTATTGTTGGGCTTAGGTCTTTAGAGCCCAACTCATACTAAGAAATTGTGCCTAAAAGACTTAGTTTGATAATGAAGAACATAATTCAGATTTTGAGAAATAAGTTTTGAGAGCAATTCTCTTAAGTTCTTTGAAGAACTTTTACAGGACTTATCAGGTTTCTCTATGGCGTTCACCTCCGACTTATCAAACGGATTACCATAACGTTTGTGGCGTCAATCCCTACACTGAGGTTCTTGGTCGCACTAAAACAACGGGTCTAGGGTTTTCGAAACCAAAGGTTCTTGTTTTGTGTCGAACTTGGGTCAAGGTATTTCATTTCTATTATCCTTATACAATACGATCACCGATTTCAATCATTATCGGAAGAAATTACATCATTTGGTATCAGAGCAAGGTTTGGCTCGTTATTAAGTTTAAATTTCTTAAATTTGTTCTTCTCATTTTGGGTTTTAATTTTTATTTCCGATTTGAGAGTATTCTGAAAAAAAAATTGAATCCTTTTGTTGAATCTGAAAGTTTATTGATAAAAATTCATTGACGTTTACAGAATCGCACTCATTCATATTGTGCCCTTCAAATCATGACCCTTCAAATTGCGCCCTTCAAATTCTGACCCTTCAAATTGTGTCCTTTGAATCGCACCCCTTCCAATTGTGGCATTTGAATTGCACCCCTTCAAAATTGTGCCTTTGGAATTGCACCCCTTCAAAATCGTGTCTTTTGAATTGCACCCCTTCAAAATCGTGCCTTTAGAATTGCACCCCTTCAAAATAATGCCTTTTGAATCATACCGCTGTATATTTTTTTTTTCTTTCTTTCTCTTTTGGTAGGTTGGTTTGGTTGTCATCGAGTTTCCTGTAAAGCTGTATTAGTTTCAAAAGAACTAGAGAGATACTAGTAGTGGAAAAAGGCAGGAGAGTGAAAGCTTAGTAGAGGGTAAAAGCCAAATTATAAAGAGTGAAACACGGTTGATATTTTTTTAGTGAAATCATAAACTTGAGCGAAACACGTGAGGGAGTGTAGTGAGGTCCTTTTCATACATTATTTTCTAGCTTTCTTTTGCAGGTTTATCTTTTCAAACATGTCTAATTCAGGCAACAGTGCACAATCACAAGGCGTAAATAATCTTCAATATCAAGTACTAATAGGTGAGATGAGGATGATGATGAGGGATGAGTTGGGCTAGATTAATGAGCGTTTGAATAATGTAGAAGATAGAGTTCGACAACTACCGCAGCATCAAAACAATCCCGACAGGCGTAGGCAAGAGAGAAATCCAACCAGGAGGATGAGAGAGGAAGATGAGAATTATGTAGATGTTGTCCTTGAAGAAGGAGATGAAGACTCAGAAATGGGTAATAGGATAAATGGGAGACACTCTAGAGAAGCTAGGATTCGGGTTGATGACAATCGTTCTGTTCATTCTGCAACTAAATTTTCTCCTTTTGAGATTGTATATGGTTTTAATCCACTAACCCCTTTGGATTCATCACCTCTACCTATTTCTGTGCATGTCAATTTAGATGGACAACAGAAGGCAGAACTTGTAAAGAAACTTCACGAGGCAGCAAAGTGCAACATTGAGCGACGGACTGAACAATATGTACGACATGCAAATAAGGGACGCAGGAAAATAATCTTTGAACCAGGTGATTCGGTGTGGCTGCACATGCGCAATGAACGTTTCCAAAACAGAGACATTCCAAGTTACTTCCGAGTGGAGATGGACCTTTTCAAATCCTTGAGCGCATTAATGACAATGCTTATCGTTTAGATCTCCCAAGTGAGTATAAGCTTAGTGCTACTTTCAACGTTTTTTACTTATCCCCTTTTTATGCAGATGATGATTTGAGGACAAATCTTTTTCGAGAGAGAGGGAATGATAAGGATAACATGGACAACACATTGGAAAGGCACAAAGAAGCTGAAGCACTCAATGGAAACACATTGGAAGTTCAAGGAATGACTTAACATTTATATCTAAGAATTAATCAAATGCTACAATGTTGTTCCAACATCAGTTATTAACTCCGACCTCATGACGTTGATCCAGATACAAGAATGAAGAGCTCAAACTTCTTTTATTTCACTATTAAATTTAAGAGTTGTCAATTTACGAGTCTATTTAGGTTTTTGACTTTAGTTAGACCCATATTTGCCATTTTATGTGTGTCATTGGGCTAGATCTTTTATTTTTAGTGTTTTGAACCTTTTTAGGTATTGTTGGGCTTAGGTCTTTAGAGCCCAACCCATATTACGAAACTGTGTCTATAAAAGGCTTAGTTTGATAATGAAGAACATAATTCAGATTTTGAGAAATAGGTTTTGATAGCAATTCTCTTTAGTTCTTTGAAGAATTTTTACAAGACTTATCGGTTTTCTCCGTGGCGTCCACCTCCGACTTATCAAACGGATTACCATACCGTTTGTGGCGTCAATCCCTACACTAAGGTTCTTGGTCGCACTAAGACAGCGGGTTTAGGGTTTTCAAAACCAAAGGTTCTTGTTTTGTGTCGAACTTGGGTCAAGGTATTCTATTTCTATTATCCGTATACAATACGATCACTGATTTCAATCATTATCAGAAGAAATTACATCAGATGCTCATGATATTTTATGGACCTAAGAAATTGGGTTTTAGACCCTACTTAGATCGATTTGTAATGATATTTATTGATGTCATTTTTTATTTATTCAAAGTCTCGTGTTGAGCACAAGGAACATCTTTGGACTATGATGCAAACTTGGAGAGATCATAGTCTCTATGCTGAATTGAGTAACTATGAGTTCTGGATGATTGATGTGAAATTCTTGGCCATGTTATTTCACAAGAAAGAATTTTTGTTGATCCTTCAAAAATAGAGACTACGATGAAGTGTGGATTATCGAAAAATGTATATGAGATCTGTAGCTTTTTGGGACTTACAAGATATTATTGCCATTTCGTGAATGATTTTTTTGTTATTGATTCACTCTTGAAGAAGTTGACTAAAAATGGTGTTACTTTGACTATGATGCAAACTTTGAGAGATCATCGTCTCTATGCTGAATTGAGTAACTATGAGTTCTTGATGATTGATGTGAAATTCTTGGCCATATTATTTCACAAAAAGAATTTCTGTTAATTCTTCGAAAATAGAGATTGCGATGAAGTGAGGATTATCAAAAAATGTATCTGAGATCTATAGTTTTTTAGGACTTACAAGATATTATTGCCAGTTCGTGAATGATTTTTCTATTATTGATTCACTCTCGAAGAAGTTGACTAAAAATGGTGTTAATTTGATGGGGATAATTTTTATCAAAATGTATTTCAAAAGCTGAAGAATAGGTTTACTAGTGCATCAGTTTTTGCAATCGTGGATTGCAACCAGCCCTTATGGTGTATACATATGCTTCAGATATTGGGCTAGGTTTTGTGTTGATGCAAAATGGTCTATTAATCACTTATGCAACGATACACCTCTTGCCTAGTGCTAGATGAGTGGAAGATGTCATGTGTTTCTAAAGAATTCAAACTAAAATACTTTAAGTTTAGCAGACAACTTATGCTTATAATGTTGCAGCCACTCTTTTTTCCATGTGGCCAGTCAAACCAATGTAACGTCATGCTGCCGAATTGATGATTGGAGAGTCAAGTGTACTAGTATTTTTTTATTTGGGGACCATGTAATGGTCCATAATAATCATGATCTTTAATTTGATGTTCTTTCTGAAACTTACAAGTCAAGATTTGTTATTCATCATGGTAGTACTATGATGAATCGAGATCTAAAGTGCCATTATTGGTACTTTGGGATGAAAAGAGAAGAAGTTGGATTTATGGCTCGTTGTTTGATGTGGCAACACGTTAAAGTCGAACACCAAAAACTTTTCGGTTTATTACAACCTTTGACTATCCCTGAATATAAATGAGATCAGATAACAATAGAGTTTGTTACTGGTTTACCAATGACTTCTGAAATGTTGAATTCTATTTGGGTTATTGTGTGACAAAATCTACATAATTTATCCAAGTACGGATGGATTTCTTGATATCCAACTTGAGTAAACTACATTGAGAATGTAGTCCATCTACACGAGTTCCCTCAAGTATTGTATATGATTGTGACCACAAGTTGAATCAAATTTTTGAGGGTTTTGCAAAATTCATTAGGAGTTGAACTAAAATTGAGTACGTCGTACCATTCTCAAACGAATAGTTAGTCAAAATGAACGATTTAGGCACTAGATGATATGTTGACTTTTTGGATTTTAGACTTTGGGAGTAGTTGGATTTCTCATTTACCCTTATTTAAATTTGTATATAATAACAAATTCCAAACGAGCATTGGAGTCGCTCCGCTTAAGGTTCTCTATGACAAACCATGTCAATCTCCTCTTTAGTGGGTTAAGACTAAGGATAGGATTACTCTAGGTCTTGATTTGGTTCGGGAGACTACTGAACATGTCAAATTAATTCGTGATACACTGACTACTGTGTAGAGCTAGCAAAAAAGTTATGATGATCTTAAAAGACGAGAGTAAAGTTTGAGATTTTCGATTATATTTTTCTAAAGGTCTGACCAAGGCGTGGAATCAATTATTTTAGAAAAAAAAATTTGCTCCTAAGTATATTGGTCTAGTTTTGATTATTAATCGGGTGGGTAACTTGGCGTACAAACTCAAGTTGCCTCCACAAGTTGTGAATGTATACCACTTATTTCACATCTCAATGTTGAGCAAGTATATATCAGATCCCTCACATGTTCCTTCTTATACTGATGTATTTATTCAGGAGATTCGAAGGAGTATATTCAGATCATTGGTAGAGAGGTGCATATAATTTACAGAGAGAGACTCTATTTGTTCAAGTATTACAGATGACCACACTGAAAATGAGAAGTGTGTCTCCTACTGAAAAAAAGTATCTCCACATTTTTAAAGATTTTTGCAAAGGTTTCTGTTAATGTTATTATATACACCTAAAAAATTCTGATGAGCGAGTGGTATTATAAATAACATAAAAACTTATAGTCTAAAATTGTGTAATTTGTTTCAATTGTTGACTAGTAGTGAGTGGATTTCTGACTTGTAATTTTGCGTTACTCTACGTGTGACATTGATATTTTGATAAAATAATTTGGAGTTTGGTTCATCTTTGATTTTTGACTTGTGAATTTCCGACATTGAGGATGAAGTCAATTTTTTTAGTTTATGAGGACACATAATCGGTTCCGAAAATTGACGGCAATTTGATGAGATATAGTTGAGAATTTAATCTTGGTGAGAGTTAATTTTGATATTTTTCATTATTACATGTTATAATAAGAACCAAATAACAACTCAATCACCTATTACCATCACAATGCACCATAACCATGGTATCATCATTTGAATCATACAAAAAATCAATGTCAAATTTCAATTGATGCACAATCTTATATTGATATTAGCTGAGCAAATAAAAAAAATGCATGATCTATAAATAGAATTCTCTTCATTCTAATTTGGCTTGTAATAAGAATAGATCAATAAGGAGACCCTAAATGTGAGCAAAGATAAATACAAAATTTGAGTGGGGTACAAATGTACGTATCTCTAGACCAAGCGAATATGCCCCTCAAGAGAAGGGTCAAGCAAACCATTGTCAGAGTTGTGGATATGCCCCTTGAACCTTGGATCCCGGAACTTTGTAATAATGTAACTTTGAACATTGAACCCTAGACCCTATAATCCTGAATTTTGAAATCCTGGAAACTTTAACTTTGAATTCTGAACTCTTAACCCTAAAATTCTAAACTTTAAAAACCTTAAACTCTGAATCCTAAACCTTTATATTCAGATCATATGAAGCCCTTCAAAATATAAAGATCAAACTTGTGACTAGATTCCCGGAATATATTTTGTGTAAGCAGCAATTAAGAAGTAAACATAGATCTTATACACTATCCATAATCTAATAGATAAGTTTCATTTAAGGTGTCGACCACCTCTTCAACTTGTGAAGAAATTTGAACACCATAACTAAGAAAACAAGAGTAACATCCGCTAGTCAATAAAAGGTGCAAATACAGGGAAAACATTGAAGAAGCCAGCTATTTAGCAAAATCTTCAGAAAACACACAAATTTGTTCGAGAAAATATAGAATGGGTCATGAAATACAAAAATCATAATCCATTTATACGTTTCTGGAAGGAGAAGTATAATGCTAATAGTTTTACCCGCTTATTCTTCAGCATCTTTGTTCTTCTTCTTCTTCTTCTTCTTTTTCTTCTCGGTCTGATCAGGGTCGCCATTAGCAATTTCTACGATATCGTCATTTCCCTTGTTTTTGCTTTTCTTCTTTTCAGACTTCTCTGTTTCATGGTTGCCACCTTCTTCTTCAGCTTCCTTCACTTTCTTTTTCTTTTTCTTCTCCAACTTCTCTGCATCGTCATCGTCTGCTTTCCCCTTTACTACGTGAGCTTTCTCTTCATTTGTATCTTCAGTAATATTGTCCTTCTGCTTCTTTTTTTTCTTCTCTTTCTTCTCCTCTTCATCAATTTTTTGTTTCTTGGAAGGAACAATCTCAGCAACTTCATCCGCCTGGCGTTTGTGTGTAGCATTGTCTTTCTCACTCACATTTTTCTTCTGCAAAGAACTTTCATCAACCTGAGCTGGTTCAGAAGCAGCAGCAAGGCTCGCTACCATGGAATCCCCACCAGTGGGTAAAATCATATTTCTCATCCATTCTTGAGGAGTGTTCTCGTTTGGCTTTCCATGCTTGCTTAATTTCCCTTCTGCAACTAGTTTCTTCTTCATAGAAGCACGTGGACCCAAACCCCATTTTCTCGGATAAGTATCACGATCCATCACCACCCGCTTAATCTTTGCAACAACTCCATGATCACAAGTTGCCATAACTGCTGTCGTCATCTCTGCAATGCCCAAGGCTATTGCTTCGCCTTTAGTTGTCATTAGAACTACTTCCTCTCCAGCCTCTATATCATTTTCAAACCTCAGCAGACCTGGAATCATCAACTTCGCCCCATAGCAAATAGCATTCACAGCAGAGTCTTTCACAACCAATCTCTTATAATTTGTCAAGATCACTTCCAGAGGCATAATTATCCTTCGTAGATAACTCTCATCCCTAAAATTATCATGAACCCATTGTGCATCAATCACGTCATGCATTGTAACCATGTTGTCTTTCTCACCCATTATTCCTGACCTAACTCTTCTTAGCTCCTGCATATGCCCTCCAACGCCTAGAATTAGACCCAAATGCACACAAAGTGTCCTCACATATGTTCCAGCCTCACACGAAATCCAAAAGATAACCAGATGCTTATCGGCATCGTACTCAAGAAGCTTACTTTCGTAAATAGTCCTAATCCTTAGCTGCCTCTTGACAGCTGAAATCAACGGAGGCCTTTGAAACACAGCCCCAGTAAGAGTTTCAAGTGCCCTGGCCACCTTGGCCACATCCGGCACTGCAGAATGCAAACGAGCAACACAAACATATTCTTTCCCAGCACCTTGCTGCGATTTCACGAGCCTAGTGGCTCTATCGATGCACACAATTAAATTGCCAGTGACCTTGGGATCAAGTGTACCACTATGGCCAGTTTTCTCAACTCTAAGTATACGTTTGATCCAAGCAACAACCTCATGCGACGAAGGATTAGCAGGTTTGTCAAGATTAATAATACCGTACCTGATATACTCCAAGAGAGGGCGTTTGAGAGGAGAGTAACCAGAAGGAAGAGGAGTATAATGCCCGGTGCGAACATTAAGGCGGTCATAGTTTTTCAGAAGTATCGGCCATTGGGAAGTGTCGACAGCAGGCGTGAAGCTCTGGGGCTTAATCATGAAATCACCGGATTCCTGAGTTGGCTCTGAACTCACTTGTAACACAGATTTCAGTTCCTCATCTTTGGATCTACTCTTCTTCTTCTTCTTCTCCGAACGCGAGACCTCTAGTTCGGACATGGCGAAATGAAGGGCAAAGGGTTTAGACTGCAAGATTAGAAGCTGGAGGGAATGGGTGAGAGAGTGGCAGGGCGAGCCCTTCCTTGGGTTTTAGCTGCAGTCGAGGACGAAGGCTTTGCCCTAATTATTGGGCTTCAAGGATAAACCCTAATGGGCCTATATAGTGAGGACTGGGCAAGCCCAAGTTGTTCGACGAACAAACGATCAAAAGCAACTTTTCATAATGACATTTAAAGAGCCTCGTTTTTTGTTGAAATAGAAATATGTGATCAATTGGATCTATATTGTTCTCGATTCTTTGAGGCATCAGGTCGAGGCTAGGGTCGCCCCCAGTCTGTTCGGTCTTGTTTAAATTTTCTGATCTTGACCTCCAAGCCCAAGTCTGTTCGAGAACCAATACAGACGTGTTTTGTGATTTGGATTTAGGGCCAAGTCTGCACCGGTTTCAGATTTGAATAGGATTAATACCAATTTGAGGTCAGTTTTTTATTTTTGAAAATAGACTTGAATCACACGATTGAGTTTTAATCACTCAATCGAAACTGAGGTCCGGGTCAATTCGGTCATGTTGTTTCAATATTCATGAGGTTTTAGTGGTCAAATTGCTAAGAATCAGTAATGATTTAACTGAAATAATCAGATTTTTTAGGGATAATATTGCAGCGATGTCACAACATCAATGACGCTGTTTTTACGTGATTTTGCTCGATATTTCGTATATTTTTTATTATCACAGAATTTTTGTTTCAATGCAATTGCAGAAGATTAATGAAGATAAAGGCTGGAAGAATCACGAAAAGACAGAAGAATCAATTCAAATTCAAATTTGGAAACAAGAATATCTTTGAAGATTTGAAAATCCTTCATAATCTCAACTACTTTCCAAACTGATCCAGATCTCCCCCCAAATCATAACAACCTCTTAAATCTACTCGAGTTGCACGAAGTCTACATAAAAGAACGTAAATACCATGAATTGAGTGTGTAGAATTGGAGAACGGGATTCACGACCAAGCTTCAGGCGTAAATCCGAAGAAGTGGTTCACGACGACGATCACGGCGACGGGGGAACGAGACTGTACGATCAACGACTTTCGACGGCGAGGACCAAAATTCTCTTCATTTGCTTTTCGTTTTAATTTTTGTGAATTATATGAATCCTGATAGTTAGTGTAGAACTATTTTGTATGAGTTAAAATTAAGATTTTTCATACATTGATTTGCTTAGTGAAATTACATGTTATCTTTTAGAACTCGTTTTAATAAGTGTTTATATATCTTTGTTTTGCTAGGATTATCCCTCGAGCAATCACGACAATACGTCCTTGCTTGTTTTGTAGGATCGTATTTAACCTAAGTGGGGGGGGTGAATTAGGTTAATAGATATTTCTATAAGTTTAATGCAAATTCTTGATTTCTCTTCTAAATTTGGTTATTTATTAAATAACTAGGCACAAACAATAATTAAATAAATAGTTTAAGGGAGAGAGAGATAACACTGAGATTGTTAACGAGGTTCGGTCAACCTTGCCTACGTCGGCGCTTCAAGGTTGCTCCTTGAAGATCTTTCTGCTCTACCTCGAGCTTTACTAAGATTGACTTCCGGGTATCAATCAAACCTTACAAATGACTCTTCTTTCTGAGAGGCGTCACCCCTTTACAATTTCTCACAAATAATAACTTGAAGTTTTTCGAGAATGATTTGAAACTACTCTCTCGATCACAATGAGAATGATCTTATATGATTTACAACGAAGAGAGAGTAAGAGAAAAGCTAACTAGAAATTTTGGCAGAGTTTGGACGTGCTTTTCTCTCGAAAATCGGCTATTTCTTTTGGCTTCTCGTCTCCAATTTATAGATTTCCGTCTGTCAGACTTCGGCGCTGTCGACATATATTCGGGGGCTTTCGACATAGAGATAGCCGTTGAGACTCATAAGGAAGTAGCCGTTGAAGAATTTTCCTGTCGTTGGTCTTGACCGGTCGACATAACTTTGGAGCTGTCGACATGACTTCAGTATCTCGAAGTTCTTCGGTCGACATCTACTTTTGGCGGTCGACATGGAAAACTCTCTGGAATTTATTCGGTCGACATAAGTTCTTTAACTGTCGACATAACTTCAGTATCTCGAAGTTCTTCGGTCGACATCTACTCTTGGCAGTCGAGATGGAAAACTCTCTGGAATTTAGCCGGTCGACGTAAGTTCTTTAACTGTCGACATAACTTCTAATTTCTTCTTCCGCTGGAAACTTGAACGGTCGACAGATGTTCCTAACGATCGACAGACAATTTGTCTCTGGATTACAACCGGTCGACATAAGTTTCGTCTGGTCGACATTCGATCCAATGTCTTGAACTTTAATTGTCTTCAACCGGTCGACATACTTGATAGGCGGTCGACATATGATTCTTCTCTGGACTTTGAGCGGTCGACAGAACTTCTTACCTGTCGACATAAGTTGCTTCTTCGACACTTCTGTTATCCGTGCGGTCGACATATTGAGCAGTTCGGTCGACATAGGCTTTAAAAACAACTTACTGAATTCTGCAGCACTTTCTAGACTTTAATTTTATCTTTCATACATAATTAACATAGTTATCATAAAAAATAATTGATTGCTTTAAAACCTTTTAAAGCCAACAACCTCCCCCTTTTTGATGATGACAAAACAATTGAAAGATAAATTTACTCCCCCATACAATATGCATGCATGTTTTATAGATATTCAAAGCTCTCCCATACATAGTCACTTATTCTCCCCCATTGACATTATCAAAAAAAATATAAGCATCAAAGATAATAGAGCAGTAAAGCACAAAGATAGAACATTGAATCACAACAAAAAAATTGTTTCCGTACAAGGAGATTGAAATTGTTTACTAAGTAAAGCTAAGATTCAAAGACTAAAAGAGATTTAAACAAAATCTACTTAGATATCCTTTTCTCCTCTTAATGCCTCGTCATCTAAGGATGAAAAAGTAATCGGTGAGGAGGATGAGGAATCAAGAACTTGAGTTCCAGTGGAGGAGGGAATCAACACCGTCCCTACTTCAGGAAGATGCTCCTTGACCGGATCACTAGCCGGTGTGACATCTGGCTCAGCTGAAAAAGGAGTAGGTCGTGCTGATGATCTTGGAACATCCTTTTCATGTTCTTCTTCGTCTTCATAGTAGTCGTCCCAAGCATCAACTTGTTTCTGGAGTTTATCAACCTTATGATGTAATGACTCAACTGAGGATGCTAAGTTTGAGATGAGTCATGTGAGCATATCTAGTCGTTCCTCAATCATTGAGGAAGAGAATTGTTTCTCGCGAGCAGTCCGATGCTCTGGTGGAATGTGAAGCTCATCTGATGTCAAGGGTGGGTCATTTCTTGAAGAGGAAGTGAGAGACTTGGGTGGCATGTTTTTCTTGTAATGCCAAACTCCATCATCATCCTTGGCTAATCTCATCCTTGCAAGTGTGGAGGCAGAGTAAACATCAAGGTGCCTGACCTCGATGAAGGAAGTTTAAGGAGGAAACTGAACACCTTGTTTTGAGAAAATCTCCATTAGGAGGAGATTGAATGGGAGGGACTTAGATGCCACATCCAGGACATCAAGCATACGCTTTATAATAATGTATCTGACATTGAAGCGTCTCCGTTGGAAGAACATGTAGAGAACATACAGCTCCATGTTGCTGATATGGTCTCTATCCCCGCCTTTGGGCAGCAGGTTATAGGTAATGATATGGTGTACTAGGCGTGCCGTTATATTGAGATCACTTGCCTTTGGTTTGTACGGGACGTTCCTTAGATCCTTTACGATTAATCGCAAGAAATCTCGAAAATCTGAGCACTGAACTAGTGAGGGTTCCTTCCCTTGCTTGTAGTATTTATCAGTGAACTCGTTTGAGGTACACTTGAGCATTGTGTTCAAGGAGTCAGCAGTGATTCTTATAGGATATCCTAACACATAGCTCTTAAGGGCGAAAGGGTGAGGAATTGAGTGCAAATTTGCGTAAAATAATCGGATTGCTTCCTCATTGTAACTACTCCTTAGGCTAAACAAGGAAGTTAAATTTGCGTAAAATAATCGGATTGCTTCCTCATTGTCTGACTGTGAAGTTCGTTTCCTCTTGGTCGGAAGTTTAGAAGTAGAAGCCATTGATCTTAGGGAAGCTTAAGATCTAAGACAAGGAGTGAAGAGAGGAGAAAGAATCGTGAGAGAGAGAGATACCCGAGGGAATTAGAGTTCAAAACTGAAATCCACCCGCGGGAAGGGTTTTAAAGCTGTATCTCTGGTCGACCGAATCATGATTATGTCGACCGTTCTATGACAGAATCGAAAGTCCTGTCGACATACCCGAGGTTATGTCGACATCTTTTTAGACAAATCCAAACATCTGGTCGACATACACTTCTTTATGTCGACTGATGTCACAGTATTTAGCAGAATAATAAGAAAATGATATTCTTAAACACCATCAACCCGAATAATCTCTAACCTAGTTCTAATTCCAACAAATGTCTTCTCATCCAAAGGTTTTGTGAATATGTCTGCTAGTTGATCACAAGACTTGACAAATTCCAAAACAATATCCCCTTTTTGAACGTGATCTTTGATAAAGTGATAACGAATTTCTATGTGCTTGGTTATTGAGTGAAGGATTGGGTTTTTCGAAATGTTAATGGCACTCGTGTTATCACACAAGATATGAATTTTAGAGAATCTTAGGTTGAAGTCCTCTAGAGTTTGCTTCATCCAAAGCATTTGAGCACAACAACTACCGGCTGCGATATATTCGCTTTCGGCAGTTGAAAGAGCAACTGAATTTTGCTTCTTTGAAAACCAAGAGATTAAGGACTCTCCTAAAAATTGACAAGTACCACTTGTACTTTTCCTATCCACTAGACTACCTGCATAGTCTGCATCGGAATATCCTAACAAATCAAGAGAGACTCCTTTTGGATACCATAATCCTAAGTCAAATGTGCCAATTAGATATTTAAAAATTCTTTTTACGGCATTCATATGAGATTCTTTAGGAGCCGCTTGAAATCTAGCACATAGACAGACACTAAAAAGGATATCCGGACGGCTAGCTGTTAAGTATAAAAGAGATCCAATCATACCACGATATTTCTTAATGTCCACACATTGACCATTTTCATCTTTGTCCAATCTTGTTGTGGTACTCATGGGAGTTTTAGATGATTTACAAGAGTTTAATCCAAATCTCTTGAGGAGATCCTTGACATATTTCTCTTGACAAATGAATGTTCCATTT
>QAOC01012878.1:0-20003 GCA_003255005.1 Begonia fuchsioides | reverse complement strand
CGATCCAATGTCTTGAACTTTAATTGTCTTCAACCGGTCGACATACTTGATAGGCGGTCGACATATGATTCTTCTCTGGACTTTGAGCGGTCGACAGAACTTCTTACCTGTCGACATAAGTTGCTTCTTCGACACTTCTGTTATCCGTGCGATCGACATATTGAGCAGTTCGGTCGACATAGGCTTTAAAAACAACTTACCGAATTCTGCAGCACTTGCCAGACTTTAATTTTATCTTTCATACATAATTAACATAGTTATCATAAAAAATAATTGATTACTTTAAAACCTTTTAAAGCCAACATGTTGCTAAGTGTTAAACCTGAAAATTATTGTTTTGCATTGATATCATTTAGGGCAACACGACAATACGTCATTGCGTGTTGCTAAGACGTATATTAAAACCATTAGGAGGTTAAATCAAGTGACACAGTTTAGCTAGAAGTGTTTTCATCATGTTTATTCCAACCTAAGAAAAAAAGTTATGTCGCAAAAAAGTTATGTCCCTTCGCTAGGAGTGACACGGTTTAACTTTCTAGCGTGACAAGTGTAAAGTTGGAAACAATAATTGCACTTCGCTTTCGGATCTTCAGCATCTTCAATCAATGTAAAATATTCCCAAACTTCAAACCTGAACACTCTTTTTTTAAAACCCCTAGTGCTATCAGTTTGACTCGTGTGACTCTCCGTACTGAAATATTGATCAAAGTACAAGGTGATTGGATGATCATACTAACAAGTAATTACAATCAATTCAGCTACCTCAGTAGACAATAACTTAATGGGTTAAAAATCATTTCTTGCTCTGAGAATAGCAATGCCTAAGAATTTACAGAAGCAGACAGAAATTGATTCCAGAGTTCCAAAATTCAGCAAAAAAACATGTCAGCGATTAAAAATTAAGAATAAACATACATATCTAGACATCCAAAACACAAAAACAAAGACTGCCGAGAAGAAAGTTATGTCACAAAAAAACATGACTGCTGAGAAGAAACAGACGATTGAAAAAAAACAAGACTGCTGAAAAAAAAAAGACATGAAACACAGGAAGAATTGGAAAAAAAAAAACAATCATGGCTGAAGTACCTGCGAAACAATTGCAACGACTAGCGAAGAAGAAATTTATGTCGACGACGACAGAAGCCTGGCCGACGGCGAGCGTGCGAAGAGGAGCCGGCAAGAAGAGAATCTCAAAATCGCGACTCGGGAGCTGCCGTAGAAGGAAATGAGTGAAACTATGAACTCTAAAAAATTTTAGGAATATTTGGTGAATGAGTTTTTTTGGGTTGGGTTTGCGGGTTCAGTAAAAGCTTCAACCCGGGTTCAGTAAAAGCTTCAACCCGACCCAAAACTCAAATTAAATTGTACAACCCGACCCAAATAGATAAGAAACTCATTCAATTCATTTTCAACCCGACCCAAATAGTGCGGGTTAGGTCGGGACCCGCGGGTTGGGTGGGGTTGCCCATCCCTAGTGGTAACTTGCTGATATGCACTAAACCTTAATATATATCTGCTCTCCCGGTACATTTTTCTAAGTTTGCCCATTGCTTTGGAAATCGTTTAGTTATTTCCTCAGAAACGGACTGAAAAAACAAATATTATCTGCGGAAGAATTCCTTATTCGGTTGCTCAGAAACACAAGCACGAGGCTCGCGCAGCCATTCTCAATCCTTCATCGGCCGAGCCTCTTGTCTGGCCACTACCTTTGAAGCTCATCAGCGAACTAGATCCCGAAGCAAAAGCACTTTTAGAGAGGGCTTTAGTTGAATCAAACATGGAGTGGGAGACAGCCATATTGAAGGGAGCGTTCATTTCATTTCCATCACCTTTACAATCCGATGTTGAGGCTGAGGACAATACAGAATCCGAGGTAATTATATTTCATCTTCACTTCTGCTGTTCACTGGATTAATAGACAGTTATTCTATATTTGCAATCTGAAACAGGCAAGTGGTGTAGAGTTGTGCTGTATGTGCTTTGATCAAGTATGCACAATTGAGGTCCAACCATGTAATCGCCAAACGGGTGCCCATTGCGCTCTCGCACTGTGCTGCCACAGAAAGCCAAATCAAGCGGCGTCTTCTCTTTCAGCGAAGACAGTAGCAGTTTCAGGAGCTTACCTGCCTTAGGCTCACTCGCCCGGCTAAACTTCTCCATTGATAAGCCTTCCTGAGTCATAGTCGCAGGCAGTCATATTCACTGGCCAAAACAGTGCAAAACTATTTTTGGATCAATTAATCGATGAAAACATTATAAAAAATACAACATGATGAATCTTTGTTCTTTCATAAATTAATGGGCTTACAGAAAAACGTAATTAGATTATTACAATTTTTTTATTTCTCTGTAAATTAATAAAAGTTAATTAATCTCACAAAAACTAACAAAAAAGTTAAACACTTCTGAGGGTGACGTAGAAAATCTAAAATTAACAAAAACTAACATACAAAAAATGCATATCAATGCAATAAAAACACTGATATATCTATACATATATATAATTAAATTTTGAATGAACTGGCATCAAACTTTTAAAATTGAAATGTAATTAAACTACCGGTTTTCAACAAGCCGATCATCGAACTTTGAAAGTTGACGAACCATTATTGGCGAATTTGCAGATGTAACAGGGGAACACTAATACGACCCCGTGAAAATTTAATGGTGCAACATAGAGAAATTACGATATGAACCAGCGGAGCTTTCTGAATTTTCATTGGATAAAGCAAAATTGAGGCATCATGAGAGGTTTTTAGTTACGAAAGTTGGACAAATTTCCTTGGAATTTTCAATCATGTAGATCGAGAAGAGCTATATGAAGTCGACATAAAATGCATTCACTTTGGATTACTGAAATGATATTCTGAAATTTTAACATTAAATCAAGTAATATTTTATATTTCAAATAGTCCGATAGACGTCAATTCACAACCAAATCCCTCCTGCATGTAGCTCTTGCTTAGAAGATGAGTATTTATGCGTCCAAAATCATCGAGAGTTTATGGTCAAATTTGTAGAATTTTTTTAACGTACGGATGAGTTTCTTAATGATTTTTTTTTTACATTAAAAAATATAATAAATCATGTAATTGTTGAAAATTTACAGAGTATTGTCTATAATATTTTAAGTAGAGTAAGTCTAGGCTTTGTCATACTCTCTTGCCATATTCAGTGACGAGTCGCTGTATGATTGAGTCAATTCAAATGCATATAATGAATAAAAATATTAATAATTATTTATTATTTAAATTAACAAGAGGGTAATTCTAAACTAATTCTTTTAAATAAATGACTAAAATTTTAAGTCTTTTATTTAACATTTATCTAAAAAAATTACATAAAAAGATGTTGAGCGTGCTGCACCGGCCTGTCGTGCCTCAACGTGGGTGGGTGTCGATGGTTTTGGGCGGGTGCGGCAGGTCAGACCTTTCGACAATGACCGCTTGTCAATTCTCGAAGTTCGATGGCTGATTCATGACAAACTCGATAGTTAAGTGATAAATTCAATTTGTACCCCCAGAGAAAATAGGTAGGCTAAAAAAGTAGTTTAATGACCCGTTCACAAATGAAAACACAGAAAAAGCAAGTAATGATTTTAAATCCTTAGTAATCAACGTTCGTTCATTCTTGCAAGAAATAAAAAATCTAGTTTGTACCTTGTGAAGGCTTACACGCTAACCTTTGTTTTCCAATACAAGGAGTAGTCCTTTCCAACTGGTAGACAATGAATCTTCTGGTCTCCTCTTGTCTGTGGAATTTTATTGTGTCACTTGATGATGCTGATCAAGATACTTGCTAGCGCGTGAACAGTCGCGAGAAGCTCCCTCGACCAACCAAGCCTAGGCAGTCGTCCAATGACGCCCGATTCGCCGGGGAAGGCCAAAATTCTGGTAAGCCCTGATTTCTCCGTCCAACCCTGCAGTGACAATCACCAAACCCCAAGCAGTGGCTTGTACAGCATGATGCCCATGCCCACCGTCAAACCATGACCAGGAAGAGGAGCCGGAGGTAGACGATGGATGAGCCCCCGATGATATTGATGGCGAGTCAGAGAACCTCATAGACGCCGAAGCTGAACTGAACGACTCTCCAATGCCAGACTCAGCCCGAGTTACACGAGCTAGATCTTCTTCCTGGTGAGCCACATGCGCCTCAGGAACTAAATTTTTCTTGGGTAGAGGTGGTAAATGCCTCCTAGCAGAAGTGAATTCGTCTCGGCTTGGAGAGACACTGGCCGAGGGCGGGTGAGGGTGGGCGCGTTTCGAGTGCCTTTTGGAATGAATTTGAATGGCTGGTGGCTCTCCTTTTATCACTCCCGGCCATGGTATTGCTACGGAAACGTCTCTACACTCGAAGTGCTCGTGAGCTCTCGTAACCATGACGCTCTTGCCTTTTCCAATACCTGGGTTTCTTTGCTCCTCTCTTTTCCATACGTGTACTTGAGAATCTTCGCTTGCACTTACCACATATTTCCCATCTTGACTAAATGATGCTGCAATTTGGCTACTTGCATTTTTAAAACCTGCCCAATCATTTGCAGATCAAGTACAGTTCATCCTCCCCAAACCGTAGAGCTGGGATTCAAAGTTACCTCTGAACTTGTGAACTATTTCCGAACCGTCCAATATTCGAATTCTTGAATCAGCCGAAGTTACCAGCACTTCCGATGGATTAGTCGGGGAAAACTGTTTATTCGTAAAGCAAAAATTTTTAGGCAAGGGTCCCCCATAAAGTAGAAAACTGTAAAACAGAAACGATTAGCTTGAAATTACTTGAAAGCCAGTGATTTTCTTCGCATGAGACTTTTTCTTGTTTCGAACATCTATTTGAGTTTTCTGATCTAATCTGCAATCTTCATAACACAACGTAGGAATTCAATGAGAAAGACTACTAGTAAGTTCACTGGAGCAAATTATGAGGCCATTAGTACCTTCGGTGGCGTAGATTCGACAGCTCCCTTTGTGCGAACCAATTAGAGCACTCTGCTTAGAAATCCAAATGAACTTAATGTGGTACTCTTTTATGACTAAAAAAATACAGGGTTACCCCATAGAAAATTATCCATAACGACCCGACTAGCTCACCTGGCCATCTGGGCTATAGCATGCAGCGGTGGCCATTTCATGAAGATCAGTCCAGTCAACCACTTGTCGATCAGGAATGTTCCATAATCTGACCTTTGCATCAAGCGATCCGCTGATAAAATAGTTGTCATCTACTGGATTGAACTGTATACAAGTCACTGTAAATCCAAATCTTTGTTAATAAGATTACCATCTTAAACCTATATGAATTTATTTGTCAGCATATCCATTTCCCAAACATTACAAAATAGCAGCCTTTCATTACTTTGTAAACCAGAATATACAGACTTTCAGTGCTTTCTAACTTTATAATATTACCGTAATCATTGTGGGCAAACAATTTTAAACAGCTCTTGCTTTCCACATCCCATAGTCGAACAGTTTTGTCCATTGAAGATGATAGCAGTAGCTTCAAAACAATCATACTGACCATTTTACATGCTTTGAGGCTTAAAACAGCGATGAACTGCAACCAGAGAGTTTAAAACTGACCTGAGATTTAGACCAGGACAGGTCCAAAACATCATCCAGATGACCTTTGAAAGAACAAACTGGTTTCTCTGATAGAGAAAACACATATTCTGGTACATGAACATAGTCAGGAATCACATTTCCTTTTCTACTACCCGAAAGGCCTTTCCCTTTCTTTTTCTTCTCAGTTGGCATTTGAGAAGGGTCATCAGGAACAGAATGATCAGGGGAAGCACAAAAATAGGGATGCATTGGGGTCATGCTTCCTTCCTCGTTTGTTTTCAAAGATAGCACTTCACATTCTTGCACTTCCCATAGATGGATCATCTTATCCTCTCCTGCGCTGGCGAGAAAACGCGCATCGGAACTGAACTTAATCGTCCAGATTGAGCCCTCGTGAGCCTGGATTTCTTGACATAAATGCAACGCAGAAAGCTCCTTGTAAGCCTTCCCACTTTGTCTAACTTTTATCCATTCTGACGATGGATGTGAAGACGAGGAATTAGAAGAAGTATTCTTAGTGGGTGGTTTTTGGTCCTGCAGTTGATGAACATCCCTTTCCTTTTCTCCAATCAGCCCAGACATGGACCCCCTTATGTTCTTCAATATGGCAGCCCCTCTTCTCTTGCTCATTCTTAGACTCTTGGAAAGATAAGAAGAACCATAGATCTTTCTATCGCTTCCGTTTTCATCGATTCTGGAAACGTTTTCTCTCCTCATTAGCTCTTTGACAACCGGGGAATAGCCGACGCATTTGTCGAATTCCTCCACCGTCAGCTGCTTTCCGGTCTGAAGGTCGCTGAATCTATTCCACATCCCATCTTCGTCATATTCGCTGACGATGAATTCTTTTCCTGTGTCCAAATTCTTGATCAGAAAAAAAGCACCGAACCTATTACTTGATAACATCGACGATAATGTGCCCCTATGCCTGACTGATTGGCCGGCTTCTTTCGGCGAAATTCTGACGGAATCGGGATACGTGCAAATCCTACCCCGGGTTGATGTTATCATCGAATGCGTCCTCGTGAGGCGCTGTTTCGAGATTTTACCAATTAGTTCTTCTTTTCTTCTGATGGAAGGAGAAAACGAATCGATCTCCCCGTCGGAGCGTGATCGGACGAATAGCATCGGAAACACAGGCGGGGAATTCGAATGCAGGGGCTCTATCTTCGATTTGGCGATCGGTGAATCTCCGTTTCCTGAGCTGGAGGCGGGACCGTTCCCATTCTGAATGAACTCCCCTTTCTTAGAAGCTCCAAGCGTGATCTCCTTTCTTNGTCGTGAAAAAATATATCAAAAAAACTTTTAATTTTAAAATTTATAAAAAAAATTCTATTTTAAAATGGGAAGATAATCACCCATTTTTTATTTTTTTTAAGAAATTTTTAAAAAAAGTTTGCGGGTCAAGCGGGTCGACCAAAACAGACCCGCTAACCCGCTAACAACCCGCAAAACATTCAGATTTTTAAAATATTGACCCGTGACCCGACCTGACCCGACCCGTTAACGTGCGGGTCGGGTTTGACCCGCGGGTCGGGTCGGGTTTGCCCACCCCTAATTTCTATTGCCAAATAACGTCGCATGATTCTCCCATTTTCTATCATTAGACGGATTTTTAATCATATCATCTATTCAAATTAAGCCTTTTTATTCTATTTTTATTTTATTTTAAGTATAATTAATGTATTAAATATTAAATAATTAAATATTTATTGAATCGATAATAATTTATCATGTTAGCGTATAAAATAAGAATGTCTAATCAGAAACTAATCTTCAAACCATCCTGTTGGGTGCGAATGTGTCGTTAAAAACCGCAAGTGCACAATCAAATAATATAAAAAAATTATCGATCCAACGAGGATAACGAATCTAATATTTTCTGAAATAAAATGTAAAATAGTTATATAGAATTAAATAAAAAGGTTTGATGATTTTTTGTTAAAAGTAAAATAAAAGAAAAATGTAAACAAATTAAAAGAGACAGGCAGATTTAATAAACAGATGAAATTCAGCGATAAGGAAGGTTAGATTTCGGTTTCTCCAGTTTATTCACTCTCGGCTGTATGTCTGTGCTACAGCACAGACTACAGCACGTTTGACGGAAAAGATATCTATGAAACCGGTGGCTGACGTCGCCTACCGATTGGCTCTTTTTCTCAACTTCTTCCAATCTTATGGCAACGACATTGAAAATTGAAGACCTTCAGAACTGATCTTATTAATTTCCACTTGAGCTAATGTTTTAATAAATTAAAACATTTAGTTAAATTGCAAACAAACTAATTTAACAACTCAAGCAATTCAACTACTTTCTAGATGATTTTCTAATGGCGTGTTAGAAATCATTAAATACGTTATAACTGTGTCGCCATCCAAGTGGTCCGAGCCAGCTCGAGAGCTGGCTTTCGAGCCGGATCTGTTGGCTCGGTATTTCCGAGCCCACGAGCCAGCTCGAGCGAGCTGCACTCTCGGGCTCGGCTCGAGCCAGGCTCGAGCTGCTACAGTGCCGAGCCAAACGAGCGAGCCGGCGAGCTGGCTCTCTCGTTTGCCAGCACTAAATACAACCTTATTGATAAATAATATGTCATGCAAATCATTTGTATATATAACATTGGTATATCTATTTGTGTTATTTTTAATATCACAGAAGAATCAATATTTTAATTGACATCAACATCACGACAATGACACAGATGTTCCAACATATGTTTCAGTTGAATATATTGATGGCATTTGTATCGTTATAACTCACACTTTGAACAATAGACTTGGTGTTTGATGAAACAGAACATGTATGAACTGGCTGATTATACGATAATAAAGAGATCTATTCAAATTTTTAGTATTGTAGAGTGAAATATCTTTTTCATGCGATTGAAATTGCGAGAAAGCATCACAAGAAGTTATGTACAAAGAACGGGCAAACTTTTATAGGTTTTATCGGAAGACATGGAAAGGGATGTTCATTTGCCAAAATATAAAAACTATTTAATCATTAATAAAAAAAAATAAGAAATGAAAGATTTGCAAATGAAGACAAGAAAGATAAAAATTAAAATTGAATAACATTAAATAAAATATACGGAAATATTTATCTACTTAATTATATTTTTCATACTTTTTTTGCAGGCAATTTGAAGGGGTGGAGGTTGCTGCAGGAGCTGAAAATGGAGGCTGCAAATGTGAAGCAAACTGCCATGCGATCCATGCGCCTGCAAATAGAGTTTGAGCTCCATCGAAGACGAGAAGAAGGAAGAAGAAGTTAAAAGCTATGAATAATATGCTAAGAACATGGCTTTAAGACTAGCCTTGTTGGGACGTGATGGTGCTAAGTTTTCTTATTTTAAGGGTGTGTTGCTATTTTCCAAGTCATTGTTGCTTACTGTCTTTCTTCAATCATCCATTCTTCCTTTCGTTTAATANTTGCTCGCCCTCAAGTAATGTAAAGCAAAAAGACAACAAAGTAAAACTAGTCAACAAAAAGATAACATATTTCCGACAATTGCCTATTTCATTCGAAATTAAAGCAATAAAGTTTATCAACCACCAAATCATCTAGAATCTCCCTCAATTCAGGTCATTCAATCTTTCAATTTCTTTCAATAGTGTGTGTGTTCCGCCTCAAACGAATTAATATATCGAGCAATTAGAAACATTGCAACATGCATAAATTCTTTCACCTTCTCTTTCGAGTCAGAAATTTCAAACATAATAAAGATTATCCAAAATAAAACAGGCCAATAATAACTTACAAGGAAAGCATTTTATTGGTGCCTTCTCTTTGGTTATACCACCTTTTTACTTGAAAGCACGTATGGGTACCGGCCCCCGAGTTACTCAGCAAATACTCCCTCCAAGAATAACACTATTTTTTTTTGGTCCCCCATTTTATTTGAGTTTTGGTGGGACATAGAACTTATTTTTTTTCATAGAGACATTGCTCTATATTTTTATTTTTTTTATAAAATTCCACCATTGAACTTTAATATTGGCCTAATCTTACATTAAATTTTCTCGCTTACAATTGTCTTCTCATCATCTACGATAGAGTTTCCAAATAATACATACCCGACGTAAATGTCTTGCTCTCAACATTAATACTTTTTTAGGAGGATTGTGTGGGAAAGAAATAATCGGGATATCCTAACCTGTTTCTTGGAAGATTAAAAACGATTTGGTTTTTGATAAATTAAGTTGCTGAAATTCAAAAATCCTAGACAAAGTCAAAAATATGTCATTCTCTTTACCGACTCTTTTTCCTTTATTTTGTTTTTACTAGTGTTTAACTACCCTCCCCAAACTCAAATCAGACACTGTCCTCAATGTCGACAAGGAAAAAGTAAAACAGTTAAAACACCAGTAAAAAAAATTACCCCCCTGGATTTTAGTGTTGTGCCTCATCATCTGAATGAGGCGTTGTCGGGCTGCCGAACAATTTAGGAAAGGCTGGAAATTGAATCTTGGAGTTTTTCGGGTTTTTAGGCTTCGAATAGTGCTGTGTCCCTTGCTGCAGCATAAGAGAAATAGGAATCTAAATTATCAGTAAGGCATTGAAGTTGTACCTCAAGCATACTGAGTCTGGATTCCATGCGCTGAAGGCTCTGCGCTGTGGAGTGAGCTGCAGCGGAAGATGCAGCGGCAGACTGCGAAGCAGTTTTCTTGGCAGAAGCAGGCAGATTTTCGATATCTTCTTGAGTGATTCGGGACATCGTTAACGGGGTTATGAACCCTGTTGTATTTACCCTTTCGTCCTGATCCCAAACCTGCACTCCTGCAACTAAACATAAATCCGAAACAAGAGAAGGAAACAATAATGCGCTGCTGCATTTCATCGCAATTGCACAGAGAGCATTGAAAATTATTAAGCCAACATCAATGAATTTTCCAGTTATCAAGCAGTATAAAAGTATAGCTCTCTCCTTAATCACGTGCTGACCATGAGACGATGGTGATAATTTATATTTAATGAAATGGTACCATACCTTTGCTTTTGAATTCAAACTTACTCTCGGTATGGAGTAAGCTCTGGCTTTGGAGATATCCCATGAGGTCCCCGGTTCAACAATATCCAGCAGCACTTCTTGAAGGAAGGAGGCTGAATCGTCTACCAACAATTCTGTGTATTCGTCCCGAATGATCGGGATTTCATAATATTTGTTGATGACATCCGGCATGAAGTTTACTGTTTTTCCTCTCACAGTAACGAATTCTGGGTCATTCTCATCAAAGTTAGCATAAAACTTCCGAACTAAATTTCCAATTGGATCATTAGGTTTTGCGCAAAATTTCTCTCATCCCCTACTAGATATAACACTGGTAATATATGTAAGGAAGTGAGAAAAAGTACCATCCAGTTGTTCAAAACCTTTTTCCACAACAAGCGACCTTTTGTTGAATTGCGCAAATTTTTGTTCGGCTTCCTCAGTGACAAACTTTGGTGCCTTTTTCCTCATCCTTCTTGCAGACATCTTGACCCGTCTTTTTGGGGTACCCGAAGATAAATTTGTGTCACCTGTCTTTGCCAAATTAACCTTTTCCGAAGTTTGTTGATTTTGGGAGGCAGCAGGATGTGGCTGATTCTCCATGTTCTGGTGCTGTGGTGGCTGCTGTGGAGTTTGTTCTTCATTTTCTTCTTGAATAGGCGTTAAGCAGGGGGTTTCCTAGGGACGCCTAGTGTAAGTTTTTTCAGAAATCCCAACCTTCGTGAATTTTGTGGATTTTTCTTCATCCCGAGCAGAATGTCGGCAATCTCGGGTTGTGGTGATGCGGGCTCTGATGAACTCGTAGTTGCCCTTGCCCTTTTTGTCCGAATCAGTGGTATTTCTTCTTCGTCACTTGATTCGTCGTCTACTAGGTGCGGTTCTGTAGCCGTGGTCGGAATCTGGGGAGCAGCGGTTCGAACCCGTTGTCGCAGAACTCTCTGCGATTTTGGTGCAATCGGGCGGACCTCCCTTTCTTTTGTTTGAACTTGCACCTTCCGTTTTCCCTTTTCTGTCATCTTTGGACTCGCTTCCATAACCCTAATTTCAGTCTTTTGCTGCTTCCTTGATGAAGATGTTGCAACGCTCGAAGATGTAGAAGCCATGCCTGCTCAGTCTGCTCTGTTATAAGGGAGAAGGTCGCAGCGCCGAAGGAAGAAAATCTGCAAATAGGAAAAGAAATCGCGGGAGAATAGGAGCGAAAATAGGTTGAGATTTTGAAAAGAATAAAAAAAATCTAACTTAACTCTAATACCCTAAATAGACTCAGCAACAGTAAAATAAACTTTAAAAATTAAAAATCACCGAGGGTTGCCTCCCTTAAGCGCTTGTTTTAAATTCGACGGCCCGACTCTGCGCTGCAACGCATTATGCAGCGTCGTTCAACAGCACAGACGAATTTTGTTCATCGCCTGCTGTATTTTCCAGAAAGTGTTTTACTCTTTGTGCATTGACTTTGAAATATTTCCTGGTTGCTTCTTTGAAAAGTTCAATCACTCCAAAGGTCGTGACATTTGATATCAAGAATGGTCCTGACCATATCGATTTTAGCTTCCCGGGAAAAAGTTTTAGTCTCGAGTCATAAACAAGTACTTTCTCTCTAATCTTGAACGTTCTCTCCTGTATACTTTTGTTGTGCCATTTTTTTACTTTCTCTTTGTAGACTGCAGCATTCTCGTAAGCATTTAATCGAAATTCATCCAACTCATTTAATTGAAGCATCCTTTTCACTCCAGCAGCATCGGCATCTAAATTTAATTTTGCAACAGCCCAGTGAGCCTTGTGAATTAGCTCAACTGGGAGATGACATGTCTTTCCGAAAACCAGTCTGAAAGGAGATGCTCCAATCGGTGTTTTGTATGTTGTACGGTATGCCCACAGCGCATCTGGCAGCTTAGATGCCCAATCTTTCCTTCCGGGGTTGACTACCTTTTCCAGAATCTTTTTAATTTCTTGATTCGACACCTCTGCTTGTCCATTTGCTTGCGGATGGTATGCTGTAGTCACCTTATGCTTTACCCCATATTTAGCTAATAAGCTATGAAATTGCCTATTGCAAAAATGACTTCCACCATCGCTTATGATTGCTTTTGGAGTGCCGAATCGAGTGAAAATATTTCGATGTAGAAAACCGGTAACACTTTTGGCATCACTTTTCTGTAATGGCACTGCTTCTACCCATTTGGAGACGTAATCAACTGCTAATAAAATATATTGATTTCCGAACGATGAGGGGAATGGTCCCATGAAATCGATTCCCCAAACATCAAAAATCTCGACTTCTAAAATATTTGTGAGTGGCATCTCGTGTTTTCTTGATATGTTCCCGCTCCGCTGGCACTTATCACATGTTTTAACAAATTTATTAGCATCCTTGAATAGTGTAGGCCAGTACAAACCTGATTGCAAAACCTTTGATGTTGTTCTTATTCCTCCGTAGTGTCCTCTGTATGGTGCTGTATGGCAGTGTTGCAGCACAGATGAAAATTCATCTTCTGGAATGCACCTTCTAATAATCTGGTCCGGACACTATTTAAACAAATATGGCTCCTCCCAGAAATAGTTTCGAGCATCATGTAAAAAAATTTTTCTCTGTTGATAAGAATAACCGAACAGAATAATTTTGCTGACCAAAAAATTCACTATATCAGCATACCATGGAGCTGCAGAAACTTGAAACAATTATTCATCTGGAAAATTCTCTAGGATCGGTATGCTGTCATTCAATTCTTTTTCAGTTTCCAGCCTTGATAAATGGTCAGCAACTTGATTTTCTGTACCCTTTTTATCTCGGATTTCAATATCGAATTCTTGCAATAAAAGGACCCACCGAATCAATCTTGTTTTGACATTCTTCTTTGTGACTAAATATTTTATAGTCGAGTGATCCGTGTAAACTATAACCTTGGTCCCGACAAGATATTGCCGGAATTTTTCAAAAGCAAAGACCACTGCAAGCAACTCTTTTTCCGTAGTCGTATAATTTACTTGAGCTTCCGATAACGTTTTGCTTGCATAGTAGATCGAACAAAAAATTTTGGTTTTCCTCTACCCCAGAACTGCGCCCACAACATAGTTGTTGGCATCGCACATTAGTTCGAACGGTAAAGTCCAATCCGGTGCTATAATTATAGGCGCTGAAACCAACCTCTTCTTTAACTCCGTGAATGCTGTGAGGCATACTTCATCAAATACAAATGCCTTATTGTTTTCTACCAGAAAGCATAGTGGTTTCGTAATCTTAGAAAAATCTTTTATGAATCGACGGTAAAAACCACTATGTCCTAGAAAACTTCTTATACCCTTAACATTCATCGGTGGGGGCAGTTTTTCGATAATTTCGATCTTCGCTTTGTCAACTTCAATTCCTTCTTTCGAAATCCGATGGCCAAGAACAATACCCTCAGTAACCATAAAGTGACACTTCTCCCAATTCAGCACAAGATCTGTTTCTAAGCAACGTTTGAGAATCACTTCCAAATTATTTAATTAGTCTTGAAAGGAGTTACCCATTACCGAGAAGTCGTCCATGAAAATCTCCATAACATGCTCCACCATATCTGAAAAAAATTGACATCATGCATCGTTGAAAAGTGGCTGGAGCTTTGCATAATCCGAAGGGCATTCTTCGAAACGCGAAAGTTCCGTACGGGCAGGTGAAGGTAGTCTTTTCTTGATCTTCGGGTGAGATAGAGATTTGATTATATCCTGAGTAACCATCAAGAAAACAGTAGAACTCCTTCCCTGCTAACCGATCCAACATTTGATCAATAAATGGCAACGGGAAATGATCATTGCGTGTCATTTTATTTAGCTTTCTATAATCGATGCACACTCTCCATCCTGTAACGGTTCTTGTCGGTATCAATTCTCTGTTCTCGTTGGTAACCACTGTAGTTCCGCCTTTCTTTGGAACGCAATGTATAGGACTAACCCATGAGCTGTCAGAAATTGGATAAATAATCCCCGCATCTAACAGCTTGATAATCTCTTTTTTAACTACTTCCTTCATAGCCGGGTTAAGTCGCCTTTGATGTTCAATGGATGGTTTGTGGTTTTCCTCCATAAGAATTTTATGCATACAGATACTCGGGCTTATTCTCTTAATGTCAGCTATCGACCAACCAATTGCGCCCTTGAGTTTCTGCAGCACAGCTATCAGCGCAGCTTCTTGTTCCTTGTCCAGTCCAGAAGATATAATTATTGGCAGCGTATTCTGTTCTCTAGAAATGCATATTTTAAGTGTTGCGGCAGCAGCTTCAGCTCAAGCTGCAGCGGCCTCTTTTACAAAATTTTTCAGTAACCTTTCTCCAGTGTTTTCTCTTTCCAAAAATTCAAATTTTGGTTTTATCCACACCTTTGATAATTGTTGTTTTTCTGTTTCAGTCTCTTCTTCAGCTTCTTCTTCACTATCTGAATTTTCAAACGTTATAGAGCAGCAATCTTCTATAATATTATAACATTCTTCTTCTTCATCGGGAAACGTCAATGCCTTCAGCACATTAAACTTTACATTTTCTTCATTTACCCTCATTGTAAGTTCCCCTCTTTCAACATCAATTAATGCTCGCCCGGTAGCTAAGAACGGTCTCCCCAAAATGATCGGCATATACCTATCAACTTCGCAGTCCAGGATGATGAAATCTGCCGGAAAAATCAGCTTGTCAACTTTCACCAAAACATCTTCTATTTTTCCTTCCGGGTATGCTATCGATCTGTCTGCCATCTGTAGAGTTATGGACGTGGGTCTTGCAGCGCCAATGTTCAGCTTCTTAAAAATAGATAATGGCATCAAGTTAATGCTTGCCCCGAGATCGCACAATGCTTCTCCCAAATCATGATTTCCGATAGTGCATGGGATAGTAAAACTTCCCGGATCCTTCAACTTCGGTGGGATTTTATTTTGCAGAAAATAGCTGCATTCTTCCGTCATGGCTACGGTTTCGAATTCTCCCACTCTTCTTTTCCGAGATAGAATATCCTTCATAAACTTGGCATACGTCGGCATTTGCTTCATAGCTACTATCAAAGGAATATTTGTATGCAATTGCTTCAACACATCCAAGAATTTTTTAAATTGCTTATCTTCGTACTGCTTCTTAAGCCTTTGCGGAAATGGAGGTGGGGGTCTTTCATGCGAAATAACAGGTGTGTGCTGTGGCTTCTGCACTGCAGCACTGGATGCAGCGTCATTTAAAATTTTCTCACTGGAAGTAACACCATTTAAAGCTGTAATTTGTGCTTCTTTTGTAGGGACTTGTTCTGCATCTATTTCTTCCAACAGCTCTTTATCAATCGATTCTGGGTCCTTGACAGTCTCAACCTCTCGCCCATTCCTTAGCGTTATTGATTTACATTGTTCCTTGCCATCCCGTCTTGGCACCTCTGTGTCGCTCGGTAAAATTCCATTCTGTCTATTATTTAGTGATTGGGCAATCTGTCCAACTTGTATTTCAAGGCTACGTTGTGACACTATTTGATTCTGAATCAATGTAGATAAACCTTGAATTGTAGTAGATAATCCTTGAACTGCATTATCGTTTTTAGCCATATACTCGGCTAAATGTTGCTCCACGGATTTTGTAGATTCATAATGAGATTGACGGGGTTGCTGAAAATTTGCTGCTTGATTATTTCCAGGCTGAGGTTGTTGAAATCTCTGGTTATTCGTACGGGGTTGCTGCTGGTTCCAAGTAAATCCGTTTCCTGGTTTCCATCCTGGATTATACCAATTGCTTCGGTTATTCCCAACAAAATTTACTGATTCTGGATTTCCTGGGCAGTTGTCATATACATGGCCTTCTCCACAAAAAGAACAAGTGATGCTCATTACTTGCTGCTGTAGCATCTATTGTGGTGCTTCCTTCGGCAGATTCATTCCTTTTATTGCATTGGTCAGCGACGTCATTTGTGCTATGAGCGCAGTCATCGAGTCTAACTCAAAAACTCCAGCAGCTCGCCTCGGCACAGATCCTCTTTCATTCGTAGGCCACTGGCAGTTGTTAGTTGCGATATTTTCCAGAAGTTCAGATGCTTCTGTATATGTTTTTGATAAAATCACTCCATTTGCAGATGCATCGAGAATGACTCTTGTGTGCAAATTCAGTCCGTTATAAAATGTTTCGAGCTGTATCCAATGTGATAATCCGTGATTCGGGCACTGCCTTATAAGTTCCTTGAATCTTTCCCAAGCTTCAAAAAGAGATTCCAAATCATTCTGTTTGAAAGTCATAATTTCTCCGCGCATTTTAGCATTCTTGACTGGAGTGAAGTATTTGATCAGAAATTTTTTAGCAAGATCTTCCCACGAGTTTACTGAATTACGCAGGATTGAATTGAGCCACGCTTTCGCTCGGTCGCGCAGCGAGTAAGGAAACAGTTTCATCCTTAAAATTTCACCGTGTGCTGTAGCTTCTGCAAATGTGTCACACAGCCGAGAGAATTCTACAAGGTGTGCATTCGGATCCTCGGTTGGCATTCCGCTGAAAGTTCCAATTGTTTGTAACATCTGGAACATTATCGGTTTGAGCTCGCATTTGATTTGATTTGTTTCTGGATATACAATTCCAGCGTGTAATCCATCCAGATTTGGAATGCCGTAATCTCTCAATGGACGTTCTGGTCTAACGTGCTGTACAGGTTCTGGTTCGTGCTCTGCTCCATTGGGTGCGTCGAGCTCCATCTGCAGCACTGCGTTTCGAGCGCGTCTTCTCCTTTGCCTGAAGGTTCTTTCGATTTCTGGGTCGTAAGGAACGATGTCTCATGTTCCTTCCTGTTGCATCAACCTGCAAAGAAAAAGAAAAGTAATATCTTTTCGAAACCTTTTTTTTTATTTTTTTACTATTTCACAAAAATTCAGAAAATTTAAATTCCGTTATTCCCAGCAGAGGCGCCAAAAACTTGTTGGGTGCAAATGTGTCGTTAAAAACAGCAAGTGCACAGTCAAGTAATATAAAAAGATTATCGATCCCACGAGGATAACGAATCTAATATTTTCCGAAATGAAATATAAAATAGTTATATAGAATTAAATAAAAAGGTTTGATGATTTTTTGTTAAAAGTAAAATAAAAGGAAAATGTAAACAAATTAAAGGAGACAGGCAAATTTGATAAACGGATGAAACTCAGCGATAAGGAAGGTTAGATTTTGGTTTCTCCTGTTTATTCACTCTCGGCTGTATGTCTATGCTACAGCACAGACTACAACACGTTTGACGAAAAAGATATCAATGAAACCGGTGGCTGGCGTCGCCTACCAATTGGCTCATTTTCTCAACTCCTTCCAATCTTATGGCAACGACATTGAGAATTGAAGACCTTCAGAACTGATCTTATTAATTTCCACTTGAGCTAATGTTTTAATAAATTAAAACATTTAGTTAAATTGCAAACAAACTAATTTAACAACTCAAGCAATTCAACTACTTTCTAGATGATTTTCTAATGGCGTGTTAGAAATCATTAAATACGTTATAACTGTGTCGCCATCCAAGTGGTCCGAGCCAGCTCGAGAGCTGGCTTTCGAGCCGGATCTGTTGGCTCGGTATTTCCGAGCCCACGAGCCAGCTCGAGCGAGCTGCACTCTCGGGCTCGGCTCGAGCCAGGCTCGAGCTGCTACAGTGCCGAGCCAAACGAGCGAGCCGGCGAGCTGGCTCTCTCGTTTGCCAGCACTAAATACAACCTTATTGATAAATAATATGTCATGCAAATCATTTGTATATATAACATTGGTATATCTATTTGTGTTATTTTTAATATCACAGAAGAATCAATATTTTAATTGACATCAACATCACGACAATGACACAGATGTTCCAACATATGTTTCAGTTGAATATATTGATGGCATTTGTATCGTTATAACTCACACTTTGAACAATAGACTTGGTGTTTGATGAAACAGAACATGTATGAACTGGCTGATTATACGATAATAAAGAGATCTATTCAAATTTTTAGTATTGTAGAGTGAAATATCTTTTTCATGCGATTGAAATTGCGAGAAAGCATCACAAGAAGTTATGTACAAAGAACGGGCAAACTTTTATAGGTTTTATCGGAAGACATGGAAAGGGATGTTCATTTGACAAAATATAAAAACTATTTAATCATTAATAAAAAAAAATAAGAAATGAAAGATTTGCAAATGAAGACAAGAATTATTAACTATTTAATCATTAACTGTGACGTCCAGCTTATACACGATAGGAATGAAAACTTAGTTGAATTATTCAAATTACGAAATAAATACAAACCGAGAGTTCATAAGACAAGGTACTTCCAAAATCTAACCGAAATGAATTTAGTTCATGCTGAAATTAAAAAGAACACAAGATAATTGTTCGTGAATCATAATTGCAGAGCCTGATAAAAGATAAACGGATTCACCGTCGCTTTCTTCAAAACCCCGGTGGCGTCCCGCAAGTTCTTGTATCGGCTCCGGTTATCCGCTTCGATTTGGCGTGGCTGCGTTTCTTCTCCGTTCGTCTATCTCCCTCTCCGTCTCTCCTTTTTTTCTGAATCGTGCTCCTCTCTTTAACATTGTGGCAGCTATCTTCTCTTTCCAAAACTGAATTCGGAATCCCTTGATTTGTGGAGATTTTAACTAAATTCGGTATCCCTTGATTTGTGGAGATTTTCTTCTCTCTCCAATCCGCCAATTTCGCCAATTAAATCTCTTCAATCTTATCTCTTTTCACTTCATTGCTTTCCATCTTTATCCAGCATAATCCCTGCAAAATAGGTAACCAATCTGGCAGATGAAAATAATCTCGGAATTACCAAAATTAACATAATTTCCTTGCTGCCCGCTGATGTTGTGCTGTAGCGTGAGCTGCAACACCAAATACAGCTTCCAGCATAAAATTCCCCAATTCATTACTTAAAGTCTAACAATTTTCGTAACTTTGATGGACATAATTAAGTTTTTTTCAAGAGTTAACACATCCCAAGCAAATACGAGGCTTCATAAGAAACCTAGTTTCATACTTTGATGTGATCATGAGTAACATTAGTATCTAGGTTACTATTCCATTGAGTCATAGTAAATAATGTAACATATTTCGCATAAAGAATAAAATATGACATTTAGAGAAAAGAATATACGTAAAATTAGTTATAATATAAAAGTTTCAAAAGAAAAGTAGTCAAACTCTACCAATCACTATTAATGTCTTCTTCAAGATCAATGTCTTCTTCGATATTTAAGGGTACATGTGCTGTCATGTCAGGACTGTAACCTTGATCTTCCTTTTGGTTTTATGGAGATGGATGGAAAAAGACCATTAGCTTCAAAATCTTCCTCTATTTTTGGATTGAATAAAATTTGTGTCCCTAACTTTAAAGAAAGCATCATTGCAAATAAGTGCATTTATCTTCATTGATGCTTGTTCTACTTTTTTATGTTTAAACTTTGGTAATACAACCTTATTGATAAATAATATGTCATGCAAATCA
>QAOC01012872.1:290168-365298 GCA_003255005.1 Begonia fuchsioides | reverse complement strand
CATCCAAACTTTAATCCTGTATTCACAAATGCCAAATACAAACATTTAAGTCATAAATATTATCGTTTGTTATGTACCTTATCGATTGGAATGTTGAACCATTTTGAAGATGTTCATGAACCTTCATACTAACCCAAAACTAGAGATTTAGAGTATTCTGTGAAATCTTAACTCAGAAAATTGTAACCTAGCATGTAAACCAATAACAATTATGCACAAATCATTATTAGTTGACCCCTGTAGGAATTTAGAAAACATATATTGATCCATCAGCTTTACCCGAGGGATAAAAATTATACACACAGTCACCATTCACATTTTAGTTGATTGGAAGAAACTCGATCTTAGCATGAAAAGAGGAATGATATCTACAATGCATGACGATAATACTACTTGAAAATCAAACAAACCTATTGTTAGGATCGGATTCCAAGAGCTTACCCTTAGATCGAGTAAGCGTTCCTCTTCCGGTCATAGGGAGATAGGGATAGGGAGACGAAGAAGAAAGATAATTAACTGAAGGATACTTGATTCCAAACCCTTGGGGCTAACACCCATTAAATAGACTCCACTTAACTTGACATAATTAATAAATTACCAAAATAACCCGATGACTAAAGGAAATAACAACAAAGACCATAAATAATAAAATAACTAAACTCTGCGAGAGTAATGTCTTCCCATGAACGCATCTTTAGGGTTTGGGTCGTTTGGGCCCATAACATCACTCCCCTCGGTGAAAAAGAGTTTGTCCTCAAGCTCGAATGATGGAAATGCTGCACGAAACACATGGAGATCCTCCCAAGAAGATTCTTCTGCCGGTAGTCTGGCCCACTGAACCAAAAGCTCCCAGTTACCTCGGTTAAGTCGCGAGCGCAGGATAGTAGCGGGCTCAAGAATAGTCCGACCCTCCCGGACTGGGGGTATCAAGGCAGGCTGATCAGGAAGAGTGCCATGAAAGGGCTTCAATAGACTGACATGAAATACGTTATGAAGGCGGCAATCGTCCGGCAGTTGAAGACGGTAAGCAACGACGCCGATGCGTTCTAAGACCTGGAATGGTCCATAAAACTTAGGCAATAGTTTATGGAGAGCAGGCCTGGCTAAAGCTCGACGGCGAAAGGGGTGCATACGCAGCCAAACCTAGTCCTTCACCTGAAAGATGACTTCGCGATGGTGTTTATCATACTGGATCTTCATACGATGTCGAGCCTGTGTAAGCTTATCATGAATGTGGGTCAATGTCTCATCGCGTTCAAGTAAAGCCTCATCAACGGCTGTCACTTTAGCACGACCTGGTTCATAAGTAAGTAGCGTCGGCGGAGGACGACCATAAACAACCTGAAAAGGAGATGTCTTAATAGCCGAATGGAAAGAAGTGTTGTAACAGTACTCCGCCTATGATAGCCATCGTAACCAAGATTTGGGTTGTTCCCCTATTAAGCAACGAAGATACATCTTCATTGTGCGGTTAACCACCTCAGTTTGCTCATCGCTCTGTGGATGAAAGGCTGATGAAAGAGCGAACTTGGACCCGAATAATTTGAATAATTCGCGCTAGAAATGACTCGTGAAAATCGGGTCACGATCACTAACAATAGATTCTGGAATACCATGGAGGCGAACGATATTCTCAAAAAATACACGGGCCACGGAAATAGCGGAATATGGGTGTGACATGACGAGAAAATGTGCATATTTTGAGAAACGATCGACCACGACCAAGATAACTGATTTACCATCCACCTTTGGTAGAGCGTCCACGAAATCTATAGAAATATTTGCCCAGACCGTGTCCGGCAAGCCGAGCAGCTGTAAGAGTCCGGCAGACTGTAAGTGTTCAGACTTGTGTTGCTGACAAACGAAACAAGCTGATACATGTGAAGTAACTGACGCGCGCATGCCCGGCCTATAAAAATCTGCGCGAACCCGAAGTAGAGTCTTCTGAATACCTTCATGTGTGGAATCATGAATAGCCGATAAGATGGTTTGTGGAAGAGACGAGTCCGGACGGATATAGATACGATGTTTATAATAAAGGAGCCCATCTGCAAAGTGTCAGGCCGGAGATAACTCGCCCTATCAAAAGTCTCGTGGTAGAAGAGGTAGCTGTATCATGTCGGATCTCGGCCAAGAGAGACGGCAGTGGTCTCGAAATAGCTAGAAGCTGAGGAAGCGCATCCCGGCGAGATAGCGCGTCTGCTTCGGCGTTGAGTTTCCCAGGCTTATATTCCACTGAGAAGTCATAACCAAGCAATTTGCTGATCCAATGTTGTTGAGGGGACGAAGAGATTTTCTGCTCAAGGAGGAACTTCAAGCTATAATGATCAGTACGTACGATAAATTTGCGACCCCATAGATATGGTCGCCAGTGCCGAATGGCCTGAGCCAGGCCGATAAGCTCCCGCTCGTAAGCGGCTAATGAACCATGACGACTCGCCAGAGCTCGGCTGAAATACGCAACTGGGTGTCCGTCTTGATGAAGTACCGCGCCAATGCCGGATCCCGAAGCATCGCACTCCACAATAAAATCAGATGTGAAGTCCGGCATCTGTAAGACTGGTGCATTTGACAATGCTGTTTTAAGATCCTCAAATGCCTTTTGGGCCTTCGGTACCCAAATAAATTGCCCTCGACGAAGGAGGGAGGTCAATGGTGTAGCGATACTGCCATACTCCCGAATAAATTTCTTATAATATCCTGCGAGACCGAGGAAACCACGAAGAGCAGTTACTGATGTTGGAGTGTGCCAAGAAGAAATACTAGCAATCTTGTCGGGATCCACTGAGACACCTGCGGCGGACACTACGTGTCCTAAATAGGTAACCTGGGAAACTGTGAAGACGCATTTGGAACGTTTCAAAAGTAAACAATGTTGACGAAGTAACTCAAAGGTGACACGTAAATGAATAAGGTGGTCTCCGATCGTGGAGCTGTAAATTAAAATATCATCAAAGAAGACTAGAATAAAGCGCCGAAGGTGCTCTGAGAAAACTTCATTCATAAGAGCCTGGAATGTGGATGGGGCATTTGACAGCCCAAATGGCATAACGAGGAACTCAAAGTGCCTGTGATGCGTGCGAAATGCCGTCTTCTCAACATTAGTTGGGTCCATCCGAATCTGATGATATCCGGAGCGAAGGTCTAGCTTTGAAAATACTGTCGCCCCATGTAACTCGTCAAATAGCTCTTCCACTACTGGTATGAGAAATTTGTCCTTGATTGTGCGCGCATTAAGCTTCCTGTAATCGACGCAGAAACGCCAGGATTGGTCATGTTTGCGCACTAAAAGGACTGGCGAAGAATAAGGTGATCGGCTGATCCGAATAATGCCCTGACGAAGCATGAGTGCGCACTGTCTCTCAATTTCCTCCTTTTGGAGATGAGGATATAGATAGGGTCGGACCACTACTGGTTCAGAACCCTGAATTAAGCAAATACGGTGATCACAGGACCGAATGGGTGGAAGACCACTCGACTCAGTGAAAAGATCCTCAAACTCCTGTAATAAAATAGAAAATACATCGGATGTATCTGTGGTCATGAGAGTAGCCAGATGCGGAAGCGATTCTAAGGGCAAGGCGGATAAGACCTCCAACTTTTTCTGACGAGTGAACTGAATAGTAAGAGAATCGAAATCCCACGTCGATGGTCCCAATGTCCGCAACCATTGAACCCCGAGTACTGCATCGAAACACGGCAGTGGAATGACCAGGAAATCTGCTGTGAATGAAAGACCTGAAATATCAAATGTAAGATCACGACATAATCCCAAGCAGCGGATGCTTTCCCCATTGGCCACCTCAACCGATATACTGGATTTCGGTAGTGGCAAGAGTCCCAACCTAGAGGCTGCACAAGCACTGAGGAAATTGTGAGTGCTGCCAGTATCAGCAAGACAACAGAGGACTTGAGATACCAATGTGGCCGCAAATATCAGTGTAGATGCTTTAGAAGAACCTGATATGGCGTTCAGTGATATGGTTGGCGCAGTAGATTCGTCTTCCGAGGATTCTTCAACCTGCTCGAAGTCTTGCTCGGAATCTTCCTCCCACTACATAAAAAACAAACGTTTGCATGTATGACCGCGCGTAAAGGGCTCATCACAATTATAACAGAGGCCACGGGCCCGTCGATCCGCCATTTATGCGCGGGAGAGACGTTTAAACGAGTGTGGTCCCTTGGGTGGTCTCCCTGTCTGTCTGATGGTGGTCGTGGGTGGTACTGGTGCGACCGGTGGAGAGATAGTAGACGCTCCAGTGCNGCATAAACGAGGAAGATATCTAATCATATTAACCTATGCGATCGGCTACTTCTTTCGTTGAGTGCAGTAGCGCCAATTGCTCTGTTTTTCAATCCAATATCCATCAATTCTATCACGTCCGAGGTTGATTTCACAGGGAACATGTTAGCATCGGGCACAGCTAGTCCATAAGGCTGAGATTGTGTCATAATCCCAAGTGTGTGTGCATTAAGGAAAAAAAAAAGCTTGAATGCAAAGAAATTTTTTTTGAGAATGTGATAAACATACTATAGAAAAAAAGGATATCTTTTGTGAGAACTGTCGCTTGAAAGCAAATCCCGCACCTGTTCGTTATATATTTCAACTATTTGAACTCCTATTTCAAACATTGTAGTGCTTCTTCTACTTTGGGAAATGTTGAAAAGATCGTTCAGAGCTCGATAGTTGACACCCCAATTCTCTTTGGAGGAAGCATTGGGACCCATCTACAAGAAATCAAAAATCGGATTTCCAGCATCGTAGGGTGGAACGTTATAAGAATTGAATAAAAAAAGATCATACCATTGTATAAGTCTTTCCTGAACCGGTCTGACCGTAAGCGAATATACATACGTTATATCCATCAAGAACAGATTGAATTAAGGGCTGGATATCAGAAAATATTTCAGCTGTAATAATTAAAGAACATCAGAATGTTTACAACAGATAGAATCATTTAGAACCCATGGCAGAATACAAGGCAAGAAATAAAAACCTTGTGAGGAGACTGGACCAAAGACCTTATTAAACTTAAATAGGCGATGGCCTTCTTTTACTTGTTTGGACGGGTTGGCGATGACCAATTCTCCAGTTTCACCAACGTATTCTATAGTTGTCATACTTTCTCTTTGGCTTGGCAGAAATGGCCTTATTCGACAATATACTCGAATATTCCCTATGGAAAAAAAAAGTAAAACACAGCTACTGAAAAAAATCAACCATAAATATCAAAGAAAGTTATGAACTCGAATACCTTTTAATTCCTGAATTTCACTAAGCATCTTCCTATTTTCTGCTAGAAGAACGTTGTACCTCTCAGCAATTTCCAGCAATGCCTTGAGTTTTTCGCCTGAACAACGATAGTTGTAAGAATTTGTCGTGAAAAACAACATAAAACCTCTGAACTTTATAATCAAAATTCTCACCTAAGCCATTGAACTCTTCTGAGTAGCTTAGCCGAGCCTTCACAATTTCTTGCTTAATAGAGTCAGAGAAGAATCTCAGTTCCTAAATATTCAATAATATTCATTAAAATGACAGTAGAATCAAATTGCATACAATTTTTCTCTTCTATACTTTACCTGCAATGCTTTAGATTGAAAATCCATAAAGCTTTGGTAAGTATGCTCTTTCGTGCTCCATTTTTGAGATTTCGACTCTGAAAATGCCTCTAGATTTTGCACCTTCTTCCTTGAATCTGCCAAAAGACTCTCGAGATCTTTTAACCTCTTCCCAAGATTTTCCTTAGCTTCCTTGGCTTCTGCTTCCATTTGCATGCATTGCAATTCGTTTGTCTTTTTAGCAGCTTCCAGTTCTTGCTTCAACGATAAAATCTCTTCTTCTTTTTCTTCTTTTTCTCTCATCAACTTCACCAGGTCCTCATCTTTGATTTTCTTCTTCTCTTCTTCTTTAACTTTCTTCTCTTCTACTTTATTCTTCTCAGTTAGGTTCTCTTCTACTGAGCCAGCTGCGAGGGCCTCGAGGACTCTTATTCGAGACTGATATTTCTCTTCACGAGATTTGAAGAGATTGTTTTGCTAGAGAAAGAAAAAGATGAAATGGAAGACATGTAAACTAAGACATAAAAACGAATCAGACGTGGTACTATTTGAGAAAATAGATTGAAAGTACAGTTCTGAGGTGTTCTGCTTGAGTTGATATGCGCCTCTCTATCTCCTGAACAACTTTTCTCAAAAGGCAAGTCACTCTCTGATAAAAAAATATATTTAGAATAAATTCATTCAAACACATCTGCACTGTTAGTAGAATAATGACATCGCCTCACATGAGGAATTTCGCTGGTCTTTCTTTCGACGCTTTCATCTAAAATTCCATTAACAACACTTAGAAGTGATTGAGTGGGAGCAATCTGCATTAAGAGATGCTGAAAGGCATCAAAGATGAATAACCGACAACAGATTCTAAGGCAATTGGAATATGAAAAAAAAGGAAGGGGACTTCAAAACTACTTACATCTAAACTATTTGATGTCATCATCTCAGAAATTTTAGCGGCAGGAAGATCAAGATATCGACCTTGTTTAAGTTGAAACACCTCGTGAAATTTATGGCCTACATGAAGAAAATAAACTTTCCCTAGATTCAATGAGTTTCAGATTTTATTGGTGACAGTTCCTTCCATACCTGATGCGGTAGGACTATGCAAGGTGTGTTGAAAGGTCGAGTCTGATGCGAGTTTTCTCCTCTGTTCACTAGAAAATGGAGAAAGTTGGCTAAATACAGGGGAACTGGCACGGGGGCTTTCCGCCACAGACCTTGGGCTTGCAATGGAAGTATTGTCTTCCACATAGTTTTGCCGAAATTGCTCTCTGAGAGCGAATAGGCAATCCATGACATTTTTCATAGATCCCTGCATATACAATGCGTGTTGGTAAAGATAATCTCTAAATTTCTATTTTCTCAAGGCTCATATGCATATGTGTTCAGAGAAACTAACTAGAGTAGCAAATTTGGCACAAAGCCAAACAAATTAATCATGAATTATGCTGATAATGAAATATATGATTTTGGGTTAGGAATAAAAACCTTATCCAGGTCCGAAATCAAAAATCCTGGCACTCCCATTTTGTCAATAACTGCTAAAGACCAAATCAGCTTTTCCGAGCGTGAAACTCTCAATAAATTAAATTCACCTACCTATAATAACAAAATTTCATCAGGATTGAAAGACAAACCTATTGTTTTGAGAAGCAAAACCAACATAAACAGGGGAAAAATCCTTACCTCGTTCATAGAAACAGGTTTCAGCCTGTTTAATATATTTGCAAAGATAGTACCATCAGATAAAAATGTTCTAATCTCCTCTTCTGATGCGTATTTTGTAAGGTTCGATTCAGGACAAATGCTGTTCAACCAGCCAACCAGAATCGCTCGTCGGTTGGCTGCAGGATAAAATAAAGATGTACATAAACAACAGAAATTGCATTTACATGCATATAATTCGTTTATAAACCTTCAAGATTCCTTACCATCATGATTTGTTCCTCGTTCGGAGACACCGCCTTCGAAAATTACATTTGAGCTATTGATGGCAGCATATTCTCGCATACGATGTTCTGATGTCGGATTCATGATTGCAAATCACAAGAGACCGGCATTTCATAAAATGCTAGATCAACAAACTGAAGGGAGAGATCGAGGACAATGTTTTTTCTTCCCTCTCTTGATGTTTACGATCTCCCAACAAGAGATTGTTATGCCATAAAATTTCTGAAACCAAGCTTAAAGAGCATCATCAATTGGAATAATTCAGGTTGGGAAAGCATTAATAAAAACTTCACAATCTCCAGATATCGAAACAAAGACAGCCTGAATTTCGTCAGCATTCTAGAATAACAAACCGCATAATTCCATTCCAAATCACTGAATCTCTATGACGCGTTAATCCAAATCCTTTCGCTAGCAGAACTGACGAGAAAGAGAAGAGACGCAAAAAAGGCAGCGAGAGAATGAGAGAAAAAAGTAACCCATTGCCAACTTTTGAGGTTCAATCATTTGGGTCCATGAAAATCGGAAGCGCGTTGCTTGGAAATCAATATATAGCGAGAGAAAAGGCCATTAAAATAGGGGGGGAGAGAGAGACAGAGCTTCTCCACCTCTTCATTTCCAAAATTTTTCAACCTCCGCCATTAAGCAGGACGCTTCCATGTTGCATAATGGTGGGTGTTTCTGGGTAACGATCGAAATGTGGAAAGTCGTACTCATCCGCCCTACTCATTTCAACTGCGCTGCAGCTTTTTCTGAGATCGCTCGAACGACGAACGTGAAGAGCATCACTCCCTTGCTTCATATTTTCTAAACGTAGCAATCTTGTAATTTCTTTATTTAGTAATCCACTTCATAGTATATACTTACTAATTTAGCAATTTGATAACCAACTGCTGCATTTATTAGGAAGGTGACAGAATTTCATAAACAATTTCGGTTGAGTAATTCTTGAAATAAATAATTGGGTAGCATCAATTTCTTAAACTTTATTAATAATTTTAACTAATATCATATTATTTATTATTTATTATTTATTGATCCTATTATTTATTATTTATTGACGGACATGGGTGGAGTTTTTAACCAACCAATCAATTTGAGGTTTTGAACAAAAGATCGAATCAAAATCCGAAAGTGATTTTTCGACCAATTGGAAAAGTTTCAATTCAATTTGAATCTGTTGTAGTTTTTTCAATTCAGCTAAAATACCTAAGTCTCGGTTCTAGTAAGCCGGTTCTAGTGGGTTCATGGTTTTAAAAAGCCGGTTCTGGATTTTACTTTTTAAAATCGTTTATTGCACAACCCGGTTTGGAAATTGAACAAAACCAGTCTGTGCCCACCTCTCTTTTTATGGGTTCGGTTCAGTTTCAATGTTGTTAAAAATTGAAAAAAACCAAACCGAAGAAAATAATAAAACTTAAAGATTTTTCATTTTGTTATATTGAAAACTAAAACTTTAAAATTTATTTTTTGGAATGTAAGTTTAGTAATTTAGAATATTGATTAATGATAGAGAAAATAAAAAGTTGCAAAACTCGGTTGAGAGAAGATCAAATATTTAGGTTTTCTCGAAATCTCTCGATTAGATTTTAGAAAATCATTTCTCTAAATTCAAATAGATCATCTAATGTGCCGCGAATACGATTCATCCAAAAAATTAAGTGAATCTGATTGTGTTAATCAGGCTCACACGTGATTATTCTAGATGAATAAGTTTGACAGAAAAGATCGACGACTTAAAAGGCCGACATCAATCATATAGTCTTTATTTTCTCAAGTGCATTAAAAATCTATGTCGAACTTAAAAATGAGATTTTTATGTACCATATAATTATTAATACTTCATAAGATTCGGAGCTCTAGTTAACAAATTGAATTCGGAGCTCTTGAGGCGTAATTTGCAATGGAAGGATCTTTGATTACAGTCCGGTGGTCTCGAGGCTTAGCTTCGCCTTTCCATCGTTTGGTTTTTATGTCTTCCATTGCAAAACTAGTTTTAAGATTTATGGTGAGCATGGACGAAACCGACTCTTAAAATCTTGTTGTTTAGAATTAGGGTTTGGTTGTAGTCAGATTAGCCGTAAAAATAACCTCGTACGTAGTTTTGTTATAACATACTCAATTCGTCGTTCTTTCGTTATTTTTTATTGGCAAGATAAATATTGTCGCATAAGTGAAATAAATGTTGAGATGATTAGAAATATGTGTACATAGTTTACTCTCACTAGTTAGGGTTATTTCACTGTAAAATTATGGGGATTAAATGAAGTTTCTCTCTTAGTCACACAAATGATCTTCTTCTAGTTTTGCGATTATTATATCCGAACCATTATTGTTGGTCGATGTATATCCAAATTCAGTGATATCTCCGGCTATTATGCGACGTGAAATGTTCATATATAACTTCTAAATGACTCTATTTTATTCGTTGTTGCCTTCGAAAGGTAGTGATGCTCGAGAAATTTGTGGGTTTGATGTAAACCAAACTACAAGTTTAGTGCGATATGGTTCAATTATGAAAAAATTTAAAAAAAAAACACATAGGAGACTTTAATTATGATATTTATTGGACTCCAACTCTAGAGACAACATCTACACTCGTTCTCGGTCTCGAGCAAGGAAGATCATGTTGTTAAAGAGCTACTTTACTTTCTATTGTACACGCTGCGTATCGAACTTTTAATTAGTGCGATTAATATATAAATAATTATTTATGTTTTAATATACTAATTATAATTACATTAGATTAATAAAATATATAATAAAAAATATATATACATATATATGATAAAAAATTAAATCTAACATTAATTGTATTAAAAAATATATCCTATCGTATGAAGCTTAGGAGATGTCATTAATGGGATTCTAAATCTTGAATTGGTTCATAATTTGAAAAGGCTGTTTATGATTACAAAAACGAAACCCCCACCGGCGAATACAAAAAATACTAGAACTACGTATCGCTTCGTGAACAACACGAGACAGAGAACCTTAAATAAAACAAAAAATCAGAATGTTTTGTACCTTATTTTTTTTCTCACTCGCGATAATCAAGTTCATCTTTTTGCCGAGGTAGCAACACCAGCATTTCCGGTCACCATAATCCGGCTACCGGCGATCCCTAATGACTTGAACAAAAGCTGGGAATGAATGGCTAAAAGCTGAATCTATCCTGGGTTTCGATGAGTTCAATGGATGATCCATGCACTTGAGAACATTTCGTAAACAACTCACCGGAATCTGCGAGTTTCGATGTAGTTCGAGCCATGGCTGCTATCAATTAACTGACCATGGAAATCACCAGCGCCATTTCGCTCTCGTGGGATTCAGAAGAACCATTCGACGAAGACGACGAATTACTCCGCCGTCTATCTTTCTTCCGGTATCCGTCTTTTCTCTCTTCGTCAATAACAGCCGTGGCCTCATCCAGATTCATGTTATTTCCTCCATCTACGCCCGCAGATTCCACCGCCGTAGACTGAGCCCCGACTGCCGGCCCCACTCTTCCGCGTTCTCCGCCGGCGGGGCTAACCCTAGAAAAGAAAACTCGCGAGACGATTCGGTACAAGATGGTGAGGAACCAGAAGGACCAGGGCAGGGCGACCAAGGCGACGCCGGCGACGGGAAGCAACGAGGTGGCGTCGGTCGGAGGCAGAATCATGTACACGGCGAGGCATCCACCGCCGGCGAGGAGGGAGAGGAGGAGAAGGGAAGCGACGAGCCATATGAAAGCGCGGCCAGCTCTGGGATCAGAGATTGGCATTTGTAGCAGATCAGGAGAAGGAGATGGGAATCGCGGGGAGCAGAGAGAGGATCAGGCTTGTTCTTTCATGGCGACGGGGATCCATTTCGTTCAAGAACTGGATAGAGGATGGCAATGGTGGACATTTTCAACAGTTGGTTTACGTAAAACATGGCCACTGCTCTCCCATAACCAACACCTCTTGCCAACACACATTTATTCTTTGCCTGATTATCACTTGATACTAGGGTTGGGCAAAACCTCAACGGCTGTCTCACTAGAACTCTAATTTTGATTTGGTTTTAATTTTAATTTTTAAAAATTTGTAATTCATAGTCTGATTCTAATCTTTAAACCGACTTTTTGGGTCGGCTTGGTTTTTATGCTTCGACGTGTTTTCTTTGAACACAATGTTTCTTTCCTACCCGTATTGAATCGTTAATCAGACTGAGTTATTCTTCGACGATATTAGGATATGGGTTCAAATCCTACTCAATTAAAACCAATTTATAAATAAATTACTCAATCGAATTTGAATAAGATGAGTTCTTTGATAAATTTAAAGCACGATTAGTTATTCCTGGTAACAATTGCTAAAATGATTATGCTACAAACATCGTTTCTACTACGACACAATGTTGGCTTCTTCGTCAAATAGACGTAAAAAATGCATTCGGTTACTCCAACTTAAAAAAATGACACAGTTTTGTCTCATGACTCGTCTTCAAACAACATCAGGTAATTTTTCTCTCGAGAAAAATATATAATAAAGATAATTTTGACTATTAAATATGAAAATGTATAATAAAGTAACTTAGATGGCTCTCAGTATTCGACACCATCAAATTTCGTGACTACCCTGAACTTCTATAGCTACTAGTAACCACTCCTCTAATATTACAATATACTCCTATCGGAATGAGTTTTCGATATTTGAGATAATTTTGATATCGACCTTGGTTTGAAATTGAGAAAAGAAGACCCGGTAAGGAAAGACGATGCTTCTTCTAGCGGCCAGTATGCTCCAAAGAAGTCTAGTTCATCGTCTTCGGTATTCTTCTTCGTTATCTCGATGATATACTGAATTTAGCAAGGTCATGTTAAGAAAACAGTACAAATTTTTAGTAAGCAAATTGATGCTTCTTGTCTAGGTAACATCAATTTGAGAGAGAATGATGACTACATTGGAAGAACCTTTCTATATCATGAAAGAATCCATACCATTTGAAGTATTCAGATCCAGGTGCTTTTGACATGAGAGCTGCACTTAGTATCTCCAAAACTCTTACCGGAGACATGGGCGCGGGGAATGAGGCACATGAACATTAGGATCCGATTAACGCAGCAAAGAGACTACTTTAGAGCTGTGAATGATAAACTTGTGCAGAGAAATGCTACAAAACATGACTGAAGTTTCTCCTGCAGTTGAACACTTGGACATGAATTCGGAGTAAATACAATGAACAAATGCTTCATAATAATTTCTAATCCAGTTTTACACTTCAAAAACCTGCACAGACGCAGAAATATAAGTCAATCAAGAAACAGAAAGGACTTTCTTCTTTATTCATGCATGGGTTCGGTCTCGTAAATTCAATTTTTCTGCCATAATAACACTCAGCTGCAGTCTGCTTCAACGGCCAGTTTCTTTCTTGAAGTTGGACACAAGCTCATGTTGAAATTCTCTTCTGATAGTGCAATGGCACAGTCGTTTTTGTTCAGGCACATCTGCATAAATTTGACAGATAGTTACAGTGTGATGCTAAGAATTCGAGAGCCATAAAATAGTAAATCTCCGTCTGGCCGAATGAAGATTTAGCTTGTGTTTGACTGTTGCTTTTATGAAATCTGAGGGCAATCTGAGTACTACCATGTTTTCTGAAACCCAAAAACAACTTTAAACAACACACTGTTTTTTTCCAGTGAAAAATGCATATTGATGCATTGTTACCAGCTGTTCGTTGATTTTCTACTTTTAAAAGACAAGAAAAACATAAAAAAAGACTAGGCAACTTACGTTCCTGGCCTCTAAGGTAAATGGCAGATGTAAACACATTTATATCAGCTAATATAAATATAGCTGTGAAATCATATCCAAGCCAAAAAGAAATCCATACCTTTTCAAGAACCAAGGAAGAGTTGGGATCGTGGCAGTCGCCTGTGACATAGGAGCCACAAGTTCCAGTAGGAGTGCCAAAGCTTGCAAATTTGATGCTTGTTATAGCTTTATCTACAGGACATATCAACTTGACCATTGGCCTTTTTTGGTTTTTCTCACTCCCTGATTCAGACAAAGATTCAACCTCCATCGAGGGATAATCCTCTGCCACAAGTGAACATATTCCCGATACTCTGCGTCTTGAAAGTCTTATTTTTGTTGGATCTCCTCCCTTTTCCTCAAAAATGACCAACACATTTTCAGATGGCTTGAACCAAGATCGTGGAATGTGGTACCTAATTAAAAATAGACTCCTCCCTTTTCAAAAGATCAACAATTTTCTCCATACAAAAAGAAACATGACTAGATTTCATAAGTTTGAATGATTTTGCTTATTTCAGAAGAAGGTTAAATATATTTTTCCTTACCATCTTTGCGTTGGTTCACCACAACCTGTCAAGCATTTGTCAGGCATAAATTTGCCTCTGTAGTCACATTCTTTAACACAAGGATCGTGGATAGAGCTTTTCCGCGGCCAATATCTTCCAATTTGTTCACCATTTAACCATGCTAGACCTTTCCCCATGTGAACCATATCGAGCCCCACAGGTTCATCTCCACTTGGAGGGTCCACAATAACCTGAAATTGAGTAATCTTTTTTTATTTCCCATTTTCAGGTTTTTTAGAAGGCTAAAACATCAAAAAGGCCTAAGACGCTTCTCAGACAGTATGGTTTTCCCAGTCAATCTACCTTGTACCATGTTAGAGGCTGGTTCTTTGGCGGTGCATCAGTCATTGACCACTTTACTTTTCCCATTCCATCTGGCTTATATATACCAAGGTGCTCCCCTTGCAGTCCGATCTAAGATAAAAGAAGCGATAAGAAGTCCATATCATACTTTAGCCTGAGAACTCAAAGAGGCAAAATTTTTGCAACAGAAATATGCAGAGACAAAATATTGTCCGACCCTCTACCACTCCATTTAGTTCCACGTTTACCCCAGTTTGAATGCCCAAATTCAATTTGATAAAATTTATGAAAATAATAGAAGCACTGCAATATTGATACCATGGAATTCAAAATGAACCGATCTGATGATTAGTTAAAAAACATCATAGTTACTACTAATTGCTGGTAAAGATATTCATGGTAACAAGAAACAATAAATTCAGCTTCTCTATTTTTCATACTGAATTCTCAGTTGTTATTTATTTAAATGTCACTCACCAATCATAGTGTACCAAAAAAAAATTATAAAACAAAATAATATCGGTATAGCTTCATATCTAGAACTCCATAAAGCAATTTTAAGTTTTTTGAATGATGGCCATGCCTAGCAAAATTCATTGGAATGAGATTACTTCTTGTCCATTGCGTAGGAATCTTGACCGAGAATAGACAGACTCCAAAAGGACGATAAGAAACTTATCAATACCCTAGCCCTAGAGATCTTCAAATCAATCAAAAGTTATGAATCCATCTTTTAAAAATCGTTATTCTCATGGGATAAGGAAGTTGGATTGAAGATTCTCATCAAATCTACTATCTAGTTTACTTTGAATTTTAAATTATTGTTAAGAATAAAAAGTAATTTAGTTTTGAATTTGAATTTTTGTTGTCATTTGAATGGAGGGATATCTTCATTCAGATCTTTTGGTCACCATAGTTATTTCTAAGTTGTATTTAAACATCCAATGATAAATAAAAAAGGATGGCAAAAAGTTTAGTCATGATTGAGTTTTCTTATTACTCAGAAGTCAAAGTGTTCTCTCTAACAAGCCTTCATTTGAAATTTCATCATAGCTTGGAATCACAAAAGGAGTTTCAATTTATTGACGGCCAACAGCCCAATAGCATATCTCTCTTTTAATCATCCTCAAACTCGTTCTCAAACCGAGAGTTCTAACAATCACCATGTCCCATCCTATTAATACAATTCATTCTAATTTGAGAAAAAATATTTTAAATTGAGTTTTTTTCCCATCGAGACGCATTTCCCCCTATTTTATTTGTAATCTTCTTTCTTTTCAATAGAAATAGTTTTTTATAAAATATATATACATAAATGAATACCATTCCTCTTCTTTCTTTAGATATTCTCCCTTATTTCCTACTAATCTTTATCTTGTTCGCTCTCATTTTCCTATCTCCGTCATCAATCCCACCAGGGAATCAAATTTACAATTCTGTTATTATCCATTACTAAGAAATCAAAAATTATGTCTCTAATACTACCATTAACAAAATGTGTATATATGTTCCATAAGATCTTCCTTAGGAATGTAGTTAAATGCAATAATATGTCCGAACATATAATTGGCAAAATGATAAATGTTTAAAAAAAGCACCTTATACACCCAAGGGTATGAAGATAAGTCTTTTGTTCCATTTGTAAACCCCTCGACCTTGACACTAGTCAGTCCTGCTCCAACCCATTCATAAAATGGTCCTGCATTCTAAGAAATCGAAGAAGAACAATAGCATGGGTAAAACATTTTAAGGAAACAATTGTTACTACTCCAGTTGTCCACAAAATATAATTACTTTCCTCAATTACAGCATACCCATGTTTCCAATCCAATTAAATCAATTTCATAATTTGATCTGAGTATGCATATTTAACCGAATCAGTTGCCATATATTTTAGATCAAAATGCAGATATCTTCATTGCGTTGTTGGAAATGGGAAGACATCAATTAGAATAATCTGGCTAGAGCAGCAACAAATGAAGGGAAACAACTCACTTGGAGGCCAACAGTCATGCTTAGCAGGGCAAGTTCATTTCTACCGGGCTTGAGAAGAATAGGATGTTTAAATTTAAAGGTTGAATCTGACCCATTTCCAGATGCACTAACTGAATATGAACAGGTAATTTATATCAATCTAGGAAGATTACATGTTTGATATAGTATAAATAAAGTAGACTTAAGAACTAGGGACCCTTGATGTTTATTTTGATAGAGAGTATAATTTTTTTTGAGATCAGGATGGGATTTCCTTTTTGCAAACTAAACTAATGATATGTCTCAAACAAAAATACTCAGTTTTGAATTTGTATTTTCTTTACACTATCACTCAAACTTTCACAAATTATAAATTGAAGAAGAAAAAGACCATCTGCAATATGATCTGTGGAAGAAGAGAAGATGCTTACCTACAAGTTTTTTATTCACGAAGGCATGAAGAGCATGACCTTTTGATTCGATCAAGAGGGCTGGATTTCTTCCCATCTTTATGAAATCCTCATTTTGATCAACAAAAACACTGCCAGTAATGGCAACCATAAGAACAACTACAAAATACTGCATAAATTGAAATGTTTATACATGCCACTTTTATTGTGCTTCCTCTAGTTTTCTTACTGGCATTCTACAACATAGATAAACACTGTGAAGTACTCCAAGCTGTCTAACACTAAGAGATTAAACATATAAACCATCTAATGGTGTTCAAGATAGAGATGAAGAAATATTGTCCTTTATCAGTTATCGGCATCGTTTCAAGGAGACCTAAATTATGTAAATGCACATTCTCTCCATTCTCTTCTTTTGTGTAACTCATTTTCCACTATAATTTCAGTCACAATAAAAAAAATAAAGGAAATTGAAGAAAAAGGTAAAGGAAAACAGCTAAACAGCTCTCCACGAAAAAAAGCATAATGAAGTATCTAGCAATGTCACCAAAGCTATTAGACAAAGCTAGGAAATAAAGTGGTCCTGTCAAGACATTCTTGACCACACAAGCAATAAAATATTTTAACATAACTACAAAACCGACAAACATAAAGTTGAGCTGAATAAATATTTATGGATGTAGTTTGAAATAAGAAACATATGAATCTGAAACAAATTATCAAAAGAAAATCATGGTATCAGTTGACATAACAAACTGAGAAGTTCAAGTTTCTTAAATGAAAAATTGATAAAAAGGTCCTCCATTGTTAGAAAAAAATGAGAATGATTTCTTGAATCACTTGTTAATTTCCACTGGCCTGTTTATGCCAAATACATTTCATTAACTTTGCAAATGTCAAAAATTGTCGTTTGCCTTCCATGATTTGCATACAGGAGGGAAGTGTTGTCACCGACAAATAGAAACAGGCAAACAATCAATGCAATGCACGAAAAAAAACATTTTGTTGTGTAGACTGTAAATAAATTCTTCCTACACAATGAAGATTTACAAGATCTTTTTTGATAGAAATAGAGTTAACAAGAGAAAATAAAAGAAAGATATGATATCGTGTGATGTCTTCATACATAGATATTCTCCATTAATACCTTCCAAGTCAATCCTTGTAAAATAATTTTATATTTATTGAAATTAGTCTCCATTTAAAAAGTTGTCGTTGGGTTGAAGTTAGTTCCATCGCTTATTCTTAAAATAGTCTCTTACATTTGAATGATGGTTTTTACACTTGAATATTTTAAATTTCGAGTTGGATAATTTTGATGATGAAAAAATTCATAAGCATGATTATTAAAACATGATGTATTTCAATCAGTTCTAAAAGTTTAAATTGTTGTATTAATCGATTTATTCATTTATATTTTTTCCCATTTTTTACATGCATTTTACTATAAGTAAAAAATGAAATGCAGCAATTTCGAAACAAAGATGGGAAAACTTTTTTTGCTGAAAGACAAACCTTGTAGTGTACCAAAGATAGTCGGTTGTATCTTTTGTGGTGTTGATGTGGTCCACAAGATAGTTTTTAATGAAATCTGCATCATCCCATGTCCCAGCCTTTTCCACAAATACTTCCCAAGTCAGCGATTTCAAGTCTTTATCAGTGGCTACAGCAGATGGCTTCAAAGTCTCAGGAAACATGTCAACTTTTGTAGTCTGGTATCTAACCTGTATAAATTCAACATCTAAAATAAAGGAGAAAGATATACATTATCTACATAATACACACAAGCTTTATCTACTAGCAATTCCTTAAGTATTTTCCCTCTCTGTTATCCTCAAATAAAAATGAAATTGATTAAATCTTTACTGTTAGGTCGGGGAATATTTATTTGGATAAAGGACGACTGAAAGTCAATTTAATCATCACCAAGATCAGTGGCCAACCACAATCACTCAAGCATTGGCATGGCTAGGATTTGCAAATTGGCAAAGTCTCCATGGAAATTTTTTAACTTATTTTCTAACTTATTCTTCAAAGATAAAAGGTTCACATATTGATATTAAGATGGAATCTTTTATCTACTTTCCTCTTCTATCCAATTCGGTGGAACATTAGGGAAGTCTCGACTAATATGCACAATCACACTGCCCCGACCACCAACTGCTATCCACACAATTGCCCTCGCTCAATGGTGAGCAGTCACCACTAATTTTATAGTAACTTTTTCGTCTCTATAAATTAGACTACGACTTTTGGAGGATCTATTTTAGACACTTAGAGAAAGATTACTTTTAAAATTTCAGCTTTAAATTCAAAGGATGGAATTTTCGTCAACCACCAATGCCATTGTTCTTTCTAAATGGAAAGAGGCAAGTTGAACATGTTGATCAGGAATAATTTTCTTGAACTAAAAATACTACTCAGCTTTGTAGATTCAACCATTTGGATCTTCTCCATTAAACTTTAGAAAGTTTGAATTGAGGTGATGATGATGGTGATGAGAGTATTTGAGCCATTTGGTCATATAGAGGTTGGAGAGTGCGAAGATCATTACTTAAATTTATTTCTTCTACATCATTACTTAAATTTATTTCTTTTTTTAATTGATAGTGAAGTAGTCAAAAACTAAGAAACTTACCTTAGCAGTGTTAAATAATACAGTCTTGCAGTCACGCAAGATGCTGATCGACCATGCAGGTAGATGATATGAAATGTTGTGAAATATCACCATCTTATCATCTTTTTCATCAATGTTAGACAGAAAGGCAGCACACGATCCGGATAAATCAGTAAAGACATTAGCCTACAACAAAGTAGCTGAATCAATCAATTGTTCTCTATTTCAAAAGAACACAAGAAAATAATAATCACTAATACAATATAGACATATTGACTGAACAGTGGCAGGTGAAATATTGACAATCAACTACACAGAGAAACATGTTTCTTAGCAATTTATTTAGAAACTGCAGATAAAATCCGGAAGCCACTTTCTACCACTAAAGTAGTAGAAACAAATATAACTGAGTATACTTGCTGGTAACTTTATTAATTTTGAAAGCCAAGTCGATGAAAAATACACCAGATAGACAGTCAACAAGTTACTGCCAAAGTGCAGGCAAGTATTACTTACAGAGCTCAGTTTCTAGAACAAAGATAACTGTTACGAATATTAAATATAAGACTATCGTTATTTTTGGAGATAAGATCAAGATAGGAACGTGATCATTAGAAATTAATTATTACATTGATGAATATGAATTTGGAACGTAATATAAAAGGGAAATCTTTTCCTCTTGGTTCTTTCAAAAACTTTAGAACAGGACAATAAATAACCATTGTTTTCACAAGAAAAAGAGACTTAAATTGAAGAAATGAATAATCATAAACATAGTTCGGATGATAAATATATAAAACTGCAGATTATGACTTCATAATTAGTCCACCATCCTGAGACACATTATTTCTCAATATGCAGAGTATTAAGCGCTATGGATCTTCGACTCATTCTGTACCATTCAGAAAAGCAGTCGATAGATGTAAAATATTGGAAAGAAAATACCAAATTTTTTATTCAGTTTGATAACAGAAAATAACAACAAAAGCTCATGAAACTACTAAGAGGTGTTTAAGTAATTACCTCCAATAAAGGACCCAGTGAGGTAAGAGTTGATTCCCCACCGAGCAGAATGTGTTTGATTGACTTTATAGCTAGATGAAGTTCTTTGAGGTGCCCCCATTTTGGAAGCCTAGGTAAGCCTTTAAACGATATAAGAAACTTTTTTCAGATTCAAAATTATTCATAATGATCGTTGATAGAGCCAGATCCACCGCAATATTATAATTGACATTTTAGAGAAAAAGGGAAGAAAGTCTACCGTATTCATCAATTGGAGCATTATAGTCATAACTAGTTGTAATGAATGGTCCACCAGATGTACGGCCGAAATTTGTCCCTCCATGATACTAGTGTCAGATATATGATAAAAAAAATAGAACTGAAATGATTTTGTCCAGAAAAACTAGCCAAGAAGAACATTGTGATGAGAAATATCTTCACTAGATTACCATGTAATAATTTTGTAAACTACCACCTTTCTGAAAAAAACGAGCAACAGCGAAAGCGATATCTTCAGGCGGCCTATGGGGATCTCTTGCTCCAAATGTTTTAAACCTAACAAAAGTGGCAGAATATCAATATCAGATATATTAAACAGCCACAGAAATCTTAGGAAATAAATAAAGGTAATTTAACACTTGAATGTGACTTAATATATGATTTACAAATAAGATCATGTTACGGACCTAAGACACGTTAGATCTAGTTATCTATTGTTATTTTTTTATTTTCTAATTATTTCCTCTTAATTGTTATTTTAATTAAGTTAAAGGATCAGTTTAGTCTTTTTATATTTAATTAGATCAGAGGGTAATTTGGTCTTTTATATTTAATTTGGTCTAGGATTAGGTAAATGAAGTGAAAAGTGGCATAGGTTACTTTGATACCAATTTCGACTTTGATACCAATTTGTTAGGATTGGACTCAGAGAGTTTACTTTGAAATCGAGTAAACATCTCTCTTCGGGCCATAGAGAGATATGGTTAGGGAGAAGAAGAAGAAATAATTAAAAGATTCTTGATTGATAACCGCACCGCACAGCCCGTCCCAGCGCGCATTCTCATTGTCGTAGTCAGCGCCGTTCTCGGCTTTTGCACCGTCGTTAACGCTGCAATACGCGATTGTCAAACCGTCGACGCTGCTTTTCGCGACCCTCACGCCCTTGATCGGCCCACCTCTGTCATATGCGTTTCCATTCGATCCTGGCTCACCTTCGTCTTTTGCAACGAGTTTTCATCTTTTCAGCTTAAGGAAAAATTGTTTTTCGCGGAGGTGAGTGATGTTACGAACCTAAGGCCCGTTAGATCTAGTTATCTATTGTTATTTTCGATTTTCTAGTTATTTTTAATTGTTATTTTAATTAAGTTAGATGGTCAGTTTAGTCTTTTTATATTTAATTAAGTCAGAGGGTAGTTTAGTCTTTTATATTTAATTAGGTCAATGAAGTCTATTTAAAGAATCTTAACACTTAGGGTTTCAGAAGCTATCAATCAAGTATCTTTTAATTATTTCTTCTTCTTCTCTCTAACTCTATCTCTGTATGGTCGGAAGATGAGTGGTTACCTAATCTCAGAGTAATCTCCCTGAGTCTGATCCTAACAGATCATTTAATTGTCAACATAATATTTAGAACTAATGATTTTTAAAGAGGTGGAAGAGAGTAGATAATGGTAAGGAACACCTGAAAACACCAAAAAACTGCTTGAATTATGATTTTTGTTAATCTGTTATTGATATTTTCACAATTTCTCAACCAAGTCCAGTAGTATCATCAGTTACATTTAAATTTTCCCAAGAGATACTTCACATCAAACTTCGGAACAAATCGGAAAACTCAAGCAAGACAAACACATTTAAAGGAGGATCTAGTATTTAGACAAATAACATTGATTAAGCAAGGCAAAAGTAAGCAATTTGTTATTGATTCTAGTCAAAATCAAGAAGATTCAGTCAATATAGAATCCATGTTTTGTAAAAGCCTATTCTCGTGGGATTAGGCAATTTGATTGAAGATAAAGTTATCCACTTATTCTCGTGGGACAATAAAGTTAATTTCAATATTTGAAATGATACGAGGTACCATTTTGATTTCGAATTAGTACTAGGATTACTATTAGTTTTCTAGTTTACATTTTATATTCTTATTGTCATTTAAATGAAGTTTGTTTCAATTTGTTTTTTGAATTTTGTATTTGTATTATCTGTTTAAGTTATATTAGAAAATCTAAAGAAATAAAAAGAATAGAAAAAAAAATCGTTAATGATTTAGTCTCTTTAACACTTAGAGATAGAAGGATTCTCTCATCATACGTTAAAATCACAAGAGAATGTTTTAATAAATCAATTTGTCAATAACCCAAAAGTAGAACTTTCAAATTCATGTTCTGCGCCAAGATCTTCTTCGACGGATCTGATCTCCACTATGATGATCTTCCAATTGCTTTTGCAAAAGTAAAAGACACTGTGCTTACCCTATTTCTTCTTATGTATCTTATGGTCATCCTTTAGAAATGGATAAAGATTGATGATCTTATGGTAGATAAGAAGGGTCTAAAACTCACCAGCCTGGCCAATTCTCTGTCCAAAATTTTGGTTTTTTTGGCGAATTGGGTGTGAAGTGATCACAATAGAAAGAATTGCAAGTATTAATCTGCAATGGAAATAAACAGATCACTAACTAAACAACCTGAAATCGTAGTAATTTCCATGGTCATTATCAATCAAGGAATGAAACTTATTTATGAGCGAGGCTATCTACTAAATAGTCATCATAAAGCTCTTACCACTGGATCAGGAGCATCAAACTGTTGACACATTATCCACGGTACACCTGTATTCAGAGACACTGCCATATGAGCAGCCCACATGGCGTATGGTTTCCCACCATCCCCATAAACTCTTTCAATGTCTCCATATTCATTTTCTACCTACAAAGTAAGAAACAATATTAGCTTTAAACATCTTCAAAGAACATTAAGTGAAAAGTTTACACAATTTTGAAGACATTTGTGCAGGAAGGAAACAAAACAAATTCAATTGGAAGAACTTTAAGCAAAAATTAGCCCCAATGACTAAAGAAATCAATCTTTATTGAAAAGGGCTCTAAAATTGCATGTTGCTGGCTCTAAAACTTACATGTTGCCGTACTTCTTATTTTTTACATTGTATGCATAAAGACCTTTTAACATTCCTCATGAAAAATCATCGAGATTCACATTAGTCCCTTTTTACAATATTCCCAGTTTAAGCCTTTTTTGGAGGGAGGAGACTATATTCCATTTTCTGTCATGTTTCACGTTGGCAATATAGCAAGTATTTTGCAAATTAATATTATATAGAGATAAATTAAGGGTTCTTCAGGTAGTTTAATTAGATTAGTTCATTAAATAGAGGGTTAGAGGAGCTATTTGGACATGTTGAATATTTTCTAAGGAATTTCTCTCTATAATGAGCCTATGTTTCGGGTATCTCCCATGGTTGGGACCGATTTCCCTCTCAGACCTGTCTTTATTTCTGTTTTGTGCCTTGTTTATATCATTTTTAAGCAATGAGATTGTTTGATGCTCATCATTACACATTTTGTTTCTTCTTAAAAAAAATGGAATATCATCAGTTCAGAAATGGAAATGTGGCATAGGTTTTGATATAATTTTGTGGTCGTAGTCTGAAAGTGGCTTGTATTATACACATGCTCATGTACAAACTATATTTTATTTTTATTTTTTTTGGACAAAGAAGGATACCAAAAACTATATTTTGTTTCAATGCTTGTTCACCTTGGTCCTTTAGAACTAAAGTTTTATGCAACCTGGCATTGTTTAATTAAATACCATTCGGACAAAGTTTTTGTGCTCAATACGGAAAAGCCTAAGTTACCACCTGGTGATATATATTTCATGTAGTTCTCTTCTCCTGACTTGAACATATACTTATGAGCAGGCATTACTCTTTTCCGTTTCTTAAGAAAAAATGATTTTATTGAAGGATAATGATCAAGTGAAATTTAAATGAGGTACACAATCTCTTATGCAGGAGAAGTGACACATAAGATAGCTGGAAAAACTCATGAACTTTGCAATTTAATTTCAAGAAACACTTGCCTGAGCCAATATTATTGGACCTCCTTGTGAAGCGAAAAATTTCTCTTGTTTCATTAGGTTTACTATTAACGTTGTAAACTTCTGCATGTGGAACTGCACTCCAGCAAGAAACAAGGAGAGTAAGTTATTCATATTCCCTTCCTTAGTGATAACAAACATGCTGCATTTCTTAAGAGAAATAAGCACAAAGGGAAGATAAAGAAGCATCCCACAGCTCATTAATACAAAAGTACTAACACTCCTTGAAAACAAGTAAACCATGGAAGTGAATGAAAAAATTCACAAAGAACACTTTGAAATAATAATACAAGTTTAAAAGTTGTGAATAGTAGTATTTTCTTCGTACCTTAAACGGAGGACTATCAGTTCGAAAAGTGGTATTCGGTACATAATGCAACCAAACAGGTACTCCACTGCATTAACAGATTGTACCTTTCAGGAAAACTTAAACTTTAAAAGACAGTAAAACTATTTAGTGAGATAAAGAAAAATTCAGCTCTCTCTCTTTTAATATTACAAAAAATATTTATACTCTAATCTTGATCCAATCTTCATCCTTGCTTAGTGTTTACGACATTCATTCATGGAATCACTAATATATTATTTTGAATATTTTTTTTTAAAATAATAATCCTACCAATTAAACAATAACATGGAAACTCTAAATACGGAAGTAAGATTGGAATGTTGGGTACGAGCCTAGCACCATTACTAAAAGCAATATACGAATAAAGTCATGGAAAAAGGGAAGTCGGGGATTTTCCTTAAAGACAATGCAGATGAATTCAATTTGAATAGATGGAAATCGCAATTGAAAGACCACATCAAGTATTTTGGCTAAATCACACATATGTTGATAATGATGGCATTACCCAAAATTCCATTCTGCAGCAACAAATGGACCAATTCGTAAAATTAAATACAAGCCTGCTTCTTGAACAATCTTCACAAACTTGACCAAATCATAGCGTCCTTCAAAATGATACTGGAGTACACAATTGACATTAGGACAAACAAAAACTGAAATTATTCTGTTAAGAGAATTTGCTCTATAAAGCTCAAGTTTCATATTTTGCTTTACTCACTTCATTTGGAGCAAGTTCGTGACCATTCCAGAACACGTAGGTTTCAATTGCATCGATTCCCCCTTCTTTAGCTGTCTGAACCAGTCCAGGCCACATCTTCAACAATCAAAATAGCTCATAAACAGTCACATTATCAGAATCTAAAACTTACAGAACCAAAACGAAGATGTCGTATGAGTGACCAACTAAAAAACAAGTACAGTAGCCAAAAACATTAAAGCAAAACGAACCATAAATTTTCCGGAGTCAACATTAATTTGGGTTAAATGGAACTAACGCTAAAATAGAAACAGTCTGTTGTGCTTATGGAAGCAATGGGGGACATTTTAGATCATTACAGAGCATTCAGGCGAGTAGAATAAGTCAAGGGAAGAAACGTATAAGCTCACCCCAGGAACACTGCGGGGATAATGAATGGAGGCAGAGATAATGAGCTTCCTCTGACCATCAATGATGAGGGAGCGGCCATCGTAGGTGACATTGGAAGCGAAAGAGAAGGAGAAACAGCAGAGCAAAAGAAACGCTGCGAAAATGGAGTTGATCCTCAAAACCCACATTTCCCTCCCCCTGTTGAGGGTCGAAGAGAGGAGTAACGAAGCAAAGTGAAGCTCAAATCTCGTCAGTGATGGATGACATTCTCTGCAACTAGTCTGGGTTCCCTTTAAGAGCTGTGGGTCGGTTTGGGTTGGTGGAAAAAGAAGAAAAAGGGCGAAAAGGACAGAATTTCTTGATGATCATCTACAGGCAACAGCTGTAAAACTGGATACTCCCAGAAACGCTCACGTTTTTCACTGTCGGATCTGGACGCTGCCTACGAGGTTTTAGCCGGTGATCATATTTTGTTATGTTTTTTATACTTTAGGACGAAGATTATTAATTATTTTGAAGTTTATATTATTTAATAACTTCCTAAAGTTAATTTAAAAAATTAGTATTTTTTTATTTTTTAATTATATATAAAAAACATGGAGGCTGTAAAGTTGAGCACGTGGGGTTGCTCGACCATTAAACAGTCATGTTGCCCTTTTCAAAAGGTTGGTCCCACTTTTGGATATTGTCTTGATTTTTCCGAGGATTTATACTTTTTAGTTAGAGAACGGTGCCGTTTCTCACAATCCAATTTTATCCTGTAATTTTTATTCTTTATTTAATCTTAACATTTAACTTATTTTAAGAAGAACGTATTCTTAGAGCCAGTCTGATTTTATTCTGAAATAGAATTAGAACTCATGGTTTCGAATTTTTAGAACCAGAAATAATAGTCTGGTTTCGTTCCGATTTTAACATAATTTAATTTTATATTTAAAAAAAATTAAAATATAACAATAAATATATTTTTTATTGAGTTTTAAATAATTAAGCAGATTTATAATTAATTGTAAGATTTATACTAAATTTTATTAGAGTTTATGTATAATTTTATTTGATTTTATAATTTTTTTATTATTATTTCGGATATAGTTATATGTTATTTTATTTTTAAAAATTATTATTAATTCATAAATTATAAATTTTTTTAAATTAAAATGAAAATCAAATAAAAATAATAATTTTAATTTAATTTGAGATTTTGATCTAGGTGTTGATTGGCCCTTAGCTTGGGGCATGATTTTGTCCACCTGACTGAAGGTACTGATTGACATTGACCCTTAGCTTGGGGCAATCTACTCTCTCTAGCTGTCCTCCTTTTTGTATGTACCTTACGAATGTCAATTGCTGAGTCATGGGCCTCAATCTATGCCTCATTATCTCTCCTAAAAGTTGGATGTAAATCTGGTACAATAAGTCGAAATCACCCGGTCTCAATACCTCTATACCTCGATCCGACAACATGTAAGAGGATAAATTAAGGTGACTCAGTAGCCTAGAGATAAGAGGTACGTAACTAACACCATAAGGAACAATCTCAACATTGGAAGATTAAACTCTCACACTGCAGTGGCGCATACTTTGAACCTCGGCTCTTGTACCAACTCTACCACAACTCGACCACTGAGATTGAAATCTTGATTATCTTAAACGTCCCAAAGCAGATTGTGTTCTTCGAAATTTCAGATTTCGGTAGATAAAGAAAGTGGGGTGCTTGAATTTGATTAGATCCAATGTTTTATTAATCGAACTTATCCCGAAGCCTAACGTTGTTTAATACTAAACTTGTATCTCCATCCTAGTTTTTTTTATTTTTGGTCAGTTTATCAAGTTGATGTTAAGCTAACTTATTTAATGATTTTGAATCTACAAAACTCGATTTAAATTACACTCAGATTTTTTATTTTCGTGTTAGGGTTTACTCCATTGTATCTTTTACTAGCGTTGGCAACATAAGCTTCAATAATTTACATATCTCGTACTAAATGTCTGCACGAATATGTCACATATTCATTTGAAATGAAACACTACATACTTGTATCAATTTTTTTAACTATACCATGAGCACTTCTATATCAATTATTATTTTTTATTTTATATCAAATTCACTGATTTTTGCGTATAAATACGTACATCAATAATGTAAAGTAGAACAGACAAACGAGTCAAGCTGACTAAATCAAGCTTAAAAAATTCCATCTCCAGCATGCCTAGCTTAGGGAGCCAAGCTGCCTAGCCTGACAAGCCGACCGGGCGGTTGAGCGTATAAAAGCTCTTTTTAGTCAATAAAGAGGCAATCCGTTTGAATCCAACTCCACTCAATTTTTTTAAAGCAAAGGGCAATGCAGAAGCAAGCATGTTGGGTGGGCTCCGATGCACGAACACTGGAGGACTGATGGAGATAGGGATGGCACAACCGATTCAACCCGTTCGAGTTTCTGGTCGGGTCGGTTTTTCTGAGGCTATTTTTTTTGAAGTACAGGTCGGTTACTTTTCCATGGTTCGGTTTGCAATTTATTGTATTTCAATAAAATTGCCTTGAAGAAAGAAATCAATAGCTATAAATGCGCATTCTAACATATCAACAAATCCAATTGTGATTTCAGGCAAACAAATCATACCCAAGAATCAGCATTTCAATCTAAGATCATCCCCGAAAACTTAAGACTACCGAAAAAAAAACATACCTTAAGGAAGGAAGGAAGGGTAAATACACTTGCGAAAGGCAAACTGTACAAAACTGTCATAGTGGTGGCCGGATTCTAAGTAAAGCTAGATGAGCGACTCCATCTCCCTCGCAAGTAATCTTCTACGGAGATGCATTGCTCGTTGCTGTTAACCGAAAGTGAGTCGTCGTGTAAATCTACGAAAACAAGGTTGAGGTGGGATTGTATGTTAGAAGCTAATGGTTCTCCATCAATGGCTTCCAGTTCTTCCATTTGGTGAACCTGCTGCCTCGCCCAAATATTTACTTCATCATCACCTTGTAAAATTTTCAAAACCTGCGAGGGCCAGTGTAATGATTTGGCTTAATGAGTCAAATAACATGAGAGCATGAAGCAAAAATTGATGAAATTCAGAGACTTACGATAGCCATTTTAGGACGTAATTTAGGGGAGCGTCTAGTGCAGAGGGTGGCAGCTAATACCATTCTTCCTATCTTTTCCTGGTTGTAATCACTTTCTAGGCAAGGATCCAATAACTGAGAAATTTTCCCTTCCTTCAGTATTGGCTTAGCCTAATTCGCATCATCCAATTAGTTTGAAACATCAATTGAGAAAAATAGAAAACATATTTTCGTTTTAACATGAAAACATTTCTGATCATTTGACAAAAGTAGTATGTGATAGAGTAAAACGTACCCACATTACTAGGTTTTCTTGTCCTCTTGGATTGTCGCTGTTGATCGGTTTCCGACCTGAAAGTAGTTCCAAGAGCACTACGCCAAATGCATATATGTCCATTTTTTCACTTACTTTCCCATACATGAAGTACTCTGGAGCGAGGTACCTGACATTTAAGAGATTTTTAGTAACCATATATAACTGATTGAATAATGACTAATCTGACAGATCTTAAACAAATTTGAAGTTGAATGATCGGAATTGAGTTGACAGACAAAACAAAGATCCCATTAATGAGATATTATCGATATCATGTAACTAATCTGATTACAAAAACCATGTTTTTAAAAACTGGAAGACGTACTTATTTTACTTTACAATTCAGTAAGACAACTGGAGAGGAAAAGCGAAAAATAACATAATTAAGATGACCAACATATATTTTGGCGGACACCAGAACACAAATCATTGAAAAGTACCCAAATGTTCCAGCAATGTCAGAGCAAACCATATGGGATGATGAGGAAGCCCAGTTGGCGAGACCAAAATCTGAAAGCTGAAAGCAATACAATTTCATTAAGAAACAAAACTTTTTATTCAACATATTAAGAAAGAAAATCACAGAAAGGAAGATACCTGCGGCTCAAAATCCAGTGACAGAAGAATGTTAGAGGACTTCACGTTTCTGTGGATCACAGGTTCATCACAACCGTGGTGGAGATAGTCTATAGCCTCTGCTACTCCAAGAGCGACCTTAAATCTCTCTTGCCAACCAAATCTACCTGAATCCCTTTGGTTACCTAGATAGAAAAAAATGTGTTCAGTGGATGAAAATATTAGTTTGTTAGGTAGTTGACTAACTGATATTTACCATGAAGATTTTCTTCTAAGCTCCCCCTAGGCAAAAACTTGTACACCAAGAGTAATTTAGGATCCTCAAAACAGAAGCCAGATAAAGATATAATGTTCTTATGTCCTAAAGATGTTATGATTTCAATTTCCTTAACAAACTCCTTCAGGACATCTTCTGACGGTTTTAAGATCTTCACTGCCAGTTCATTGCCATCTGGAAGACAACCTCTATAAACATGGCTACTGCCGCCTTTACCCACCATATTCTCTAAAATGAATAACAAAATATTGTTTTCAGAAAATCCAAAATTAGTTATTTGTCAAATAAAAAACCATGAAATGAGAGATAAACAAACCGGGAATGAAGTTTGAGGTTGCCGTAGAAAGTTCTTCATAGGTGAATAATCTGCAAGTGCAGGAGCACTTATTAGTCAATGACAATAACCCTTCTGGAAGGCTTCCTAAAGATTGAAGAGGAGTAGCCTCATCAGGCAGAAAAGAAGCATCCTCTCCTTCCACATTTGAGCATTGATCCAGATTAGATTTGCAATGTTCCAGATCTGAATATGCAATGGGTGATGAACAAAAATCCTCAGGCATGGACATTGTTCTCAGATGTTTCTTCGATATAAATATACGCTGGAGGTTTGGCCAGTTGGTAGTTCTTTGCACTGATTGTTGCAATGGTACCAAATTTGAACTCCTGTTATTGTCATTGGTAGACGAGCGTGGCTCATTCATCACCTGAGCATCATTATTTTCAGAACCGCTAAGAGATTTTTCCTTAGTCAGAGTTTCCTTTAGATATTTCTTCAAACTAGAAACATATTTTAGTAACGAAAGGCGGTGAAATCTGTCCTGCTTCACATCCAAAGTCGAAACCTTTTCTCTATCAAGTAGTTGAAAACTCCGACTAGGTGAATAGCAAACAAAGCCAACACAATTTTCATTGCCATCCTTGCCTACAAAGCACCATCCAAAACAAACAAGAAATAACAAATTTAATACATTTAATGAAGAACTTTTTTTGACGTTGAATTAACTTAGGATAATTTAATTTGGGACCTTGAACTTTGTGGGCAGATAAAGTTGCTTCTCTATGAAACAAAATTTTGCCATTGTTAACTGCAAGAACTCGAAATTTGTTGGATAATCTTTTTGCACAGTACTTAGCAACAGATGCTGAAGAACGAATTTTATGGCGAGATTTTGAAATTCCAACAATCACTGTGGCCTCATCAAATGAGTCAACTTCCTGTTTGATGATTTTATGAATGGGAGATCCACGGCATACTTTCAATTTCAAACATACCTGGGAACAAAATTGAAGTGCACAATTTTTAATCCATAGAACATAGTACTGACAATGTATCATTTATCCAGTTTCTCCCCAACCAAACCCCAAAATGAAAAACACGGGCAAAAATCCAACATCATGAATAAGAGAGTACTGAGAAATGTCTAATTTCTCAGCTGTTCTCGGTAATGGAATGTCGAGTAATAAACAGAAACAAAGTTCGACATCCTCAATTTCATTTAAATAGAACAGATAACAAATAAAGTGTGGAGTTCCTCTAACTTTCTCTACAGAAAACAGAAGCATAAACAGACCTGCTTCAGGTTACAGAAAGTTTCATACGCTGCCAGAACGGAATGCAACTTCTTCACCAGAGATAGCATCGACGACGGAGACTCTGCAACAAACAAAACGCCCAAAACTCCCCGCAAATCAAAATCCAAACAGGCAGCATTACAGCGAGAGGCAAGAGAGGGGAAGAGAATGTTACCAGTGAAGGCATCGAGGACGTGAAGTGCAATGACAAGGTCACCAGGCTGAGCCATTTCAAGAAGAGTCCAAGTGAGCAATTCCCGGCTTTCAGACTCCAACTTGACCCCGACAACCACCGTCCGGCCACTGCCAACGGCGGATTCGCCGACTGCAGCATCGGCAATCAAGTTCATCGGCAACGCCTCTCTCCTGATTGGCTCTGCCAGAGACGCACCTCGAAGTCTCAACAACTACAAGGGACCATCATGTCGAAAAAGTGGAAAAGTGGCGAAGCAGCGAATCATTGTAGAGAGAGAAAGAAGAGAGAGAGTGTGTGGGCGAATAGTGTATTCGTGCTTTCCCTTGTTCTAACTGTCTCTCGGACCAAATGTTCCTGTGTTTCTCGCTGCCACTGAGATCGACTCCTTGCTTCCAATCGTTGGATTTCCACCGCACTCTAATACAAATCCAATAATCAGTTAAAAGTTTTAATTAGTTTGATATTTTTATTTGTTTTATAATTCTAACACCAATTTATCATCTTTTATTGCTCAAAATTATCAAAAAACTCATGCCAAAATTATTTTAATCATGGACATTATCAATTATTTATATTAGTCATACTAATTAATTTAATATAAAATAACAATGTGCCTTATTCAATGCTCCATTTTGCACGAACATTGAAACCATCTCCCATCTTACCTGTGGACTTAAAACTCTCAGTAGCACTGCTTTTGTTTTGTGGGATGAAACAACTTTTCTAGGACCAAACACTATTTTTATGTTTGCCATTGATTTTGGAGCCGAATAGAAATCAAACGGATGGGATCGAACCAACTAAACAGAAGGTTTTTGTTCGATCCAAACTTAAAAAAGAAGATTAATCGTATTACATTTAAGAGAAAACATGTAAATGTTGTGAATAACAATCTAAATGTAAGTAATTAGTTTTTTAATTATTAACGAGATAACCATACAATTCTTATTATGCAATCATCACATTTTGATCATTCAATTACTAAATACTGCAATTTTAATTGGTCTTCTTAATTCTTGCTACTTATTTGATCATCATGTAATGTTATTTATATATTAATATATTCAAAGTTAAGTTAATTTGAGCTTAAAATTTTATATATTAGAATAATGTATTACGTTGGTTTGAATAGTTTGGATTTGATTATTAATTTTGATAAATTATATTCATATTTTTATATATGATTGATACTATTTTAAGAGATATATTTCAATTTCTTTTTATGGAATGATAGTTTGAACTTTGGAATGAATATATAAATATATTTTTTTTTTAAATTTGACTCATTAACCCGACCTATATCGACTCAAACCTGCACATGTTGGGTCAGATTCAGGTCAAATCGATAACCTAATCTAGACGAACTATCGATTATAATTCTTAATGAATCAGGTCGTGTTGATTTGGGTGTTAAACCGACTCATTTTCACCCTTAGCGGCAGGTTGACCTGTCATAAATGATTAGTTTGTCCGTTTTTAAAATTTCATTATTGATTTATTGGAAATCAAAAGTTTAGGAGCACATTTAGTTTTTGCCCACTTTAGTACAATAAAATATCTATATTTATTTATTTATTTAACTTTTAATTAAAATTTCAACCGAACCACAAATTACTGTTTTTATTTCGGACCGGTTTCTGATTTTGAAAAATCAATTTCAAGTCAATTTTTTTTTTAAATCGTAGCCATATTGGCCAGTCCAGAAATGGAGCGAAAATTCCTTGCCTACCCCTACTTTTAATAAATTAACCAAACAAGTTTTATATATGTAATTTTGTTTCAATTTTAATTTAGTGATTTTACGGCGAATTAAACCCTAGAACAGCCCGGGAAGCCGGAACCTGAACAGCCGGGGGTTCTCGACCTTTTGTCGTCCGCCACCGTGTTCCCAATCGAAGCTCGGCCGTCAATCCGATAGACGCTCTGCTCAACTTAACTAATTCGCTGAACCGAAAATCCTTCTCTTCGTTTGGTAATCTCGAATGGAAGATGACTGATTTTACTCGTCCTTTTCTTTCCCTGTTTTGAAAAACTCTTTTGAGCTATTCTCATCTAATGGAGGATTCGGAAGAATATTTAGGAGAATAGACAAGCTGCACTGACTTACTTTTAACTTGGAAAATGGTTTTTGCTTGTCGATTTGGAAGAATGTAGTCCTGTATCTAACAAGACAGCTACTAGTTGTCTTGTTTCGAATCTGTCTTGAAATCATCGTCGGAATTTTCTGATGGATGTGTTTCCTCTTGATTCCAGAACTTGGACTTTAATGATAAGACAGTGTTCTATGAACGGGAGGTATAACGAAGGATTGTCCCTTTTTCTTAAAAATCTAAAGTCCTCAATTGCGCATAAGCCAAATCACCAGGTTCTTGCTGATGTACTCAAATGTTGTTCTGCCCTGTCAAGAGTAGGATTAGGGAAGTCTCTTCATGGTTGTGTAATGAAACTTGGCCATCTTTCCTGCCAAGCTGTCTCTAAAGGGCTTATTAACATGTACGCAAAATGTGGTTATCTAAGTGACAGTCAGTGCTTGTTTGATCAGACACCAAACTGCGATCCTGTTTTGTGGAATATTCTATTATCTGGGTTCTCCAGATCTCGAGTTTATGAATTTGAGGCGATGAGGATGTTTCGGCGAATGCATGAATCTGGTGAGTCGCCATCCACCTCTGTTACTATTGCTATCATTCTGCCGGTCTGTGCTCGACTGGGATATGCTAATGCAGGGAGAAGTGTACACTCTTATGGCATTAAATTTGGACTGGAAACTGATACTCTTGTTGGAAATGCTCTTATTTCAATGTATGCTAAATGTGGGCTAGTTTCTGAAGCAAATGGTGTTTTTAACAGCATTGAACACAAAGATATTGTTTCATGGAATGCAATAATTTCTGGCTTAGCTGAAAATGTGTTAATGGATGAATCATTCGAAGTTTTTAATAAAATGCTTACTGAGTCAAACGTGAATCCCAATCCTGTCACAATTGCTAACATTTTACCTGTCTGTGCTTCTTTCAGTAAGAACATTGCATACTGCTATGGAAGAGAGATCCATAGTTATGTACAGAGGCGGTCCGGATTGAACGAGGATGTATCTGTATGTAATGCTTTATTGAGTTGCTATATAAGAGCTGGGAGAACTGAAGAAGCAGAAACTTTATTCGAGAAGATGAGATCAAGGGACCTGGTTTCATGGAACTCTATAATTGCAGGATACACATCAAACAACTATTGGTCTAAGGCATTAAATTTGTTTGAAAAGTTACTTTATCTCCAAAAGATGGAGCCAGATTCTGTAACTATAGTTACCGTGCTTCCTGCTTGTGCGCATCTTCACAATCTGCAATTGGGAAAAGAAATACATTGCTATGCTCTACGGAAACCTGGCATACAAGAACATATAGCTGTGGGAAATGCTCTTGTTAGTTTCTATGCAAAATGTGGCATTGTTGAAGCAGCTTTTAGGTCATTTAATATGCTTTCTAAGAGGGATATGATTTCATGGAATGCTATCCTTGATGCTTTTGCAAAAAGTGGATATGAAACCCAATTCGTGGATATTTTGCATGGGATGCACAAGGAGAAGTTGAAACCTGATATGATTAGTATCTTGACCATAATTGACTTCTGTAATATATGCTTGAGGCTAAATAAGGTTAAAGAAGCTCACTGCTATTCCTTAAAGGTTGGTTTTTTAGCTGGTGATTCTTATTCTTTAGTTGGTAATAAATTTGTTGATGCATATGGAAAATGTAAAAAGGTGGAGTATTCATTTCAGATTTTCAAGAGTTTGTCAGAGACGAGGAGGTTGGTTTCTTGTGATTCTTTAGTTTCACCCCAAATAACTTTCGGGGGTGACATAGATACAGAGACATTATTTGGAACAGATCTCACCTCTTGGAATTCAATGATACAAGCTTATGAAGAAAATGATTATCTTGATCATGCTTGTAACCTTTTCTATGATTTACAGATTCAGGGTATGAAACCTAATGCCATGACTATTATGGCTCTCCTTCGTGTTTGTGCTAAAATGGTATCAACCAATCTATCGAGAGAGTGCCATGGTTATGTAATCAGAACATGTGTGACGGATGTTTACTTGATGGCTGCATTGATAGATGTTTATGCCAAATCTGGGTCAATAATTTCTGCTTGTAAGCTTTTCCAATCAAGCCCTTACAAGGATCTGGTCATGTTCACTGCTATGGCACGCGGGTATGCCATGCACGGCATGGGAGAGGAGGCACTCAAGGTTTTCAATCATATGCTTGAGTTGAAAATAGAGCCTGACAATGTCATCATCACTGTCATCTTATCTGCGTGTAGTCATAGTGGCCTGTTGAGTGAGGGAGTGGATATATTTTGTTCAATGGAAAAAATTCATAGGATCAAACCAACTATAGAACAATATGCTTGTTTGGTTGACCTTTTGGCCCGAGGAGGCCAAATTGGCGATGCATTTTCATTCGTTGATAGGATGGGCGTTAAAGCTAATGCTAGTGTATGGGGGTCATTGTTAGGTGGATGTAAGACCCATTATGAAATGGAGTTGGGACGACTGGCATCCAATCGCCTTTTTGAGATGGAAGCTAACGATATTGGAAATTATGTAGTCATGTCCAACCTGTTTGCAGCAGATCGTCAATGGGAAGGAGTGGTAGAGGTTAGAAAGCTGCTGAGGAGTAGGGAGTTGAAAAAGCCAGCAGGATGCAGTTGGATCGAGGTGGAGGGGACAAGAAATGTTTTCATGGCTGCTGACTCAGCTCACCCACAAAGAAGCACAGTTTACACCACCCTCAGTATTTTGGACGAGCAAATTAAAGAGCCAGTTCACTTTTGATGGATAAAAATTTACAATTATGGTAAGTAGCTATTGCACTTCATGGCTTATTTTTTGTCCCTCATTTTTCATAGCTGATTGTGTCATGTTTCTCTAGTCTTGGACTGCAGATATGCCAGTTTTTAGGGAGACTTTTTTTCTGTACAATGCAAAATCTTCCGTCAAGTTGATTACCATACCAGCTTGTTCAAAGATCTTGACTTGCATGGAAATCCTATTCAGCTCCTTATGCTGTATATATCCAAATATGGACCCACAAATCATAATCTTTACCTTAATCTTAATTTAGTAGCTGTCTTGATTGTTTTAATTAGTTTGGGTAATTGATCAAAGTCATGCTCGTAGATATTTACTCTATGGTTGTTCATATGGTGTCAATTTACAGTTTCTTGCTTAAAAGTTAGAACTGTTACAAACTCATTCTGTCAAACAGCGAACCTTGCAGTTGAACTTAATAACGAGTCTGCTTACATTACACTTTTCTTCATTCATTTTCCATTGTTGGTTTTCTTTCTGGCTCTGATAACTCCTGAATTCGAATTCTCTCTCATGGGGCAGAAACAATGCAATAAATACACCGATGGACATTGAGTTCCCCTAGAAACAACTTTATTAGACAATCTGGAAAGGAATAGATTTGTGGCCATATGCAACGGTCGATTTGCTTAAAATTGCTGTTTTATTTCTCTGGTGCATGGTTAGAACTATATGAGAATTTTTCTTATAACTAATTTTGTTTTTATCTGCTGTCTTGCATCATTGTTTGCTGAAAGTCGTAAGGTGGTTTTTGTGAAAGAATCTCACGTTTAACTTCTTCGAGAGAGAAGAGGGAAGAGAATGCAGAGAGGCCTTGAATGGAAATGCTAGCTTAATCTTTGGGCTTTTCCAAATGTATATCATGTTCATGATTTTTGTTAATTTTGTTTGGAGAATTATAGTTATTGATTTTTCAAAATTGAGTTGCAGCTAAACTATGAAGAAGTTATAAATTCGGTGGCCAAAACAAATGTTAAATTCACGTGACCACAAGCAATGTTGCCATGTTTTTTATGTTCTCGGTAAGACATTCAAATTTTTTTGTGTTACCTTCTGGAATATGTGTATCTGGTAGTTAATCAACGATAATGATTTTACAGTTTGCATATTACTCAAATCATCCTTATCAACATGGAATACGAGCTAAGGTCATTTAGGGTTCATTTCTTCCTCAATAATGTAGGGTTCTAGACGTTCTTCATCTTTTCTCTTTACAGCTGCACTGCCTTTGCAGAAATAATACTAGAGACCCGATTCATCTTGATACAAATTCTGTATGTTGGCTTCTACTTCTTTTGCAAAGTTCTTGAGCCATTTTGGCCATCGTCCTCTCTGCGATTGAGGATTCGGATTCATACCTAGGACCAGACAACTGCCTACCACACCGAGAATCGAGCTTCCCATCCTCGGGAATGGTTAGGTAAGGCTGATAAATATTTTTCCTTGTATCGTATAACATAAGTGGTTCAACTTAATTATGCAGAAATGCACATGAGAGACAAGGACGTTATTTGTTTGATTGGTTCATTGATAGTTATCCTCAAGCGACGTTGCGGAGCTCTAGTCACAAGTGACGGTCACGGTTCCAAATCGACCATAATCATTTCATGTATCCATGTTCCAAAGTGGATTAAAGGAGGAAATTAAGTTGATGACCCGAATGTTACGTCCGGAGTCACTAAACATGCGTGTGAGATCGCACTGCTGTAAGAAAATACTATCAATGCTATCCAACGAGTTCCTAAAGATAAACAACAGTTTTCATTGAAGACTCACGAAAAAAGGAGAAATGTCATCTATTTTATTAATTTTGGTATTTATGCCATTTGATTTTTGCAATTATTTTTCATTCAATTTTTTAGCCATTATACATAAGTCATAACAAAAGCAGGAAGCTAAATTGAATTTTAGTTCTTGGAATGTCTTTATTTGCAATTGTGAACCTTTCACTTCAAATCTTGTATGTTCTTTGATTTTTTAAACTTTATCCTTGATTGCTTCTTGTTTCTGAACTTTCTTATTGTTTGTTTACCGATAAACTGTGTAGAACCGTAACCTGTTTCAATTAGTATTTTTTTTTTTTTTACGCTATTGATCGTTAGTCAACTGATTGACTGAACTAGGTATTTGATCGGCCTGTTTTTTTACCTGAAGAATGTTGGTAATTTCTTGCCCAGTGGAGCTACAGCAACCCTTGTTTCGATTGTGGTAAAACTAGAGATGATTGACCGAAATAAATGGTAAATCCAGAAGGAAATCGAAACCAAATATCTAGCAAAATCTCATGCAAGATGGGAGGTCTCAAATAGACTATATGCCTTAGTCACTTGTTAACAAAGGTTAAAATGCGATGCATTTATTAAAACAACTTATCATTTGCATCAATCTCCATCTACCCAAATGTGTGATCAATGAACAAATATGTACAAACGTAACTCAATTGCCATCTTTCGTTTGCAAATTTTGGTTATGCTAAATGCATAAACTGGGCAAAAGCAATGATTTTCAAGGCTTTTCCAAGAGTGAGGGGCTTTCCTCATTGGAACTGCCTGTGAGCCCAAGTGCCTCTCCTAAATTGATGGTGTTCCTCATCGTTCTCCTTCCCACTCCGCCATTCCCCTTCCTCATCATTGCCGCAAATTCTCCATAGTCGATTCGACCGTCCTGCAGATTAAGACCAAGATTATAGAAACGGAATAAAAATAAGAGAAATTAGATTTTAGAACAAGAAACGTGCGTTGTCTTCGTCTATTTCTTTGATCATATCGTCTAGATGGAGCTCGCTCAAACCAAAATCTTTGCAGGCTTGTTGAAGCTCGTCGATGGTTATGTAGCCACTACCGTCTTTATCGAAGTAGGAGAAGGCTGACATCAAATTCTCTTCTCTTTCCAACTTGTTCAAGTGTATAGTTGCAGCAAGAAATTCGCCATAGTCAACTGTCCCATTGTTGTCTATGTCTGCCTGCACCATGCACCATGCACCAGTTAACACATAAGGGGACATCATAACGTGAGGAACATATGTACAAACATAAATAACGAATAATGAACAGTGAGTTTTTAAGTGAAAAAACTGGAGTGAAAATTCCATTGATAGGTGAGAAGAGATTCACTATTTCATTATTGCAATACATAGAACATTTTCGACGGTAAATATAAAACTCCAGGCAAAAAATAAAATAAATAGTCCATAAAGCGGAGTTAGACGCCCCACTTCACTATCGCTAAGCAAATTCAGTAAATATATAAACTTCGTTAAAAAATACAGCTTTTATCATTTTTGTCGCATTCTGAACTTCTTAGCCAAATCCAGACAAAATTCGAGTCATGTGAACTGTAAGAAAGTAATTGAACTATTATCACCCATCAATCGAGGTTATACCTTATCAATCAATAACTTTCTATAGCTTTTCAGAGTATATGATATTAAACAAAAAAATGTATTCTTACTGCTGCCATAAGATCTCTGATCTCCGACTCCATTAGCTCAGAACCAATGCGTTTGAGACCGTCTCTTAGCTCATCGAATGTTATACTCCCACTGTTATCTGTGTCAATCATTTTGAACAACTCCTTTAGGCCTCCTATTTCTTCTTCAGAAAGTCTCTCTGCTATGACCTACGTTATTCCAAAACCATTACATCAAAAAGCAGCAAAGCTGGTATGGATGATCGCAATAGCATCGAGTGAGAAATCCTTTGCATATACAATAGCGATATTTAATTAACATTATTCATAATGTTAGGGGGTAATTATTGTATGTATTAGGATTTATTATTTATCAATGGTTCATATTTAATGAACTATGAGCTATAGAGTTCTCTATCTCTCGGCCCGCTAAGATGTTCAAGGATTCCAACCATCGATAGGAGTCAGAATTTTCATACTACGGATCCTCACCCACTTCTTGAAAGTTGGGTTCATCGAGAGGAAACATAGCCACTCTCACCCACAATCATGGCCGTCATCCAACGACGTGCACAAACATCATCGAAGGGCACCATTAATCCGCTCTTGTCATCTTCGTTCATGAGGCTCTAATCGTCCGCGTCTAACTTTGACTTTTGTCGCGCTCGCTCACTCGAGCGCTTCATCGCATCCCTCAGCCATTCTAGTTGTCCCTGCAGCTGTGTGCCTTTCACAATGCCAATTCATGATTGCGTGTGCAAAGTCTCCTGTTCACACCTCCATCCTCAAGAGTTTACATAGTAGTGATTTGGTGAGCCGAACTTATAAGTATTCGGGCCAAGTGCACCAACCAAGCCGAAACTAACTTAAACAAAATACTAGGTTCTCGGTCTTTTAAGAAGTCCAAGAACAGCCTAACACTTAAACAGGCAACACTAAGTAGCTTTATTCGATGGAAAAGTGAGTAGTACGGTTCCAGCCCAAGGCATCTAGAGTGGCCCTTGTTGTGCGCTTTTGTGCATAGCGCCCGCCTTGGCGCTAATTGATGGACCGCACCGGGAATCCAATGGAGAACGTACATCGGTTTGTCTTGGTCAGTCTGAGTGATTAGCCTAGCCATTTGACTCGCACGGGCTCAGGTGATCACGCTCGTATGTGTATCACTTATTGACTTTGGTTATCTCCTTAGCCCATCATCCATCAAGTATCCCACTCAGATAATCACACCATCTGCGGAGAAAGACTAATCACCAATGTCGCAACCGAAGAGTATATAGGATATTCAAGGGGATGTGACAACTCCATTCAACATGGTACTAGCAGAAAGTGGAGAGCCAATCCTTCAAGCATGGCAACTTAACAAAAATTTGCCAGTATAAATACCTAGTACACTTTATTCAAGCTCGACGAAAATGTCATTTCTTGGGAGCATGATCTAATATTAGTGTATGAGGGCTCAATATTACATAAAGGAAGATGTGACCCACACGTGGAGGTAATTAGAGGAGCAAGTACAGGAGAGAGAGAAGTATTAATAAGAAAGAAAAATGCAGGTGAAGGATTGTTATATTCTGGTAGAAGATAGATTGGCATAGCCGAGGCTACAGCCGTGGCTGGACCAGCAATATGCCTACTTTGAATATTGAGTATTTAAGACAAAGGGGGTCATTGAAGAGAAGTACGATAGATAATTATGATACGAAGACAATCAACAACAATAACTGACATAATAATACGAATTCTTACTCTCAAGGCCATCTTTTTGAGTTTATTCATAGCAGAGAATTGCTTCAGACGAGAAAGAACAGCTGAATCAATAGGTTTATCAGGGGCAATCCTATCATCTATAATCCATGGATGGCCTGGAAGAACAATATCCGTTCAACTAAGATTGAATAATCATCTCAATGAAAAGGCATAACTGGCTACTGAGGACTTACAGAGGACTTGATGAGAAGTGATCCTTCTCTCTGGATTTCGATCAAGCATTTTCCGCAAGAGATCTATTGCGCTTTCTGAGATACTAGGCCACGGTTCAGACTTGAAATCTAGTCTTCCTCGTAAAATCTGTCGGAAGATTCCTATTTCAGTTTCTGGAAGCAATGTATAGAAAGAGGAAGAAAATTAAGTGAAATCGAATAAATTGGACTGTGTTTTTTTTCAGAATCGTCTGATGATAAAGCAATTAGCAACATATACTATTTGAAAACATTACCAGCCCAAAATGGTGGCACCCCACTCAACAAGATGTACAAAATAACTCCTGCGCTCCATATATCTGACTCAGGTCCATAGTGCTTACATAACACCTCTGGAGCAACATAATATGGACTCCCGACAACATCACAAAATGTTTCACCTACATAAAATACGATATCAATTAAAAATGGCTCCGTCAAACAAAGAATGGGACCTATATTGGGCGAATTTGGCTCCATAAGGAATAAAAACATCACATTAATGAGAGGACCATGATAAGATGTTACCATAAACTCAGTCAGACAACATAACATCAAAATCTCCAAAAATTTACAATTTCCTTGTATTGTCAAGTTTATAGATAGAAATACATTGAAGTCAATCTTTCAGTGATGCATCTGTGATACAGAAAGATGTCAAAATACTCTGGAAACCAAAGAATCATTGCCACAAATTAATATATAACCATAAATCAGATACAGGAATCAAACTGGAAAGCAAGTCTAATTGAATGAAAACAAGAATAATCAGTGATCCGAAGCACACTTCAATGAATACTCAATTCTACATAACAACTTCATTTCGGGATGGGAAGACCACATTTGACAGATCTTACAATTGAAAACTAACTTTCACTCAACTCAGTTAGATCATTGCAATCCACCCATTATAACCATCGTCCAGGAGGTCTAAGTTAATGACATGGCAAACTTTTGTACCAAAAGGCCCCCCATTTGAAATGATGAACATCCCAAGTAGGTGTTAATCTCACCAAGTATTATCAAGAGATAGCTTGGATGATACCAGGTGAAAAGTCATCTCGGAAATAGACTGACAAAATGTTGGGGCAATCAACTATAAACCGAGAGCTTGTTAGTTAAGCAAGCATCCCATGACGAACTAGATCACTGCAAAACTATAAAATGCCGTTTGAGAGCCTACTCAATCTAACATTTGTCTCAAAAGGCAAAATCTCTCGTCCTCAGGGCCCCACAACCCGGTCCGACAGCATGTGATGGGGTAAATCAAGGTGACTCAGCGGTCCAGAGATAAGAGGTTGTATCTGTCGTCCACAAGAATCAACCTCACATTGGAGGATTAAACTCTCACACTAGGACCACCAGACTTCGAACCTTGTCTCTTTGTCTCAAATCTACATCTCTAGCCAACTAAGCTACCTCTGTGCGTGCGGGCACCTACTCAATCTAACCTAAGACTCTAAGCCAATACCATTTGGCCTTCCCTTTGATCTTAATTCAATAACCCTAAAAACAAAAATGAGATTCTCACTTAGGACAAAGAGGATATTGAGGAAGTGATAAGAACCTGGCTTGTAGAAAACAGAGAGGCCAAAATCAGTGGCTTTTAGAGTAGCGTCTTCGTCAGCACTGTCAAACAAGAAGTTTTCAGGCTTCAAATCTCTGTGCATAACTCCGAGCGAATGACAAGCCTCTACAACTCCAACAATGGTCTTAATCAGCTTAGCTGCCTCTCGCTCACTGTAATGCCCCTTCTTCACAATCCGATCAAAAAGCTCCCCTCCCTCACAGACCTCCATAACTAAGTGAACAGAAATGGAGTCTTCGTAAGTTCCCCTAATTCTGACCACATTGGGATGCTCAGACAAATGGTGCATAATCTGAATCTCCCTCCAAATATCTTCATAATCTTCTTTGCACAAAAGCTTCCGCTTTGGGATTGTCTTGCTAGCGTACTTGAATCCAGTCGAGTTTTCGGTGCAGAGATATGTAGTGCCGAACTGACCTTGGCCGAGCTTCTTACCCAATGAGTAAAAATCTGTGAGTTTCTCCGTCCGGTGAGGGAGAACCCAGGTCGGTTTTGCTGAAGAAGAAGAGGATGAAAAAGGCGATAGTGATTCCGGGTTGGAATTCTTCATTGGGTCGGCTCGAGATTCAATGGCGGAGATGAGGATGGATAGGGAAAATGAAGACTTCAGAGTTGGTTTCCCTCTCTAGAAAAAAGTAACTTCATCCATTCCCTCTCTCTCTCTCTCCTTTCCGACTTTCAGCTTTCTTCTAGTCTGTAAAATGCAAAGGGAATCATCCTCAGTCTTGATTTGCTAGTTATTCAGTTCCCGCTTTTCTCTCTCTCTGTGCGTGGACCAGAACGTGTGGCCTACTATGTCTGACCCGCTCAGGCGACGCGTTGAGTCAAACAACTCCAAATTGCATTAAGAAAAATATTGTTTTGTTAAATTAATAAATATAGTCGAACTGGATTACAGATTTATAATGCATATTTGACTCAGCTCCGCATTCAATTCAAGCTCATCTAAACCCATGGAGTTGAATTCATCTGTCATAGACCAAACAAACCCCTCCAAATACGAGTTAAACTAGTAATTTATGCCTCAATATTCTTATGCTGACAAATGCTATAAAATATGAAGCAACATTTGAAAAATTAGCAAATAATGATCGTTCTTTCTTGACAAAAATGGGAGGGTAAGGGCCACCAACGATACAAGACTGTAATGAATTTTAGAGTATAGCAAAATTTTGCAAGCATTTCATACTATAACTTCAAATGTTTCTGCTTTATTACATATCACTTTGAATATGCATGTAAGTAACATATGTAATTCGAAACTTGCCATTAACTTATATGCTAATTGGTGATGACATGACACAAGGTGAATGGCCACATCAATGAAAATTTTTTTTGATGACACAAGGTGAATGGTCATTGAAGCTCAAACTTCTAGTGCAAGTAAAAGTTTTCAAAAGCCACAAATGCCAACTAGTGTTCTAGGACAAGCTCGTTCCAATGTCATTTAATATATGTATTGAAATATTACCATGATGGAAAAGAAACTCAGATCTTTATTTAGTATTGAGCAAAATTGTAAGAGATATATAGATCATTCCATCTTCTACGGGGGCATGAGAAGTCTGATTTTAGCTGTGGTGGTCGTGTTCTTGATGCATTTAGTAACTTTATATTTTCAAAAGCAGATGAATCTTTAATTTGCACACAAAATTAGCTCAAAATTTTCAATCATTTCAAAATTTCTAATCAAGTCAATGATGTGAGCGCGAGTATTATCATGTCTTCTGATGAATGTCTTTAATTCAATTTTTTTTTTTATAAATATAGTTGTATTATGATGAATGACTAATATTCTTCATTTTTATTTTGCAGATTGCACGGTTAATGATACATTCGAAGATGATAACCAATCGATGATTTGGCAATGAACTTACTTTTTCTAGTTGATGATTAAATTGTTTTTACCAATTTATTTTTGTTATTGTGGACTTCTTAATGTAATTTCATTTAGTTTATTCTAGACAACGTCGATGAACTTACTTTTTTTAGTTGATGATTAATTTTAATTCTCGATATAGTTTAGTTGATGATGAATTTAGTTTAATCTCATTGATAGTTGCATTATTTCAATTAGTTTATTGTAGAAAACATCGATAGATTTACGTTTTTTATGATTGTTTTCTATTAGTTTAAATTTATTATTTGATCATACTTCTTGATGTGTCACTGTTTGATTAGATCGATTAAAATATATTTAATAAATAAAAATATAAATATTTATTAATATTTTAAATTGATTCAATCACACAACACATCATAAAATATGTAAGATAATAGGATAAGAAAGTATTTTTGTTTTTGATAAGCAAAAATTGATATTTTTCATCATAAAATATGTTATTAATATTTTTGTTTTTGACTATTTTAATTAAAAATTGAAATTTTAATTATTAGAATTACTTCGAAGAAGAACCCTAGAAAGCGCGCGTCTCCTGCCAAAGTTTAGGGGTGGAAAAAGCTTCTCAGTACACCTCTGCACCCCCATGTCTCTAATTCACCTCAATCCCTTGCGTTTCTTCGAGCTTCGTCTTCTGCGCTGTGGAATCCCTTCTACTCTCTATTCTTCTTGCTCCGAGTTATCGCCGGACTATTCCCCTTCCAGTGATGCTTCCGATCATTCTTTCCGTGCCCCCCTCCTCTCTCTGCTCCAATCGATCGAGTCCGGTAATTATTCCCTTGCTCTCTCATCCGATGCGTCCCGAGCCTTACTCAAACCATTATCGCTTTCGCCCGAGTCCTTCGTGGATTCTTGCGAGTGCGCAGACCGAGTTTTCTCCGATTTGATTGAGGGACTTGGTTCTTTCTTGCTCGAGGAAGCTGAAGATGACGTGGACATAGCTTATCGAGTCACGATTGTGTTGTGTGTTGCAGTTGCGGCGTTTCTGGGGTTTTGCCAGTGTAACATGACCGGGTGAGTTGGATATCAGCTATGTCGTTTCAGAATTGTGATTTATTTCAAATCTTAATCACTGTTATAGTTAAAGCTATGATTGTAAGTTTATAATCACTGGATTGTCTTTTTCTTGTCGCTCAATTTCAAGAGCAAGTTCTACACGATTTAGTTGTTACATTTGATATTACATGGATAGTGCATTGTCGAAGGGGTGGAATGTGATGATAATGGATTTTAATTTCCTAGCTAAACTGGGTCAATTAGGTTGTAAATACTTGGTCATTCTCTGCTCCTCTACTTGCAAGCCATTTCTTTATATGATAGTTTTCCTACAAAAAGAATCACTTACACAAAAATGGAAAATCAGCTTGATTCAGAGACATACAAGAGTAACTCTCCTCACCTTGAACAACAAAATATAACCCTACTTTCTCCCCATGAACACCATAAGAAGGGCACTAGGGTATTTCGAAATAAATATTCATTATTCATAATAATTAAACCAACTAATTAATTATTATTCCCTCCTGTTTTTCTTCTTGTATCTAGAATAGACGAATGCATTTGGGTCATCACTACCATCCACCAATTGTTCAGTCTTACCATCAGTTGAAAATTGTAAATTGAAGTTAAGGTAAATCCTTTAAAAAAATTAGGACTACCTACTGACATCGATTGTGGTGCAGCAAAGGAAAATCAACTCTGATTGATACCAATGATATGTTTCTTGCAAGAAATGGTCACTAATGGAAAATCGATTGGAAAATCAACTTGATTGATGAAAACGTAGTCACTTGAGACGTCTCCAACTCACCAAAACCTTGGGCGAAGGAAACATAACCGTTTTAGCTTAAACACTACAAACTACCAGCGCTGCTCTGTTTTTTTCTTGGGTCTAGAATTATGGGAATGTAATCACGGATCTATCAATGTATTCTACCTGATATGATTTTTCTAGAATTATGGGAATGTAATAATGAGTTTATCAATGTATTCTACAAAACATGACTGGTACAAGTATCATTTTAATCTTCCTACAATCTATTTGAAAATCCATCATATTAATTTTATAAATCGTACAGGCCGTTGAAGGGGTTGCCTAGATGTCCTTTGGCAGACATGGAGACAAAAGGGGAAGAACTTGTAGAGTGGGATAACTGGGCTCGAAATCAGCTCATGTCTGCAGGGTCTGACTTGTTAGGAAAGTTCTCCAATCTTCAGGTACCACACGTTTCTGCTTGATCTTTGGTCTTAAACCTATTCTTTCCTCAATGTCATAAAAAATGTGGAAGCATGATTGGGTAGCAACTCCATTTATTTGCTTTATTTTGATATTTTACCAGTCCTTTTAAAAATTAGATTTTCAATTACGCCTAGTTGTATCTATGACTTTTTTTTTCATTTATTTTCAAAATAATTGTTTCTGTGGCTTCTAGTATATAGTGTTTGCTAAGATGCTGCTCATGAGGATCAGGGATTTGCTTTTTGATGGAAGGGTCTCTTCAGTGCTAGGAATAAAAACTATTTCTTGGTGGCTTGCTAGGACCACATTCCTTCATCAGAGAATCTTGGATGAAATGTCTTCGTCTCTGTTTGATTCTTTGCAAGTTTTTATGAATGAAACTTCCAATGATTTTGGTACTTCCAAAAGTGTATTAAATTATTGGGGTGGTAAATTACATGAAGAAGAAGCCCAAACCATTGTCTCAATGGTTCATTTAGAAGCTGGGATAGTCAAATACTATTATGCACGAGTTGATGCTTGCAGGTAATATTCTTAGAAAGGGATGTTCATTTATTTCCTTTTAGGTTCTCTTGTAATGCTATTTTTGGCATTGAAAATTTTAGTTTAGATGAGTTTAGGAGACTTTTTGTAATCAACATTTTTGCTGGGGAAAACAGGAGTTTTGATAATGTTGTTGGGCATTCTTACCTCATAGGGAGTGGACTTTTGCCTTTTTTTTAGAACCCTCTCATTCTTACCTGTTGTTGTTCACGTAACTATTAATTAAACCCCAACTGTTTTTATTTTCATGAATTGTATTGTTTTCATACTGGGCATCTTTTCTGTTTTTAGGCTTCATTTTCAGCAAGCTGAAGCAGCATCTGGTTTTCAACTCTCTGTTACAGGAGCACTTGGTTTTCGCACTGTCCATCAGGTAAATTAATATTGAGACATCCTGATACTCTTGTTCAAATGTGATCTTGCATCTTATAACATGAATTATTATATAAATAGATTGAACCCAAGGCGCAAATGGTTCTTGTTGGCAATGCAAACTTACCTAGCAGTGATCCTTCAATTCATACACTTGATTCTAGTGTTGGTCAAGACAGCGGTCAGTTAGATCACTCTGAAGACTTGGAGTCCGTAGATATATTGAAAGCGCCAAAATTATTGGACAATATTATTGCTCCTCCTCTAACGGCAATGCAACAAGCAGTTATTCTTGCTAATTGTCTTTTAATTGAAAAGAGCTGTCGACATGATGAAATGCAGAGTAAGTGTTTTTATCATTTGAGTTACCTGGTGCTTTAGGTTCTAGTTTTGCTTCAAGGCGATTCATTACTTTTTTTTGCGACTTAGTTCCATTATTACTTAGTCAAACCAGGTTAAACTTCAGTTTCTATCAAAATTGATACAATGGTTAAATCATTTTTGCATTCAAAAATGAACTCTACTGAAGCATTGCATTGCCTTCCAAGAAGACTTGGTGGTTTTTGAAAATAACTTAAGTTTAGTTGTCATGTAAATAACATTCAAAATTTGTCCACTCAACCTCTTTGCTCTGTTTTTGTATTCAAAAGGTCTATTCATACCCTCCGTTGAAGAGTGTAATATACTTTATGTCATGTTGTTAAATGTTCAAACTGGAGATTTGCATAACTTTTTTTAACCATAAATCAATAATAATAAGGTTTTTAAAATTTGTATTTATAAAATTCATATACGACTTGTGAGATTTGCAAAAAAGTTTCTTCTTAGTGATGGCCTATGATTTCTTTCTTTTGGCTTTATCTCCTTTATATTTTTTTTTCTTTTTCATTTCAAGTATATTATTGCAGGATGGGATATGGCACCATACATCGAGGCTGTAGATTCTCAGGCTTCATTGCAATTTACAGTTAGTGAACCAGCTCATAACTTGTATTGTGTTCTCATTTCAGTTATATTTTGCTCAAGACATCATGACTTGTTAACATTATGCCCTTTGTCCACCTACACCTAGTAGGCCACATCAGTCAGCTTGCCTAAACCTTGAGGATGGTCATTCTTATTTCAGCCCTGATCTCTCGTTTGAAACCATGATTACGGTGCTCTTTACCTTGTCCTCAATCAAAAACCTCATAACTTCTATTCCATTGTGCAATAATGGCGTTTCATTTAACATTCATTACTTAAAAAAACATAACCATTTTGCCTGCAATTCTGCCATGGTTAGCTGTTTGGTTGGAACGTCTCTCTGGGGGTTGAACTCTCTTTGAGCTCTCTTTGCCTAGAAATAATGTGAGTCTTGAATAGGTTATTCTGCCAGTAAGTCATCTTGAATCCAGCGTCTTTTAATTAGTGCTACAACTCTTGTTTAAGAGCTTCCATTGTCCATAAATTCCTCCCTCTCGTCGATCTTTTTCCGAGCCATAAAAAATTGGATTCAGTTTGACTAGTATCTGATTTACTCTTTAACTTAGAAAGTGCTAATTACCTCCCCAATTCTATTCCAAATTCCTTCTATCTGCTGACCTTATTCTCATCCTTTTTTTTCTTCTTCCAAATAGTCCATCTAATCATAAATATCAATGTAATCTATCGGTTTGATTTATCTACCTAGTGTCACTTATTCATTCTAGGTCATTAAGTTAGTTGAATTGGTGGGATACAATGGTCTTTATATGTTCAATACTTGTTCGGACTCTAATTTTTGCATTTCAATTTTTAGATAAGGCGATTCTGTGACATTTTACGTGTTCGATGGGAGTCAACTCGTAGCCGAACAAAGGAACGGGCACTTTTAATGATGGAGAAATTGGTATGAGCTTCATCTTTTTCCAATTGCATCTTGATGAAAATGGAAAGAAAATATCACATACTTTTAACTGTATAAACTTTTGTGATTTGATTTTGTCCTTTTTATTTGTTGTGCACAAGAAATCAACTTGTAACAAGTTCAGTCATTCCAATTTGCATCAACCAAAAAATATTGAAATTATTCTGAAATATTGCAGTTGTTGTCTGATATATGCATACTTTCAAAAATTACTAATGTCCCCCATTCCTTGTATCTTCAACCAAAAATTAGAGAACATCGTCACAGAGTTTTTAACTCACTGATTAGGGTTGTGAATTGTCATATGTTTATTTGGTAAATTGTTAATCAGACTTGTTAAATATCTCCAGGTTCTGGATGTCTACAATGATGACCCAGGAGTGATAGCAAGAGTTCCCTTTAGCTTTGGGGTCTATATACCTACTTTTCCTGCCTTACGAAAGTAAGACAACTGCTCTTGTATTGGGGCTCTACAAATTATTATTTTAGTTGGATAGTTATGCTTTTACATTGTTTCCCTGAAGTTCAATCTCTTTACACTTTATCTCTCTCTCTCTCTTTCTATTGCCTATGAACAGGGAATATGGGGAACTCTTAGTACGCTGTGGTCTGATAGGGGAGGCTAGTAAAATTTTTGAGGAGTTAGAGCTGTGGGATAATCTTATTTTTTGCTACCGGTAGGATTCTTATTTTGCTGCACATTAATTTTCTTATTATGCATTGTTAACACTGGCATTTAATGTGACATGTGGGACCAGCTTATTAGAGAAAAAATCAGCAGCTGTTGAACTCATCAATTCACGCATATCTGAAAAGCCCCACGACCCCAGACTCTGGTTAGTAGCTAACTTTTTGTGACCTGTGTATTGAGAAAAAAATGGTTGTTTTTTTAACCTCCTTATATGCTGCTAAAACTTAATTTTGTTGGCTATATTATGAACAAGAAGGTTTATTTTAGCAGTAACCTCATCTAAGCATTTGCATTTGTGATATGCAAATTAAGATTGGAAAATTTTGAATTTGGTTATGAAATTAGTTGTTGTATCTAAAATCTGTATAACATTAAGCAGACAAATTTTCTGTAATTGTAAAATTGAAGTTAAACTGTGCATAACCTTCTAATCAAACTTCCTTGCTGTTAAACCAGCTTAGCTATTCTCTAAACGATTCTTGTAGTGACATTTCAAAAAATGTTCGGTTGCTAGTTGATGTCATATTTCCCTGCAGAAAGAGCAACCAAAAGACAATTTTCTCTCTTGAGGAAAAAGATATCTTGTTCAATTGCTGGAAATTTCTTAATTTTTGCTCACCACTCAGATAATTTCTATAAATCTACCTTATTCTCGTGTGATACTTGCCAGCCTTCTAATGGAGGCTTAGCATTCCTCAAATAACAAAGTTCTTCGAAGATTTCAAACGTGGTNAATTGTCATATGTTTATTTGGTAAATTGTTAATCAGACTTGTTAAATATCTCCAGGTTCTGGATGTCTACAATGATGACCCAGGAGTGATAGCAAGAGTTCCCTTTAGCTTTGGGGTCTATATACCTACTTTTCCTGCCTTACGAAAGTAAGACAACTGCTCTTGTATTGGGGCTCTACAAATTATTATTTTAGTTGGATAGTTATGCTTTTACATTGTTTCCCTGAAGTTCAATCTCTTTACACTTTATCTCTCTCTCTCTCTTTCTATTGCCTATGAACAGGGAATATGGGGAACTCTTAGTACGCTGTGGTCTGATAGGGGAGGCTAGTAAAATTTTTGAGGAGTTAGAGCTGTGGGATAATCTTATTTTTTGCTACCGGTAGGATTCTTATTTTGCTGCACATTAATTTTCTTATTATGCATTGTTAACACTGGCATTTAATGTGACATGTGGGACCAGCTTATTAGAGAAAAAATCAGCAGCTGTTGAACTCATCAATTCACGCATATCTGAAAAGCCCCACGACCCCAGACTCTGGTTAGTAGCTAACTTTTTGTGACCTGTGTATTGAGAAAAAAATGGTTTTTTTTTTAACCTCCTTATATGCTGCTAAAACTTAATTTTGTTGGCTATATTATGAACAAGAAGGTTTATTTTAGCAGTAACCTCATCTAAGCATTTGCATTTGTGATATGCAAATTAAGATTGGAAAATTTTGAATTTGGTTATGAAATTAGTTGTTGTATCTAAAATCTGTATAACATTAAGCAGACAAATTTTCTGTAATTGTAAAGTTGAAGTTAAACTGTGCATAACCTTCTAATCAAACTTCCTTGCTGTTAAACCAGCTTAGCTATTCTCTAAACGATTCTTGTAGTGGCATTTCAAAAAAAGTTCGGTTGCTAGTTGATGTCATATTTCCCTGCAGAAAGAGCAACCAAAAGACAATTTTCTCTCTTGAGAAAAAAGATATCTTGTTTTGCTGGAAATTTCTTAATTTTTGCTCACCACTCAGATAATTTCCATAAATCTACCTTATTCTCGTGTGATACTTGCCAGCCTTCTAATGGAGGCTTAGCATTCCTCAAATAACAACTTGGAAGATTTCAAACGTGATGAGGAGTAATGTCACAAAATGATATTATTAAATTGATTCAGGCTATCAATCATATGTTGAGGGGTCTGGTTGAGTCACTTATGGATCCAGAGTCGAGGAGCGATACAACTTCATTTGTCTTAATCAATGAATTGGATCCTCAAAATGGGTTAGCTTATAATATAAATCTTAATGACTCAAACTAAGGAGTTATGGATAAATTCAACATGGCTGCCTTGGTTGGTAAACTTCACGTAACTGGTGATTAACTTAAGTTACTGTTTTCAAATGCATTCTGTCATAAATAAATTTTGAGGTGGAAATGAGAATCAACTATAGAACAGAAAGCAATGGATCAAGTATAGAACACAAAGCAATGCATCAAGTATAGAAGAGGAAGCAATGGCATCAATGATATAATTTGACGAGGTCAAATTATAGAAATGAAACAAAGAAAATTTTCATTAGCGTCATTGAGAAAATGTGTTTTTGTTGTCTTTACAATTTCAAGGAGGTTATATTTTTGAACTTTTTTCCTTGATAAAATCTGCTTATTCTCCCGACCAAAGCGACTTAAATTTATGCAAATTTGTTTCTTAATAGGAAAATTTTGATCTTTTCAAAATGGGGTATTGAACTGGAATTTGGTGCTCACTCGTTGATCATAGTGGTGCGCAAAAGATAATTTATATTTAAATGAATGAGTCACCATTTTATTATTGTGATTTTAAATTAGAAGTTAAAGAGAGTCATGTTTGAACTTTTTGCCTTGATAATTGCATTATCCCTCCATAAATGAAATGAATAAGTACAAACTTTGTTTATTAGAAAGCAAAGGTAGAACTTTTTCAGAGATGGCTTTGAACGGAATTAAGTGATTTCAAATTTTTTCATTATGGAAAAAATAAGGTGCTCACTGGGTGATGTCACACTTAATGATGCTTACTACGAGAAAGCCCTAGAGGTTTCGAACAATCGATCAGCTAGAGCACTGGTGATATTTTTCTCCTTTATTTCTTTTTACATCAATCTTTTGACCAATCTCAGATTTATTGATCTTGTCATGTTTGATAGAGATCCCTGGCTAGAAGTGCATACAATAAAGGGGATTATAAGATGGCTCAATTACGATGGTAGGGTTTGATTAAAGCATTTGGTATGGTGTCAAAAGATAAAGGAACAATTTAACTGGTTTTCTGAAGTGCGTTCTCTAAATTTTTATAGGGAAAATGCATTGGCATTGAATTCTCTATATTCAGATGGCTGGTTTGCTCTAGGGGCGGCAGCATTGAAGGCACTTTCTTTTTCCTCTGCCGGTCGTTTATCTATACGTTTATCAATTTATTTCTTTTAGGAGTCCTGAAAAAGGGAATTATCATAGTTTTGTGAACAATTTGTTGGCATTAATTGCAGGCTAAGGATATTGAAAAAGCATTGGATGGGTTTACTCATGCTGTTCAGCTTGATCCTGAAAATGGAGAGGCTTGGAATAATGTCGCTTGTTTGTATGTTACTCTGATTTATTACTTTACACTTTGCTCTATTTTTTATCATACATGATATGATTTATATTTCATGTTTAAAGTTGATCATATTCAAACCTTGTAGTTATGTATTGGAATGACCTATTTGACCAGTGAGTAGGTTTATCATTTCCTTGATAAGTCTTTTTATGAGGAATACCTTATATGAACTTATATCTGTCTTAATTTTTTCTTTATTTCTTAATCCATTGAACATTAGAGAACGATATGTTAGTAAATCATTTTCATTGTTCTGGAACATAAGAAGAATGGTTGATATAACGGTGAATGGAAATTTCTGTTTTATATATTATGCTCGAGTAAAGTACAATCCATTTTTGTTTGTGGTACAGGCATATGATCAAGAAAAGAAGCAAAGAAGCTTTCATTGCATTTAAAGAAGCCCTGAAATACAAGTTCGTTCTTAATCTTATTCTCATGATTTATATGAAAAGTGCATCCTTCAGTTTCTTGATTTAGATAGTCACTGGTAGTTGTCACAAAAGAAATCTTTTAGCTGTCATTGCAAACATGAGACATTTATTTGAACTGATTATTTTTAACAGACGTAACAGCTGGCAGTTGTGGGAAAACTATAGCCAGGTTGCTATGGACGTGGGCAATATTAATCAGGTATGCTTATATCTGTCGTGGATGCTGAAATTTCTTCTTATGAGATGAAATGACTGCGATATTTTCTGAAAATATTACTACATTGGATATGGAAAAATGAACTTAACCCCCTAAACTAGAGTGGTAACATTGAGAACCATAAATTGAATTTCTTCAAAACAATACCTATCTAATAGCTAAATGCAAACTGCACCATTCTTAAGTTTCCATGCAACTTTTTGTCAAGTTTTCTGTTTTTTGGCCATGGATATCAAACTCGTTAATTTTCTTTTGAAATATTGTCAATTGTTGAAATTGACAAGTCTTTTTAACATCCTGGTAGAGCCTGCCCAGTGACCACACAGAGAGATTAACAAAACAAAAAAGATGGAGAAAGTAAGAAGGTATCATATTCGTGACACTCCTTCATCAAAGGGATACGGGCTCAAGTTTTCATGGGACTTAATACTTCCATTCACTAACCAATCTCCAAGCCCTCCTTTATCTTTCCTCCTATTCGTAACTTTTTTCTGTATGTGAAAATTGACTGTTTCACAATTATCAAATTCTAGTGTTTGGTTACGAAAATGCTTTGATACATAGTTTCTTGTTCATGGCCAGAATTTTCTCAAACTTTCCTGAGTGTCAATCGATGACACTTATATCTCCTAGGTGGGGACTTGTCTGTAATATCTCTCAGCATGTGCCCAAGAGATTCAGTCTCGTGAAAGTAAAATTATAATCATAAACATTGGAAGATACTTTGTATATGGAGCAAAGGGTTTCCCTAATTAAGTCTTTAAATGAATTCAGCAAATGCGCTGCCAACTTTCGTAATGGTTGCCGATGATGAAGTGATTTAGTGCAGTTTTACTGTCAGTTGCAATTTTTCATTTGCATCGTAGTTTGTCCCAAATCCTCATGATTGCAGAGATTTTTCTAAGTGAGGAAAATTGGTGGTTGAAGATCACTTAGACAGGGGTTGTGTTGTGCTTGTAAAGGGAATTTCAATGCCCTAAATGGGTTGCGATCAAGGAATTCTTGTGTCATTTAATACTTAGCAGAAACTTACAGCCTTCTTTTATAGACCTAATATATCAGGAAAGCTGTATACTTCAAAAAATAAGCATACTAATCGAGGAGGGAGTACTTAATTATACAATTAAATTAAGATTGAAAATATATACTAATTATGGAATCAAGTCTACTCCTTAAGCTGGATCACAAGGCACACATGATCTATGGTTTTTGTTTTTATAAAATTTGAAATCTTTCCAAATTTTTATCACACTTGTTTATTTTTTTTATCATTACAGGTTATACTGCTTGCTATCATATTATTTTTATTGTTTTTACATGTCGTGTTTCTTTGTCATGATCGTAATCTTCTCACACTGGTAACTTTTTGTAACTACTCGTGCAAATACATTTGAGTGCAATGCTTAGTATGAATCCTAGATATACACGATCGATGATCAATGTCAAGTTCCTCCAAGTTATTTTTTTTTGCTGGTAGAACTTTGTTTCCTTTTTGAATTATGTGATGCTTTACCTTGTTAGGCTGTGGAAGCTATACATATGGTTTTGGATTTGACAAGCAATAAGAAAGTCGATGTTGAGTTGATAGAGAGAATAATGAGAGAGTTGGAGATAAGGTTTTCGGGGGGTGATTCTGTGTCTACCATTGAGAAGCTTGATGATAGTGGTATGAGTCAAAATGATCCCATCATCATAAGGGAAATTTCAGAATATTCATTGATGGACAAAACACATCTAGAGTCCAAAACTGGAAAAAGACGGGAAACGCAGCTTATGTTGGAGTTGTTGGGAAAAGTTCTACAGAAGGTGTGGGTATTTCATTTTTTTTTATATTGATTTCTGCTGAATTGTTTAACTTAAAAGTAGTGAGATTTAACACATTGGCCCCGTGACACTAATGATTTTGGTAAATTATCTAACTAATTTTCTGTAGCTGGTAATTTTTTGGTATTTTTAATAGCTGAAATTGTGTAATGGAGTCATCTGCATGTTGAAAACATCATAAAGAGTTCATTAATGATTGATTGGACTAACTAAAAGCTTTTAATTCGTTTCAATCTTTACTGGATCTCATAGTTGATTTTTTTTTAACGGTCATGGTTCTTTTTTTCCTGATTCAGTAATGATAGTTTTCGTTTCTAACTTTTTTCAAATTTTTTTCCTAAACTTCAGTTCTATTTTAAACTCATTATGGAACATGTGGAATTCTGTCTTGCTTTGGTTCTGAATTATCAAATAAGTGGCTTGCTGGAATTGACTCGTGAGGGAATTAATGGATGCTGTTTTGTTTTATTTTATTGTATAGATCGTTCGAAGTGGTAGTGGAGCTGATGTCTGGGGCATATATGCAAGATGGCATAAAATTAAAGGAGATCTTACAATGTGCTCTGAAGCCCTTTTAAAGCAAGTTAGATCATATCAGGTAATACCCACTCAAATTAAATCTTGCTGGTAACAAAAATGCGTTCAATGCTCAGAAAACTTTATCCCTTTTTTTACTTTTTCAGGGAGTTGAACTATGGAAAGATGAGAATAGATTTAAAAAGTTCTCTCAAGCATCCGTGGAACTTTGCAAGGTTTACATGGAAATTTCAAAATCTAATGGTAGCCAACGTGAACTGTTTGCAGCTGAAATGCACCTTAAAAGCACCCTTAAACAGGCAAGAAATGTTTACCAAATTTAACTATGTTTAGATCGTACGACTGGGGGGGTGTAAACTTAACATTATTCTGCCTTCCATCCCAAATATCCCGCAGTTTAGGATCAAGAGGGTATGTATAGACCTCTGTAGTAATAATGGTATTTATAGAAGAAATACATAAACTTAAATTAGCAAAAAGAATTTGAAAGTAACTTTTATGAAAAATCACGAACTTAGATGTTATAGACATACAAACCCTGAAGTTTTGCATAATTGTAATTGATTTAAACCTTTGATTGTTTGCGAAATGATTGAACACTGGTGATTTAATTGGCACTCTAGATACTGTTTTTGACATATTATTATGACTTTTATAAAATTTAAGCAATGCTAATGGAATTACAGGCAGATAATTTCTCACATACAAAAGAATTTGGAGATCTTGAAGCTTGCCTAAACGAAGTGAGAGCAATGCTCCGAGATTGAATGAGGTAGGCTTTCGTGTAGTCTCTGTGGTAGCTGTGGAGATGAATGATCTTTTAAATTATGCCTAGTTTAGTCGAGAGTGTGCACCAGCTAAATTATTTACTCTTAAATTAGTGTTAAGTAGTGTTGGTCACATGAAATTTTGTTTCCTGCTTTGGCGAGGCTGAGTTAGTATTACTATATATAAAGTCAGTCGTTTCTTATGTTATACCTTTAATCGGAGATTAAATCTAAAAAACAACAATTTTCGAATAATGGTAGATGAGCATTGTGTAACCCATTTATGTTATGTTTATACATTTGTTTTTGTAAGTAGAAGAGCTATAAATCAGACAAGTATCCCAACATTCTTAAGCTGAAAATGCAGGAGGCTATTTTAGATGTGAAATATGATTTTTCTTGTCCTTTATCTTTGAAAATTGCTAGTTGATTCTTCGTCCCTTTTGAAATGCGAAACATTAACTGCAAATGACATCGTCTTAGTGATGCCTAGGGAATTTTTGATGTGGTTGATTGAAATAAAATGATGATATATAGTACGTGTAATTGTATTTAATTCCTTGTATTATCAATTCGAATAAATCCAAGAAAAGGCTGAATTCGAGTCATTTAAAAGATGATAACCAAAACCAAATATGGCTTAAGCCTCTTTGTAGTATTAGTGTAAGCCAAAAGGCAAAAACGACAAATTTAAGGCCATATGATTTGGTTTAGTTTGGCTAACTATTATCCGGTTGCAGGCAAATTTAGGGTGAGTCTTCACCTAATGACCGCTCCGAGTCTCCAACCCATATTTTCAACTCTAAATAAAATAAAAAAACCAGACTTACACTGAAAATATCTGCAAGAAAAAAAAAATCGGGACTACGTGCAAGTCCAAGTCTGTAAACAAATATTATTACGGAAATATAAATATTTTCTTTAATTTAAAGTTGTCTAAATGTCACGTTAGATAGATAGTTGATAAATGATGTTAGAACAGTCAGATCCTAAGCTCCTAAAATGTTAGAAATCAACCTATTAACATGTAAATGCTTTTCTGCAGATTCTAACATCTAAACTTGTCGTAATCGTTCTTCTGTCCTCAACGCACTGGATCTAGGTTACGATCCCTCTCCTTCACGTACGCTGCCTGCACATCTTTCAGTGAATTTGATATCTCGGCCAATTGTAGGTCTATTTTCGGCTTCCAATCAAATAACTCCTGAAATATTAACAGGGATAAAGACTTGCACTGGAAGAGAATATTTCAACATTTGAATACATTTAGCTTTTACCTGCAGCATTTCTGGTTTTGAATCGTCATTAGTAGAAGTATCTGGGGTGACTATTCGTTGCTCTTCCTCCTTTTTCGGTATCAGCTCTTCCAAATCTCCGCTGATTCATAGGAAACACGAGGAATCTCAGATCAACCGGACCACTATAAACATTGAGAATCTTTTAAGTTCTATTTACCTCTGATGATCGAGTAGCTCCTGATCTTGTGTTGGATTATCGGCATGGCTGAATGGCAATGATGAAGCTACTTTCGCTACGCACTCGCGCATGGAATCATTGGGGTCTAGGTCCTCCAACCAAAGTGGAATATCATCTCCTTTGAAATTATCAAAGTTTGCTTGAAAGCATTCGTCCCAACGACTGGCTGGAGAGCTGAACGCATTGTATTGCTTTAGTGTCCGCAAACTGCTCAACGAAGTCTTAGTTTCTGCCAACTGCTCGTCCACTTTAGTTTTCCATGTCATTAATTCTTCCGACAGCATGCCCTATCAGTTAAACCATTACAAAAATTCCAAAATTCAGAGAAATTGAAGAGATGTTATCAACTTCAAAATACCTGTACACTTTTCACACAACTTGCGATATCGTTTAGCCGTCCTTCCGTCTTAGCTTGCCATGATTCAAACTCCTTGAATAGCGTTTATCGGTAAAATTAGTAAATTATGCATCCTTGGAGAGAAAATAAACAAGTGTTATACACCTAAAGTATGAATGTTATACCTTCATGGAAAAAACATGCTCTTCCTCTTGATTCCCACGTACTAATTCTTTCATATATCTACACAGGTAAAATATCAAGTAATAACCACAAAGCATACATTATGTAAATAAATGGAGACGAATGAGAGTGAGGTAATTGAGATAGTTTCAAAATATAATTACGATACCCCTTCATTTTTGCCATTTCAGCCTTGAGCTCCAGCAGTTCTGCAGGAGAAACAGAAAACTCATCGGCACTACGACCGGGCATCAATCTATATGGAGGAATCCCAGCCTCTCGCCTTGCATTCAAAAGATCCGCACTTTCCAGCCAGTATTCCATTATCCCACTTGTGTTAAAACATCTCTTAAATCTCTCATTTCCGCTAGGCGTAACTTTACCATCCATCTGCTTCAGTAAGTGATCGAGAAGCCCAGTGTCACCGATATGTTTGCGTGCCTCCTTTCTCAAGACTGGTCGGGATACTGGGTTGGTAAAACTTGCCCCAAGATTCTTCATTACCACAAACATTTTTTCCTCTGCCTTATTATACCTGCAAAACACAGCTAACTTCAAGATAAAAAAAATGAAATTGCAAAACGAGCAAGGAGAACTAAAAGCCATGTACCTGTCAGCAGACCACCTCTCAATTACGGTCTCATGGTTCTTTTGCTTATTCCTACTAAAACTACTATGAATTTTACTTTGACTCGATTTCGCAGCTTTTACCTCCTCACATCGGCTTTGGCTGGCAGGCTTTCTCTTCTTGGATAGCAGTCTGTCACCAGATTCACTTGTTACAGTTTCATTTTCAGTCTTAATGTTTTGGTCAATAATTGTTGATGAAACTTGAGATTCATTGTCTCCAGAATGGCCAATGCACACTGCACGTCGACGAACACCCCATTGTTCCATCTCAGGCCTTCTAGAAAAAAAAAAACCTATATTAACCCTTTGTTGGACATTATCTTAATTATTTTCTTCTCAGTTAATTACAAACCAAAGTATGATCATATTCTACAAGCAGGATGTAGTCTTTAAAAAAATATTAGGCAATGGAATGATTAAACGAGCTTTCATCAATCGAAAGATCTACCATTTCAATAGGATGTACAATTCTCATGAATCAATGGCATAATACTAAAAAAAAGCAAACAAAGCCACGGAAATTAATAACAGCAACTAGCAATCAATTTTTCCCTACAACAGTTGACTAAGAATCGAAGTTATTTCTAGTATCCGAAGTCCTATTGAACCCCTTGGAAGATAATATTTTCAGTAAAATCACCCACAGGCAGGTTTGTCCAAGCAAATTCGCCCCAGATGCACTACTTAGAAACACAGAGATAACTAATTAGGTTCACGAGAAGCTAGAGACGATCAAACTAAAAGTGACTTCTTTCCAAAAGTTGGTCAAACTTAGTCAAGGTATGAAACATTATAAAACTCCAAAAATGAAAAATTTAAACTCAGACCCTCAAGAGTAACTAAAGTCCCATGCATTCCAACAAACAAAAGCTATTTCACGTCAGCTACATCAAGCGTAGCCAAGCTTCCACGTAGAATGCAAATTGCCTTTCCAGATTCAAACACAGACCCCACCACGGAGAATGCCAACCCAAGATTTTCACATGGGGAGTTAAATGATAGAAAAAGAAGCAGAAATATCTCAGATAAAACCAAGCTGCATACCCAGAAAAGAATATCCACCCACTCACTTAAATCCCCCCACCAAACACTGGCCCAACAAACACCTAACGAACCCGAACAGAGCCATGAGCTTGTCCGAACCTTGAAAAAAACAGCGCCATTGCAAACCAAATGAAGATTTGGAGAAGGAGGGAGAGATAAATACCAGGGAAGCGCGAGGCCTAGAGCATTGGAGCTGCAAATCAGAGAGAAGCGGGGGGTTCTGCGTTCATAAGGAATCAAAAAGACAAAAGTGACAAACCCTAGGCAATAAATATTATTTCCTTTTTCTTTCATACTCTTACCACGCGCCAATTATTTATACTTCTTTCCAAAATCCAATTGGGGAGCACTACTGAACAGGCGTTAAGAAAGCGCGTGTTTAAATTTAATTTTTAGAGAAAATATAAGAGTAGAACTGGAAACGACAAGAACTAAACATAACATCGAGTCTACGGTTGGGTAGATTTGATACAAATAGCTTAGGTTTAACGTCTGCGCTATCCTAGTGTGGGAGATGATACCCCTAATATTAGAGTAGCTCATTAAAACATCAAGTTAATGACTTTTATCTTTGGGCCGCTGAGTCACCGTGATTAACCATCTTACATGCTGTCGGATTGGGGTGTGGGGCCCTGAGGGCCAGATATTTCGTCTTTTGGTAAGAAAGTACAAAAAAATAGATTTACATAGTCGATCTTATTTTTTAAGAAAGTACAAAGAAAAATCTAAATCTATTTAATTCTTTTGAATGATTTTTTAATAGAATCTAAATCTATTAAAAAAATCTAAATCTAAATCTATTTAACCAACAAGTCTCCTTTTGAAATATTTTATAGGTTTAATCCTTCGCTCTCATGGATCTCATCCCATTACAAAGTGCAAAGTCTGATAAAATCTAATGGCCAAACCAAGGGTGATCTAAAATTTTACTAGTCTCCTAAAATCTTATAACTTATTGTCTAATTATAGTCGGTCTTAGTCATGTACGGTCCTATTTCTGATTTTAAAATTTTAAAATTAAAATATATTGATTTAGTATTATTTTTTCAATGATTTTACTAGATTGGACCATGTTTACCAATAATGAAAATTGATGATTAATGATGTGATGTAAGATTTCAATACATGTATATTTTAAACATTTTATCATGTTAAAGTTAATTATTATATCCAGTCAGTATTTTAATCATTTTTTTAGTTTGGTATGCATGTTCTTATTATTAATCGTTATGCACTATGTACAGTTTAAATTGATTTGGATATATATTAGATTTAATTAATTTTGAAGTTATTTTATTGAGAAAAATCAAGATCAGATCGGACGAAGAACAAATTTCTAATCTAGTTGTGGTCTGATCCTGGTAATTTTGTTCTCGGCCCTGGTCTTAAAATTTTAAGATAAAATATATTAGATCGATACTATTTTCTTCAAAAACTTGATCGTCCATCCCTTGAGATTATGTGACGGCTCACTTGCTGATGACACAATGCCCAATTCCCCCATTGCACAGTACTGAAAAGTGGAGATGATTCCTAATGGAATTTTCCACTGCTAGCTAACACAATGCATTTTGAGTATAATGTAAGAACAAAATCATGTAGGTTGCAGATAATATTGTGCATGCAAGTTTGAGAGCATCATGTCGTAATTCTTCTGGAAGATCTACCATTGCATAAAATCAAAAATTTGTGAAAATAAACTACTTATAATTTTGCTCAAAATGACGTAAAATCCATCGTTCAAACGATGCACGTGAAGCTATGATATTTGTAATAATATATAGAAAGTGAACATGTATGTTAAAATCACATAAAATCACGTAATTCTAAGTAATATTAATGATTTGAAAAACTATTTTCACTTGCATCACATGGCATTCAAAAGCAAACATGTATGTCAAAACTCACATGTAAAATCAGAAACTCAATGTATGTCGAAATCCAAGAATCAGGCATTCAAGAAAGTATAATTGTCTTTCCTAGTACTTATTTACCATACAACAATACCATTTCCAAAATGAGATTCATATAAGCAATTAGACGAAAAAAAAAAGAGAAAAAATTGATCTAACTACAGAGTTTCAGTATTCATGGGTCGACCACGGGTAGTAATTCTGTCGAAATATGCATGGTCAACCATATAACCAACCAATAGCTCACCTCGAGCTCATTGTTTACACGATCATGAACCAATTTCGGCTCAAAAAGGCACGATCAAGAACCAAAATGAGCTACAAAGGTTACACAATTCCATTACATTCTTCAAGATAAAACTATTGCAGAACTTACACAAATCCATGAGATTACCTTATGACATAGTTTTTGGAAATATTTATGAATTTCCAATTAGCGAGACAAATACATAACAACAAAAGGGTCTAAAACACCAGAGGTAATGTAATTAAGAAACAGCACATCTCTAAAAACATGGCACAAAATCTCTGTGCGTGACACAGTTATCAGACAAAATTTTCCACCCCGAAGGATAGAAAAGCTTTCCAAAGCAAGTTAAATGTGCACAATAGTTCAAGAAAATACTTTGTATGAAACTCAAACTCGCTTCTTCTCCAAATTAGCAGCGGCCAACCTTTGCCGTTTCTTCCAGGCAGGGATCTTACCCGGGAATGCCCATCTCAAGAGTCTCTCCCACGAGTAGCAGGCCAAAAACATAAGCAACGCCCAAAGCAAAAGCTTGTCTCTCAATCCCACAGGCAAAGGAACCAATTTCAACCAATCATTCAGGTTTCGAAACAGGTCAGAAGTTATTACCACGAAGAAAACAACGGCCCCCAAAAGGGCGAATCGAAATGGCTTGTTTTCCGAAATGCTCTGGTTAAATGGATGCCCCATGTAATTCACGGCAAAAGTGGCCACCTGAAGCATCATACTCACCATGTACGAAACCGTGTTTACCAAATTCGGGTGAAATTCGGAGTCAGGCTCAATGCACTCATCGGGCATGTGCTTCTCGGCTTCCTTCACTGAAGACATCAAGAAAACTATGTGAATAGCAAACTGGCCCAATAGAGAAAGCAAGACATAGGAGCAAAAGATATTGGGATGAGGCCTTTCGGCAGAGAGCGTTGGAAGTGGCCGGGCATGTGATATGAAAAGGAAAAATGCAGCTGTGAATACTCCGCTGATGGTGGCCTGAACATCACCCAGTTTCACACCATCCAAATACATGACACTCAGCACATATGCTGTGGCAAGGCAGTTGAGTCCGAGTATTTTGAACATTTGGAGAGTCGTCACGAGAGTGCTCCTACCCTGACGAATAATGTCAGAAGTAGGAGCCACTGACGCATGCTTCGCTGTGAATGGAGAAGCCATGGACGCATCCCCGAGCTTGACAATGGGAGCTGCACGTCCATCACCTTCTTCATTTAGTTCATCCATCATCTTCTTTAGCTTCTGTCTCTGCATCTCTGCGGCCGTCAAATGGGTACTCGGATCTGTCTTTGCATTCAAATTCCCCTTGGAAGGACTTTCCCCATTTAGACTGATAGCCTTTCTGGTTACATCAGATGCAGACTTAGTTTTCTTTGGTTTGCCAGGTTTTGCTTTTTCATCCTTCGATGTTTCTGATGAAGCGTTGTCACTTTGAGTAGGAGGCACAGCATTTAACAGAGCAACTCCAACATGAGCCTGAAAAAAAGTACTACATGAGGCCATTTCTTTAGGTTTTTTTGATACCACGTATTTTAACTTAAAAAAGACCTTCATCCTTTATCTTAGATGACTAAGAATAACTGTCCACGCAACAATTCATCCAGTGATCTTTCTTGGAAAAAAGTTTTTACTTTCTATTTTAAATGCATACTGAGCGAACTTTTAGTAAAAAAATAGCTTTCGTTTTATATTTTCACTTGACATTATACACAAGTATTTACAACAGAACGCTCGCAACCAAAAGAGAGAAAACAAAAATGTTCAACTAAGAAACACAGGCGCCTCTAGCCTTTTTCTAATCTTTTTTGTCAAACATCAATGGGCTTCCAAACTAAACGCATTAGAAAAACTTGCAAATAAGCTGAACACAAAATGTTCATGGCAACAATTAAAATAAACATGTTAATACAGTAACTAATGCACTGATCTATGCAATTGAGGGTCCCATTTCTAATCAGGGCAGATGTTAAAAAGTTTGGCAATGAACAAATCACAACATGATTAGGTATCTTGAATTAATTTCTTACTTGTTTCAAAGCTCCGACGTCATTTGTTCCATCCCCACACATAAGTGTCATCCTCCCCACCGTTTTAAAAGTAGTCATAATGAGTTCTTTTTGCTCAGGAGCAACTCTGGCAAATACCTGAGAATATTACCGATGTGAAGTGTCAAAATAAATTAACACAAATTTTTTTACTTCTGTCAAACAGGTTAAAATTTTACTTCTATCAAACAGGTTAAAATTTTACTTCTATCAAACAGGTTAGACTTTTTACCTTCACGAATGGGACAACTCTTAATACGGCAGATGTCTCTTGTAGCACTTGAATGCTATCACCTCCAATACAGAGATCACGAGTCTCTGATAATGTTTCAACCTCTTTCTCACTAATAAAAGATGTAATGGAGAACAGGAAGGATAAACAAAATTTAATTAGGCTCAGATGGAGATTATGTGAGCAACGAGATGGAGATTAGGAACAAAGAAAAATAAATTAATGATGGCTAGAAAAAAAAAAAAGCAATGCTTCAAAATTTATTCAAGAAAGTCTATTAGCATCTATATAAACAGAAAATAATATATAAATAATTTCAACTGAAGTATAATTTAGCATGAAGTGACACCTGTATGGAATTATCTCCTTCTCATCAGGGGATATCCACTCGTATCCTTCACGTCCCCTTTTCTGTGTAAGAATCAACGCTGGTTTGGATATGATATGCACTTGACCAGCAACATGGCAAGCCGTTAAAGCCTGGTCACCAGTTATCATCACCTGAAATTATATCGGCCTCAAGATGTAAATTGTGCAGACAAGTAAGAGTCAAAATAAAAATGTGGGTGCCAAAATCCAAATAATGCAAATATCTAGATAATAAAAAGTATAGAAGTACATGAACTCAACATACGGTCCATTAGGTATATGCTTCAATTCATAACTCAACCACCATAAATTAGAACTTCAATGCAAAAAATATAAATATCTGTTATTTCAGCATCTATTGAGGAACAATTTTTATTTGCACCCTTGATTCTTCCTCGACATGCCTTAACTGCTTTGTGAGTCAAATCTACAAGTTAGCAGAAAGGATACACCATCGTGTACATTGCCGTTCTACCCGTGTTCCGGCATTGGAATATAGTGCTACCATGATCCTAACCTTAAAATGCTCTTTATAGTTCATATTGGAGTTTCTTCATCAAGTAACTATTTATAAGAAAACAACTTACCATGTCATGAGATGATCCTCCTAATTCAGACAGCACTTTAGCTGAATCAGCCCTAATGGGACAGTTAAAGACCTGAAATAGTGAACATTGAATAACGGGAGAGAGAAAGGAAAATACTGGGAAGATGACATGATAAGGCTAGGTAGATTACCGCAAAACCAGCGAAGATAAGGTCACTCTCCACAATATCCCTATCCAAGCTTCTAACTTCACTAACCTTCATTCGTTTAAAGAAGTTAAGCAATAAGCTAAAGCACTGATTGGAAAGAGAAATAGATCAAAGTAAGCACATTTCTTCTACGAAAAAAATGAACATTTTCAGGATTGTAGTTATCATATTTAGTAGTAAGTTATAATTTGTACTTTCAAAGTATTCAACACAGAATTAAGCCTTAAAGTGAATTACAAAATGCTTAATCAAAATTGAAGAAATGTTGGTGTTAATTTAAAAACAATGATCAGACATCTGATCAGTGGTCTAAAATAGTCCAATTCAATGCTCACAACAAAGATAAGAAATTCAGTCAGCAGATTTATTACTGTCATATCCGGAATAGACTTGAATGCAAGTGCCAAAACACGGGATCCTTGTCTTGTAAATTTCTTGTATGTATCAACATAAGATTGAGGCACATCAATTAGTCGCTCTTGGATAGTTTCAGGTGCTCCCTGACATTGAAGAAAAAGTGTTAATAATCTTCTTGCAGCAGAAATGATATATTTTTCTAATTCGGGGAGTCAACTATAACCAAAATTTCTGTACTCATTGTAACTTTCATTAAAGGCAGATAAATGTTCTAGGCCAAATAGAACAACACTCATCATCAAGATTCCCATCACATGACTTAATCTTCTAAGTACTTTAAGAGTAATCTCTTAAGAATCTTATTCCAGCAGGAAATGATATTCTTGGTCACTTGGATAATAGCAAAATAACCTAAATTACTACATACTCTCAATTAACTCAGAGAAATGTTTCTGGTCCAAATGGAACAATAATACTTATCATCAAGATTCTCACCACATGCTTATTCTTCTAAAGTACTTTAAAAGTAATCTCTTTGGTTTAATTTTTTCCATTGGAGGGAATTGCTAATCATTAATGCTCATTGTTCTGCACATATAGGATTCTTCCTCTTCAATTCTTTTGTACAATACAAATAGTTTTTTTATGAAAACACAAAAATACTGTTATTGTGATTTCTATGCAAAAATTGATTTCATCAGAAATGTATAAAGAATGAATGAGAAAGATGTCCATTTATTAACACAGCCACGTTAGNACTCTTTTAAGTTAGAAATTTAATTCAACAAAAACTTAAGAGCACAATTCCACCTTCTCAATTCAACAATCCATTCTTAAAGGAAATCACACGTATTTCACTATAAAACTGTTTCTTATCCAATAGTAGGTGTTTGAATTACATCATTATTAGCTTCTAGTTCATCCTGAAATATAAAGATTATCTAACATGCATAGTTAAAAAGAGGATTAGAGACCTTAACAAAAGAAAAAAACTCCTCCTGAACCCGGACAACAACTGCCATTCGCTTCAAATGGGAAGCAAAGTGGTGTCTCTGAACAATCTGCACAGCATGACCACTTCCCCTGTAAATGAAGAAACATTTATTCCGACAAAATAAAAAGGTCCATAACCTTTACTAGGCTGAGTCCACAGAATGAAGTCACCAACAGGAATTAGATATTTTGTTCTCTGAATCAAATAAGGTTCAACGTTTTGTTACAGAGATTATATGATTAATTCCTTTCTTCAATAAAGAATGTAAACATCATAATGACAAACAAAATTACTTTGCAATCATATAATATACAAGTTATTTTTTACAATTATATAACCTTCGATTTATTATTGCCATACACAATGCATTAAAACATCATAGTAAAGAGAGAGACTAAAATTTTAAAGAACTACTTAAGAAGGAGCTATGCATTCCTCCTTCCCAAAGACTCTACATATAAACCTATAAATATATCACTCAATCCAACTAAAGGAGCTGGCTACATGAGGATAGTTCAAGACTTTATGTATAAAGCTTGTCAGAGAATCACGCTACATACAACTTTGCATTTAAATAAGGAATGAAATCAAGCTCACCTTTTTGGCATGGCCTTTTCGTCTGATTTATATGACCAATCTATCCCCTTAAGTGCAGCCTTTTCAAGAGGATCTCCGACCTACACATTGCTAATAATATTTTTTTTAAAATCCCAACATTTTGGCCAGAAATGAAACAACAAATGTAGCCAAACATTCTAAAGATATTACTAGTGGTTAAAAGCATAAGAATGAAGCCTGTTGTTTCTTCCTGGAAATAACAAATATCCAGGACACTTACTAAGGAATAAAAAAACCATGTTACAAGAGCAACTGCCCTAGAAAAGATTAGCCCAGGGAAGTATGATGGAGTTTACTTTAACATGCAGCTCTTTTTCTGTCCTACCATTTCCATTTAAGCTATATATTGAAAGAAGAAACAAAGACAACAATGAAATATTGTTCTTGCAGAATCAGCCAATGAAATATAACAAGTACATCACAATCGTAATAATTTTGGTCAAATGCTTAGGTGTCTAGAAATCCACAAATCAAAATATGAACAATGTCTTGTTTCTCCACATAAAGCCAAAGTGCACACATGATGACTAAGACAGCAAAAAAAACTTGATGAGAATCAATATAACAAGCAGTTCAACATCTAAAACGACATTCAATACAAAACAGAACTCTCTCCAAAAAAAACTCAGAAACTAGAAAACAAAAATGAAAGATGCAAAGATTTTAGAATATAAACAGCGAAAACTGAAAGTAATAGCAACGTTACCAGCTTATTGTCCACAAACACTAAGGCATGACAAGATGCTAGAATTTCCATAGTGCGCAAAGGTACTTTGGATAGATCCATTTCAGAATCAATAGCACCATCCAATCCAACAACTCCACGAAACTCCTGAAAAGGCAGGAGAGGAAAGGAAAAACTTATGTCAACAAATTTCCAGGTAAGTGTATCACATGCAATATGTAACTTCGTGAAAAATCAACACATCCTTGATATGAAACTAAAAAAAACGTACCATATCATCAGATGTTAACGTTCCAGTTTTGTCAAAGCAACAAATATCAACCTGCAGGTAGAGACGTAAAGATTAATAAGAGATGTCCATGAAATCAGATACATTTTTGGTTATTATGTTGAAGTTGTATCTCAAGCACAGAGAGCATGTCTACTATTCTATTCATGCAAACATGCACCAGTAAGAGAAATGAGATGAAGATAAAGCACATCATTGTGACTTCAACAAATAGTTTCAGGTTTTCTAGAATTCTGAAAGACATCTAATAGTCCTTTGACGAATTTAAATTACCTCAAAAGACTTAGATAATTCTCAAAACTGCGAGACATTCCAAACACAATACAAGATTTGTATTCAAAGTGTGTAATGTGAATATAGTGGCAGTACAAAAATATAGTTTCCAACTCCATGGTGAAGAAGAAAGCTTTGACATTTTCACCATAGTTCAAAATTGTTTATTCGAAAGCTCATGAGAGGACATGAATAGAAGACTTTTTGTGTCTGGTAGTATCTTTTGATGTTTTTGGAATGTTTTAAGACACTAGTAAGATTACAATTTGACAATTAATAGAAATATTTGTGATGTTAAGACAAAGAGCCAAAATCATAAAGAAGAGTCACAAAGTCTTTAGTCAATCACCTTAGAGCATTTTTAAGCTATCCTCTTTTAAATATTTAATACTAAAAAATTAGAAATGATACCTTTCCAGCAAATGGAATTCGGAAAGGCTCTGTGCAAAATATTCCTCGTCTGGCCAGTGCTATCAAGGATGTATTGACAGCAATTGACAATTCCATTGGCAGCTCAGGTGGTATCACGGAAGTAATAATGAGAGAGCAACTAAGGAAAAGTTTGTATTTGCTCCTAGTAGGATCCTCCAGTCCCTGTATCAAATGAACGTAAATGTTAAGCCCAATCAATAATAATTAATCATATACATTCAACGATACCACCATTACCTTTTTAAGTACATAACCAGCAGCTATTACTGCAAATACGACTAAGAATAAAATGAAAAGTCCACTTTCCCAGCTGTTTGCAGTAACCTAGTAGAATAAAGTAGATATTAGGATGAAGATCGAAACCAAAGGTATCAATTATATCTATGCATTTAGCCTAAGATCATTAAGCAATACCCTTTCTGTAGAAAAAAGAATCGTTCGCATCAGCTTTCCCTGACTTGTTTCAAAACCGGTTCTCAATACAACTGCCACGCAGCCACCATCGGGACTTTTCAGAGGAAAATTCTGCATCCATTGCAAATATAAACATAAGAATTTGACAGAAACATAGGAACAACGAGTACAAACAACAGAACATATAGAACCAAACTACCTTATCTGGTGTATGCTGCAATATTTTTGTTCCACCAAATAATAAATGATTTTTGTCTCGCTTAGCTGATAATCTCTCCTCAGCTCCCCTTCCAATAATTGAAACCTGAAAAAATATCATAAAAGTAAAGAGAATACACGATAATACCCATTGAGTATTCTTCGAAGTAGCTTCGACTGATGGGACATAGAGCTGTTTTGCGAATGAGTTTGAAAAAAGAACATTTCTAGCAAATGAATCACAAAATTGCAGTTTGTAATACAATATTTTCTCTTCCTTACAATAATAATACATCATTCAAATTCTATGCTCATTCCCTCATTATCTTGCTTGTTACTTCTTTCACACACAAAAAGAAGTCATCTTTTCTCTTCATATTTCAAAAATATAAATTTTGTAAGAGGGAGACAACAAATGCACTTTCATTGGACATTTTTCTCACTTGTTGTTATAAGGAATTATTTCTAACTCAAGGGAGTCCCATTTTTGTATAGACACTAAGAGCTTGGAGCAACAAGTATAAATTTGGAAACCTTTTCCAAGAACAAATAGTTTTTGGTTTTCAACAATTTTTTTTATTTTTTATAGNGTTTTTGGTTTTCGACAATTTTTTTTATTTTTTATAGGCAATAAATAGGTATATATATGAAAAAAAATTAACATGATTGAGCTTCAGAAAAAGCTTATCAACCTATCCAACAATTAAAAAATTATACCAAATGAAAATTTTAAAAGCCTAAACATCTTGAATTCCCTCTCAAAAATCAACTGATCCGCTAAATTCAGATACCAAATAAAAGACAATGGAAAATTTGCTTAGGAATTCCTTTCTTAGCCTCATCCGCCACACATTAAACCAAAAAAATATTTCTAAACAAATTCAGCATCAACCAAAAAACAAGTATAACGCAGAAAACAAATTATAAAAGACATCTNTCTTCTTTGAAAATTATGAAAGCCAAATGAAAATGACCACACTAGATGGGGCACAGATTTCTTAGTGTTTTTTAGAAGTGGATTAATAAAACCACAACCTTTAAGGACCTAGAAGACTTCATGGACAAAGTCAATATCTGTTACAATTCCATAAAAAGGAATAGACTAGACTCTTCACTCATCATGTGCATATAATCCCGCAAAAAAAAACCTCATTCGTCTTCCACCCAAATTCTGCATCCCTTGTGCATAACAATTTCTGCTCTCTCACCTCCATAGGGATTTCAACATAGAAAACTGAAGAAAATTCCTCAACAAGGAATTAGGACCATTGGAACAATCTTAACAAAAAGATACACCCATAGTAAAAGAAAAAAGAGATGTGAATTTGATTTCTCTTCTACCTTTGAGGACACCTCATTACAAGCTATGCTTCGGTTTAACCATCTTTACATGGAAACCCACTAAGAATTCTCTCCAAAAAAGCACCCTGCCAGAACTCCTATCCTCCATCATGAACCCACTAATGTCATACATTTTCTATTACTACAAAAAATCTGATTTGAATTTACCTTTCTAAGGTATCAAAGTTAAGTGGCCCATTATCTACAAGCCATTCGGATTATGCATAAATCTAAATGCTAGTATCTTCCTACACTAACACCAGAAAACTTATATAAAAGGTTAATTGTCAAATATTTAGTAAAAATTAGGAAAGAATTTTCATACAAGAGGAATTGAGTACTCCCATTTTTGTAAGCTATACAGGCTTTTTTACCTTTCAAATGAATTGATGATGCATTTCTGTGTTTCCATCTATAATTTTCATTGGTAAGAAGGTCATGTTTTTTCGTCCAAAATTATAACAGGATCTTTGACTGTGTAAGAATAAAGTTACGAATATATATTGTTATGATTTCTTCTAGTACCAAAAAAGGAGAAGTAAGAAACAAAATAATCAGCTATTTAAAATCTGCATCCATTTTCTCATACTGTTACATATTTTTAAAGTTTCAATGAAAGTTTTTGGTCCAAAACAAATTAATAGATTACCAATAGATACTGAAACTTTTAGTAAAATTAGGCCTTGTCCAAATACATAAACTTTTGAGGTCATTATAACATCTCTTTAAAATTTCATCTTTGTCAATACTGCCAAAAATTTTCTTTAACTTTTTTTATAAAAAATAATTCCACATCATATTTCCATGTATCCTTAGTTTCGAGGTTGCATTGACATTTTTTAGATTGTAGAAGATTCATTTGACAAGCAAATTTTAAAAAGAATAGCCACGAGGGAACACGACAGATGTAAGAATCCAAATCATATCAAAAGGGATGGTACTAACGAAAAATTGAAATCCATAAAATAAACGGAGAAAAAAAAAGAAAATCATACAATATAAAGTTACAAATAACAACCTTCCATTGTGGAGTCGACTCGCCTGTGAGAATGGCTTCATTCACTATAGCATTTCCTGACAATATAAGCATATCTGCGGGTATGGATTTATCTTCTCCGTTTATACCAGTTGAACGTCCAATTGAAACCACATCCCCAGGTAGAAGATCAGTTCCAGAGAGTTTTATCCACCTACAATCATCACATTCATCATCAAAACATCCAAAAAAAGAAAAAAAAATCAAAACAAAAGCACAATAAAGGTGACTTGATTAAAAAAGAAAATCTACAGCTAATCATAGTCACATACTTCCCGCATCTATGCACCATCATGGTCTGGCTATCCACCCGAACGCGTCTAAGCTCAGTTAGAGTCTTTAACCGACTTTTGGCCATTGTTGACTCAAACATAAAAAGCATGAACAGGGTGAACAAACTATAGTACCAATACTCATCCAAACACCAGAGTCCCACACAAAACACCTAATTTTTCCAAAACAGATTAGTGAAAATTCAAAAAGGGAAAACCTTCATTTTCCTTTAAAATAAAAAGATATAAATTAAAAAGGAACAAGAATACATATTGAACCTGAAACACGAAAAAGGGCTCCATGCAGTTCTCCTTCATCAGTTTCTGGAATGTTGGTTGTGGATACTCAAATCTGTAACACCAAAATACACTAACTTTCTAGTATTCAAACTTCCAAAGAATTTAGTAATGTTCAGCTATAGCAAATGTTGGGGCACCTAGATGACATCGTTTATCCACTGGATATATCATTAGAAAAATGAAATAATTAATTTGAGAAAAATAAATATAATAGTTAATCGTGAGGAATTTTGGGAAATGGAAAAACCGTGACCCAGATCAAGGAAGGAAAACAAATGAGATCATGAAGCTCACAATAACTACACGATTTAGTTTTGAAATATTACATGGCATAAAGCAAAACTTCTTGTC
>QAOC01012872.1:236257-289935 GCA_003255005.1 Begonia fuchsioides | reverse complement strand
GATTATTCTTTCGTCTATCTGTACTTTCTTTTCTAAATTCATTTCTTATCAAAACAAAGTAAAGCAACAAGAAATATTCTGCAACGTGCAACACCAGATATTATAAACTATATTTATGTTGAAAATTTTTCAAAATTTGCATATCCCTTCATTCAAGAGCTGATTATAAGTCAAACAATCCTCAAATCATACAAATGCATATATATTAGGGTCAAGGTGTTCATCTATATAATTCAAGAGAAAAGAAAAGCAACAAAACATAATTTCCCTGCATAAGTTACTATGAACTCTATTTTTCAGGTGAAAATATTTAAATGTTGAATTTTGAATTAAAAAAGATTTGCCTCTCCCTTCTATAAAGAGAATGATTTTAATTAAAAAACCTTTGAAGCAAATGCATATATGCCCAAGCAAAGGTCTAGCGGATAAACTCACACATTTCGGCCCCATTTTTCAACTGCAGAAGCAACTTTAGCTTCAGAGCCATGGCCACTACTCTTAAGATAATAATTAAATGTCTCTTTCGTCGGATAGGGTAGCTTGGCAAAGGTCTCCTTTTCCTTTGAGAAGATAAATCGTTGTTTTCTAAAATCAAAGTATATCTCTTCCATGTCCACTGAGGATGAAGAACCTATCACCTGTGGATGGCAAGAAGGATCCGGTTGGAAAACAAAAACATAAAAAGAAAGAACTCATACTTCTACACCACCTAAAACCATAAGAGAATGACACCTTTTATATGGAAAATTTTATTTTAGACTAACGGCCATCTAATCCAACAAAAACGCAATTCCAGTCTAGTCCACCATAACCATTTATTAGTCATTTACTAATTGATCTTTATATTATTTGAACTGTCTCGATTGCCTAATTAGTAATCATGTTAGTCATCCTTTTTGGAGGATACTTCTCTACTTTTCTCTACTTCTATGTTTTGTTCACTAAACAAAACTTTCAATGCACCACCATCCCTCCATTATACTTTGTAGTAGTTTTGCCTCCATTTTTCAGGTACTAGACCTTTAAAACAGATTTTGTTTTCAAAAGATTTCATAAGATAATATTTTTAGAACTTCTATCTTCTCATTTCTGTGTAAATCTAAGGGTATAAAATGCTTGTTTCACATTTATTAGTTTGAAATAGATTTTTAGCTTTATTGTCTTAACATGATGATGAAAAAACTTCAAACTTTCAAAAACTTGTTTGACAAGCTTAGATGTATAGAGGATTTGATAAGTATATACAATTTGTAGCACATTTTTCCCAACAAAGAAACACCTATGAGAAGATATAAATATCATAAGAACTAAGAAATACCTGGTATTTATCAAGTACATACAAATGAGGAAAAGTAAAGTCTTATGGCAACATCAATAATTTTAATCTCTCACAAAAATCAGGCCTCACCTCAAGAAAATTAGAGGATAAAATATATTGACCCACTAGACATCCACTTAAAAGTTGGATGAACTCATATTTTCACAGAGAGAAACATGTAGATGATTGTAAAAAAACTAACGTCACGTGGACTTAACTCTGAATTATACTTAGCAGCCATGTTAAAGAGTTGATAATCATCTCCTAATTTGGCATTAACAAAATGGTAGAACATACCCAATCTAGTTTATTAAAAAAAAAAGAACATTCTAAATTCCAGTGGGAGTAGGGGAAAAGAAATTCCAAGCTTCATGTAAATTATAAGAAATATATTCTTTCAACAAATACAACAAAATAGTTCATATACCGGTAAGAAATGTTCCATTCAAATCAGCTCCTTTTATCAAACCTTTTATCTGTACTTCAGATCAAATGAAAAACACTCACTAGTTTACGGAAATGAAGTGGGACAATTTCTTTAGAGCCAGAAAATTTTGCTGGAGTTATTTTACAAGCATTTGCATGATGAATATCATGGACCTGAAACCAAAAAGCAGCAGATATTGCATTAATTACAAGAACCTAAACAGGGATAGTCAACGCATGGCAGTTGAGATAAGCAGGAATAGTTCAGTATACATTTGAAGATATGACCTAACGAAGGAATTGAGTTTTACAATGTCACTTTTCCACACCTGCCGGAAGAGTGCCGCAATGATTCTTTAAGAGTGATTATTAGAAGAGAAAGGGAGACATACTTATTTGAATAGTATAGAAAGAATAGGCAGCACTGGAGACACAAGGAGTTTATATCAGAAACTTTATAGGCACCAATATAACAAGCATGGTAATCAGGAGTTAATGATCAAATAAATAATAAACTGACATCTGAAATGTATTCCAGAGTGGTAAAAAAATTTTATAACAAACTGAAACGTATATGTTTCATAAAATACTTCCAGGCATTTAAGCATGCTTAATCACTAACTGCTTTTCATATTAGAACTATTAGGAGGCATTGAGTTCTGACGAAGTAAACTAGCGGTTTATTTCTGGTGATGAAAGAAATGTGTACAAAGACAAAACTTGTTGAAGAAGGTATCAGCAGCCAGTACCTTACTGTACTGAACAAAACATCTGAAATCAACAGACCATGCGGTAAAAAGCCAGACCAAAATGTGGAAAGCTACAATGCCGCCGAAAACAATAGTAGCATCGCCAAAATCTATGCTAGGAATAACCACGGTTAGCCAGCAAAAATAGAGTATTGCGAAAGGCCAAACATACAACTGCCACGCCAAGGGCTTCTTCCTCAACAATTCAACTCTCTCCATCACCTTCCCACCAACATGGAACCGGGACATCTTTATTCTCAAACAATTGAACAGGAAATTCAAAACAAGCTCCCTCTTCCTGAAATAAAAAGCTGTAATTTAACGTCGACACGGAAACCGCGTTCTAAGTGCACATAACTAAATTAGATCAAAGAAATGAATATTCGACCGAGAATTTGATAAATAGAGCTTTCTTGATGGATAAAAAACAGAAAATAAGGGAGACCCTCATCAAACAAACTTACCAGGAAGGTCAAAGATCATTCAAAAGATCGAAGCCCTAGATCGATACAGTCGAACAGAGAAACCGCTCAGGAGAGAAAAAGAGAAAAAGAGGGAAAGAGAGTCACCATAAAGAGGAGAGAATACGGGGATCGGGAAGCGGGCGAGTGAAGAGTACTAGAGAGAGCCAAATGGTAAATCTTTGGGTCGGGCCTCGTAACCAGTCACTGCAGATCTAGAACTGAATTGGCCAACGTACTAATAGCGACCCACTTTGGTTGTTTTGGATCAATTTCTTAATCGATCCAAACTGATTCATTTGGTTTTCGGAAGTTCAAGTAATTCATCAATTTTGAATGATCCCCACTGGATTTCTATATATAATTCATCAATTTTGATTTTGAAACTCGTATCCAAAAATCATCGAATAAAAAAACTAATATAAATACTTAGTGTTTTTTTTCGTAATATGGACGGAAGTTCAAGTAATTGATATAGATATTGCGCATGATGGAAGAAACAATTCCAGAAGTCCAAATAAATATGAATTAGAATACGAGCGGATCTATAATGAGGTGCCGCTTGTAGCATAAGAATAAATAGACAGTAATATCTGATTAAATAAATGAATTTCATCGACTAAACAACAGTATGTGATGATGATTATCCGTGACGACTTCGCGTGTTGAGAATCAGCTTTCATATATGTTGTTTTATGATCCATCTTTGGTATAAGTTTTTTTTTCTAAACTTGGGAATTACCATTTGAAACTCTATAGGACCAAAGCATGTCTAGTGATCCGATTGTAACAGTTCCTTTCATAGCTGAGGATGACTCTTCCGGATCTGGAGATGATATTAACGTGTTAGATGGTCATAGTAAGCATCAATCAGATATTCCATCAAGCTCAAATAGCAACAATTTCAGTGGTGTTACCATTGAACAATAATCTAGCCTAGCTAAATTATGCATTTTGAAGTTTTTGCTGCTGTAGTCTCTAGTTTTAGGAGCCTTAGCTTTATACTGCCTTTCTAAACCTTCTAATCCTTTCAAAGATGGAACAAAACAAAACAGAAAATCTATCAAAAACATACAATCACAATACCAAAAACCAGCAATTAACAAGTGACAGCATAATCCTGTGTATATTATCATACAGCAATCCTCCAACTACAAAGAAGTTGATCCTTTTTAGCTGATTTGGAATTCTCCACTTGCAAGAACCTCTTTGACCCTCTTATCGTATTCATCTTCCTCGTCTTCTTCTACCAACTCTAAATCTATGTCTTCCTCATCATCGCCGTTCTCTCCCCAGTGGAAACCTCCTGCGGCTGTTGACGAGGGTGGCGGTATTTTTGCCTCCCCGACGATTTTCATTATCTCCTCTACACTTTGGACGGGAAAACCAGGGTTATCTCCTTGGTAGTACATGGCTTGCACTGGCTCTGTCAGCTCCCTTGGTAAGTTTTTCATAAACCATGGGTGGCTCTTGATTTCTTGAATTGTAATTCTCTACAAATCCGTATAAGAAGAACTGGCTTTAGATCTCTTTCCTCTCATATAAACAGCAGTTCAAATACTTTCAATCAGGAATCATGGAAACAAAACTCAAAAGATCGAGTTATCCTATTCCAATATGTTTAATGTTTCGAATTTTTATTAAAAACTTATATTGCAGATGTTTTATGTACCAAAAATCAGACGTCCCCAAAGTTGATTCAATATTAGCATCGTGCGAAGCAAGATATATTACCTTAAATGGATTAGCCACAAACAGCCGAGAGAGAAGGTGTCTACAATCTCGAGATATGTGAACATAATCGGGGATCTTGTACTGAGTAGCCATAATCCTCTGCATGAAAGTAAGAATAAGCAAACCGATAGTCAAACAAAAAAAAGTTTACTTATACTACTGCCATGTTGAAAAGGAAAAGCGACGTTTGCCTGAATTGTCTTCCTGAAATTCCTGGGATCATCCTGGTCTTCAAAAGGATACGATCCCACGAGCATGACGTAGAGCGTCACTCCACATGACCATACATCAGCCATCTTTAAAACCAGAAAATAGATTCCATATTTAAGGAATCTTATACAACATCAAAGGAGTTATGCAATCGGATTAATGATTGACTAAGGCATACATTTGAGACAATTAAAGGTAATACGAGGTTTACTTTCTTAACATATTTTCTCATTGTACACATTGATATGTCGAGACATGATTGATGTAATAAATAATTATTTTAATTGTAATATGTAAAATACACTTTAATTATAGCAATCATGTTTTGATACGTCACCGTATATAATTAGAAGATATGTTAAGCACGTAAACCTAACATTGCTCGACAATTAATAATCTATCTATTTGCAATTCACATGCCCCAAATTGAACAAAAAGTAGAGAATTAATTATCAACATTGTGCTGACAAACTCATGAGCTCCACAAGGACAATCATGATGAGAGTATCCATGTCGGAAAAGTTGCTCACTCTAAAATAAGCTAATTCATTCAATCTTTATAATACCCAAGCTTATATTTGGAGCCAAATTTGACTGAAGTTTGAGAACAAGGGAACCATATGATAGTGACCTTTGGCCAAAAATATGCTTGTCCTTGGCAGAACTTTGCCATAGCTCAGACGCACCCAAGTGTCGAGCAAACCATGGACTACTAAGAATACAAAACATAAAAATGAAAAACAAGTTTGAATTTAGATAATTGCCTTGCCATCATATTCCTTCCGAGAAAGAACTTCAGGAGCTATATATGCCGGCGTACCAACCGTAGACTTGGGTCTCGAATGCAGAAGAGATGACTACAAAACATGAAAAAATGAAACCAAGAGATGATAATAATTAGCAGAATGAGTACAAAATTAATGATAAAAACTAATAACTATACCTTGGAGTAACCAAAATCACAGATCTTCAAACGTGGGGCAGGATTCCCGTCTAAAAGAGTATTTTCAAGCTTCAAATCTCTATGGCATATTTGCTTAAAAATAAAAGGCAACCATCGACTTAATCTTGGTAGATTACTTGGAAAAAGTAAGAGATCAAAGGTATGATCCTAGGATCGCATATTTACCTTGGTGTGGCAGAAGTGGACTCCAGAGATCAGCTGCTGAAAGAAATATCTAGCCTAATCATGTCACAGAAACATTAGTGCAGGTTTAACCAGAAATAGGGGTGGAAATCGATCCGGTCCAAACCAAGAAACAGAACTGAACAATTGATGCAGTTCGGTTTTGGTTTTATTAGAGTTAAAATCAAAATTCGCACCGAACTGAATAACACTAAAATTCAGTTTGGTTTTTGGTTTTAGATAAAAATAACTGAAAAAAGTTGTACCGAAGTTAATAATATAAAACTAAAAATTAAAATTGAATATCAAAAAATCAAAAATTGTAAAATAATATAACAATAAAAGTGAACTTAAACAATAAAATGTGAAAATTGGACACTTAAAAGTTAAAAATCAAAAGCCTACTGTAAACGAACAAAACATTATCACTGAAAGTAAGCTAAAAATCTTCTTTTCACATCCTTTACTAGGTAAATACCCTAAATAGTGAAGAAATTATAAGAATGATCAACTCGAACAATCCAAAAATCGAACTATCGACGACCCAACACTAAAAAATCAAAGCCCAATGCCGAACCAAAACTGAAAAACCGAAAACTGATATTGCACCGAACCAAAACACCGAAGTTCTAGTCGGTTTGGTTTCGATTTTCTGAAGCTAACACTGAACCGACTTTGGTCCAACCTCAACCTACACCAAACCCGACCGATCCCACCCCTAAGCGGAAATGGGTGAAAAAAAAAGTCTGAACTTAGGAAACCTCGTCTTCACTGAAGCGGCCGGCATTGCAAATTCTCTCAAAAAGCTCTCCACCAGCTGCATACTCCATCACAATTCCTAGATGAGTTGGAGTCAAAACCACCTACGAATATAAAAAAAAACCATTCCAATCACAACTACTTGTTCCCGAAAGAATTCTATTGTCTAATTATGGGGATGTTATGGAATTGGAAAATTTCGAAACCCCTACAGTTCATTCTTGAAAACAAGAAAATGAAGATAAAGGAAAAGAAAGCAACAGATCATGCCTCCTTGAAGCGGATAATGTTGGGATGACGAAGAGATCGGTGGTTTACGATTTCTCTGGCCACGTTCTCGTCTATCTACAATCAAATTCACTCAATAATGTCTGGATTGAAAAGCAAGAAGGAAGTTTGAGGAAATTTTATGAAAAGAAGAGAAGTTAAGAGTTGAGAAACCTTGTAGCCTCGCTCTATGAACTTCATAGCGACAAGCTCTTTCGTCTCCTTGTGCCGCATGAGGCGAGCCACTCCAAAGTTCCCGGCGCCCAAATCCTTGACCACCTCGTACTTCTCCATGAAGAAGGAAAACCCAGGGAGCCAGCGATAAATAAAGCAAAGAAGAACCTCTGAGGATCGACAATGGCGGGGGGAGATGTATAAGTAGGGTTGAAGAGAGTCGCCATGGCGGAAAAGATGGAGCTTTTAGACTCGAGAAACAGAAGCCGAGGTGTCAGGGACGTGCACGTGGAGAGTGCGGTGGGTCTTTGGACTTTGAAGTGGGATTTAGTTTTTTTTTATTATTTTATATTACCTGTATGGAAGTCATTTATGAGCACAAACCTACCCAAGTCAATATTTGTATTTTTCCCCTTTGATGGTGGGAGATAGATTGGAATATATAGAAATTAAAATCAATTGAATAATTAATTTGATCAAATAAAATTTTAAATTAATTTTAATTGACTTCACACTCTGTTTTTTAAAATTCATAATTACTTACAGTTTGTCAATTGTTATCAGCCAAAATTTAATTAGTTTTTTTTATAAATTTTGATTTGATCAATCAGCTTATTCAATGTGATGGGTCGATTCATGTAACATTAGATTCAAACTCAATTCTAAACCAAAGTCGATTCAAAATTTTTGAGTTGGTTTGTTTCATATCGTTTTTCTTCAAAATTAAAAACCGATTTGGTCTGATAAAATAGTTGGTTTTGAACGATTTGGTGGGTCGATCCAATCTGATTGTCACATCTAACACTAATATTAAAGTCTTAACTATATTAATAGACATACATGAATATAAATCGTTTTCAACTGACTTTTTAAATTTCTAACTTAGATTGACATCTCGAGACTTGGAACATTATTAAGAGACTTTCTACAATTCTTGATCAAGAAGATTCAAAATAATAAGGTAGAAGAAATATTCAAAACTGAATCATAAGAATATGCATACTTAACAAAAGTTAAAATATTTAAATGTCTGCCAATAAAATTTGCAAGTTTTTCTTTATGTTCAACCTGATTTTCTCGCTTTTCGGCAATCTTCTCGACCGTCCAAGTATCAGTAGTAAAGGTACTGCAGAATGATCCATCATGGTATTGGGTTAAGTCCAACTATAACGAAATCGACGAGGATTAGCATGCTATACGAGCCTTTTACACGGTTTCGAGACTCGGGATAGAGCTGAATTGTAAGAATATCCATACCCACTATCTATCCATTCTTCCTGAACCAGCAAAGCCTCCATGATGCTCGCACGGCGTAGTTCAGTTGGCTCAGATATGGTAGATTAGGTACAAGAGCCTAGGTTTGACGTCTGCATTGTCCTAGTGTGAGAGTTGTTACTCACAATGTTGAGGTAGCACCTTGGGATATCAGGTAAAGGTCTCCTATCTTTGGGTCGCTGAGTCATCGTAATTTAACCCTCTCACAAACTGTCGGGGCAGGGTGTGGGGACCCTGAAGACAAAAAATTTCGTATTTTGAGTACAAGCAAAGCCTCTCTGACTTGGCATAGACAATGGAAGGGTGTTGATTTAGATGGAATAAGGGTTTTTCCTGCAGAAGTCTCCTGGCAGTGAATCTTCTAAGATTTATGAGATAAGGGTTGCAGAGCTCTGCATTGCAAGATGAACGATTGCAAGTATATATTTCCAGTCAATCTAATGAAATACTAACAAAAAGACCTATCTATAGTATAGATTTGTACTCAATTTCTCGTAGTTTTATTCAATTTTTTTTAAAATTATGGTTCAAAATTAAAAATTATTAAATGACGCTATTATGTTTGAGAAAAACATATTGTAAATCGTCTCTTTTTGGTTAGACGCCATTCGATGTTAAGAAATTGAAGAAACTATGCTTTCTAATAACAATAGAATGCTAATATTTTAACAAACTAATGTCGTTTATGCATTTACGTCTTTCGGGTTTAAAAATAAAAACATACTTGTACGTAGGGGTTGGCAAATTGAAACCGAGACTATAAATCAGAATAAAACCGTTGATTTTAATCTTATTTTGGTCTCCATTTTCAAAAAACCGTGATTTACGGCCGGTTTCGATCTTTATGAGTAAAAACGGTGAAATCAAAGGTAAAAAAATTATAAAATTAAACAAAATTCGACACAAACTCTAATAAAACGCAATATAAATCTAAAAATTAGTTATAAATTTGTCTAATTACTTAAAAATCAAACTAAATATAATAAAAATATATTTTAAAATCGGGAGTTTCAATTCTAGTTTTATTTTAAGATAAAACATGATCGAACCAGCAAGTACTCACCTTTAGTTGTACATGTATAGTGCTAAAGAGAATGATCAAGGAGTAGATGACAATTACCAATAATTATTCTATAATTACAATCAATGGACTAAATTATTTCTCGAAGGCATCTCATAAAAAGATTTTCCAATTAATAGCCGTGCACGTTCATAGTTTTCTACTCAGCTTTTATTATCATGTCATGAAGTTTGAATATTTTATTATAATTAATCCTATCGCAGGCTTCACCTTAATATATTCTCAAATCATCGAACACTTACGTAGCATACTAAAAGTGCATTGCCCATAATTCGTACTGTCCATTTGGTTAGAGGGCTACCCTACAAGAGCTGCTCTAGAAACTCCAAACTGGTTCCAAAACTTTGTGGAAGTTAATGAGCTTGAAGACACGTTCGATTATGCAAAAGAGAAATAAATACTTCTTTTTCCAGAATTATTGTGCTTTAATCTTTGGGGAAAAAAGCTAAAAACAGTGATTTTATTCAAGTTCACTAGAGCTAGCACAAGGAAATCTTGTGCACGCAGCAGACAGTACACGAGAAATCACAAACTCAGCAGAAACACGCATAAAATCCTGGCTGTGCAAAACCAGAATCACATAAATTTCAGCACAGCTTGGTGCAAAAGCAGCGTCGCCGGAATCCCCTACAATCCCCGCCGGAAAAGCCTTCGTTCCGGCAAACAAGGGCACAGTTGTGGTCGCGGGCACACGGTCCACGAAACCCGAAACTCGGTGATTCACACATCCTATCCTTCCCAACCATACCTTTATCTGTACAACAAAGTAGATTAGCATGCATACACAGCATAAGCTTACACAGCTATTAAAGTATTAAATCACAGTTAGAAGCTCGATCTATTAGTTAAAAACTTTGTGGAGTTGCATACCAGTTGCAGGGAGGGATGAACCCGTGTGAAAAAGGGAGATGATTATAACAAGAACGAAGAAGAACAAATAGATCGAGTTTCTCATCCTGTGTATAATAACGCTTCTCCCCTTCAAGCTGGTAACAAGTGCGATTGAGCGAGAATATATAGATGAAAACTGTCGGTAGAAAGAGAGAGGAGAGAGAGAGACTGCTTTGAACTACTTGATCAAAGATGAATGAATTCTGATCTTTGCACGTGACAAGGGACAGAAAAACTTGAAACTTATCTGGATTTCTGAAGAGAAAAATGGGTAAAATGAGAAAGATAGGGACAGAAACTTTAATCTGTGGACTTCTGAAAAGAAAAATGACAAAAAGATGGGCAAGGTTTGAATACCAGCTCCCACAAAAAGCATGCAAGGACACGACAGATTCAGCACTATCGAGGCAAAGAAGAGAAAAACTATGGGACTCAAAAGAGGTCTCCAATTTCAACAAAGTTAGGGCATTCGGTGCCAATAAGGTAGCTGGTTAGCTTGGCCACGTCGAGCTTGATGCTCCACGTGGATCTAGCATGCTGAGTGACTATGCCACGTAGCAGTTGATCTTCGGAAATAAATATGATGTTATCCATACATTAACTTCATCTTCTCAAACGATTTAGTAAGGGAAAGCTTTTATTTCCTTTGGATCTCTCCCACTTTATTTAACCTTTTTTTAAAGGAAAAGGGTGGTGCATGCATGTGTAGTTGTCAGATGAGCAAGAAACGTCGAGCCACATCGTTGTTTTGGCACTTTGCTTTCTTCGTCGTTACTGTTCTTATTTCGTCTTGGGTCGGATTCGCCCACCCCTAGTGGCATTGTGGACGCTATTAAAGTATGTATGCTTAAAGTTTATAAAGGTGTCACTTTTTACGCATGCATCTCTCCATTGGGCTAGAGCAGGCCCACCTTTACTACCTGCCAATTCAATCTCTATCCTGGCTCAGTTATGGAGCCCAGCTCCAATTCGTCCGAGCCATCCCTCTTTGACACAACTCAGCCGCCCCAAATTGCCAAACCCAATTATTAAGGCCAGCCTACTTGAACCCAAGCAACTCTATTTCCAAGCTACCCAACTCCAACCCATTTTTGCAGCCTTGCCGGTCAGCAGAGGTGGGTATGGGTCGGGTTAAGTTGGGTTAGATTTTGAACCAGATTGCTCCGACCCATTGAGAATTCAATTACTAACAAGTCAACCGGTTGGTTCATGGATCGGGTTCGTTCAGAACAATATAATAAAACAAAAACAAAAAAAATAACCCGAAAATCATAAACATGGACGAGACCTCCTCCTCCAAATTGGGTTATGTCCAAATTGTAACCGACCCAAAACGTAACCTCCACTGAAATCCGACCTAAGTTGACCAGATAACTACAGGTCGAGACTGGCGGGTTTTCCCACCCCTGATTACGAGATGTAATTATAAAGCTAGCCAACTTCTCAGGTCTCACAAACCACCCATACCCAGCCGACTAAAGCCGAAAGCTCCGGCAACTGGGCTAGTTAAATTAAATGGGAAGAAAAAAGACATTTTATTGATGCATCAAGACTATTGGTGTGGCGTTGAATTAAGTTAATTAATGTGATTGTAAAGTGCCTTTAACATGGGATGTCTTCTTTTCAACGCTATGTTTAAATCTATTCCTATTTACGGGAATATTGAATGTTGGAGATCCATTTGGTGGAGCTTCACGTGAACCTTAAGCACCGCCACCAAGGCTCCTGATCCGGCTGCAGGAGCTTTTGACGTTCAGAAGTCAAAATCATCGGAAACGGCGTTCGGTGAGTAGGCGGGATCCGGTGACGATAAGGACCCAGCGTCGCCGGAAAGTCAGATTCAAAATTTGTAAAATAAATTTGTTGAATTTCAAAATCGGACTGTGTCAAAAGCATGGAGTGCAGCCGTCCTTCATTGAAACATTCCCCCATCTTATTGATTTAATTAAACTTTTAAATTATCAAACTCACAATATATTTATTAGAAAAATAATATTTACTAAGAGCTAGGGTTGGCTAATATATTATTGTTAGACTTTACGAGTGGGTAAACCAGACTATAATTGTAAATTAGATCAGAATCGTCAGTTTTAATCCAGTATTGATTCTAATTTTAAAAAAATCTTGGTTATGAACGAGCAACGGTTTTTAAGAATAAAAAACTATGAAAACATAATTATGACCGTAAATAAAAAAAGTTTTAAAATCGAGTAAAACTAGACCAAAATGCTAATAAAATCTAATATAAATCATAAAATTAGTTATTAACTCGCCCAATCACTTCAAACTCACACAAATATAATAAAAAATATATTTTATTGTTATATATTTTTTTTAAATATAAAATAAAATAAAATTAAACTGAAATGAAACCGAAATCGTTAGTTCAAGTGCCAGTTTTAAACATTTGGAACCATGAGTTCTTGTTCTGATTATATTTCGAGATAAAAACGTGTTGAACTGGCTCGTGCCCCCACTCCTACTAGACATCTTGAACATTTATGATATTTTCACTGATAATTTAAATAATTAACACTTCAAATCTTTCAATTTGATATAAGACATCCTTAAAGTTAATTTTTTAGTGCCCATTTATCATTCGTTAGTAGCTAGTCCTTCTAAGTCCTAGTCTCCCCTTTCTACAGTTACGTTTCTTAGATTGACAAAAAAATTGGTTAAACTTGTCTTGTAAAAGTAGCATCAAGTGAAGTTATCCTTATTCTTTTTACCCAAAATTAATGTTTAATTGTCGGCAACTTGTCTGGCCCTATCACAGGCACAGTCACTCTCTCTCACCGCGTACATTTTGTCGTGTAGGCAGATTTCACGGCTTCTTTGTGGCCCACGCCTCTCTTTTTCACCATGGCCGTCCATTGCCGTCACTGCGTCTCCCAGCTAAGCTCTCTCTCTCTCTCTCCGCCTATATTTGCCATATCCCTCGCTCTTTCCTTACTTTTCTCTCAAATCACACGCAACTATCGTCATCTTCCTTTTCCCTATCATCCAATGCATCTGCGAAATTATCCGTTTTTCTTCTTTTCTTTCTTCTTTTGCGGCTAGATCTGCTTCCTTTTTCGTCCAATACACAGCTATTGCCTTTAACCATCCGCGTATCAGATCGATTTGATCTGGTTCAGCGCCCGGCGTTGATTTGGTGGGTGTATGAATCAATTATGCTTTCTTGCTAGATTACATTTTTATCATCGACCCAGTCTCCTTGGTTTCTTCTTGGTACTGTTTCGTTTGGATAACGATTTTGTTTTTATGCTTGATCTTTTGAATTCTGTATTTTCTCTCGTTTTTTTCTTTAGATCTGGCGCACTCAACCTTTTTTTGTTTGTGAGAGGTTTTGGGTTTAGAAATTGTTTCCTTTCGACAAAGTTCTTGATAAAAATGGCTAAAATGGCGAGCTTTCTTACGCTGGATTAAATTTATGGATGCTTCGATGAGCAATGTTATGAGCTTCTGGATAACTTCATTTCAAAATCTATCCTTTTGTGATCAAACTTTGGATCTTATAATGACAACGATTGTTATGATTTAGTTTCTTGCTTTTGTAAAACTTTTCTGATCTGATTTGTGTCAAGTTATCTGACGCCTTCGTTCCTAGCTCACACCATTGAAATGAGCAGGGATTAATTTATAGAATCAGATGGGAACACTTGATAGTTTCTGTGTTTGGTTCTTTATTTCAAGGCATTGGTTCAAATTAATCTTTTTACTATTAACTTATGTTAAGCAATGTGTTATGATTCCAGGGCTAAACTTACTTGGCAGAATTTCATTCTAAAGAATGGCGTTAGGAAAGTATAGTAAAATAGACAATCGAAGATCATCCTCGAGCTACTGCTCAACAGTTACAATTGTTGTTTTTGTGGCTCTATGCCTGGTGGGTGTTTGGATGATGACCTCCTCATCTGTAGGACCCGTTCAAAATGTCGATTTGCAGCAGGAGAACAAAGATGATGTCAAGCAACCAGTAGTTGAAAGTACTTCGAGCAATACTCAGCAATTTGAAGACAATCCTGGGGATTTGCCTGAGGATGCTAGGAAAGGAGATAGCAGCGAAGATTCTTCTAATCCGGGTGGAAGCGATTCTTCTGAACAAAATAATACAGAAGAAAATCAAGAGGAGAAGCCTGAATTAAACAATAAAGAGACTCATGATGAGACTTCTGAAGAACCAAAGTCAGATGAGGGATCAAATTCTGAAACAGAAGCAGAAAGCAAAGCCAATAATGATGAAACTAAAGATGAAAAGGGAGAATCAGAATCAGATTCAGAATCTGGAGAGACTGAAAGCAAAGAAAAAGAGTCTGGTGGGGAGAATGAATCTGAGAATAAATCTGAAGAAAAAAAAGATGAAGGAAGTGAAGACGAGGAAAAATCTGAGGAAAGTAAGAAGAAATCAGAGAACTCAGATGAAGAAAATGATAATAGTCAGATAGATGAGAAGGTGAATCAAAATAACAACAGCAAATCTGATGAAACCACTGTTGACAATAATGAAAACAGTCAAAACCAGGCTTCTACCGAAGTGTTTCCTTCTGGTGACCAGTCTGAGCTATCGACTGAAAATTCTACGCAAAACGGGGCATGGTCGACCCAGGCGTCAGAGTCAAAAAATGAAAAGGATGCTCAAAAATCTTCTAAGGATCAGGCTGAGTACAATTGGAAGCTTTGCAATGTCACTGCCAGTACAGATTATATACCTTGCCTTGATAATTTGCAGGCAATTAAAAGTCTTCCAAGCACTAAGCACTATGAACATCGGGAAAGACACTGTCCAAAAGAGCCCCCTACTTGCCTAGTTCCGACTCCGGAAGGATATAAACGATCTGTTGCTTGGCCTAAAAGCAGAGATAAGGTGAATATATTCAATATATTAAATTCCAAACTCAGCTTTCGTTTAGCTGTTTTGCTAATATTGTTAGGCTTGCAGATATGGTACTATAATGTTCCTCACACAAAGCTTGCTGAAGTCAAGGGACATCAAAATTGGGTGAAGGTGTCAGGTGAATTCCTTACTTTTCCAGGTGGAGGAACTCAATTTAAGCATGGTGCTCTTCACTACATTGACTTCATACAAGAGGTAAATGCTTATCTGTTTTTACTAGCCATACACTTCTTTTCTTCTTTCCGCCAGTGCTTCCCTTGAAAGATGTGAAGAGCATCGATTTTATTTTTTTAATGATACCAATATCAGCAACTTTTAGTTTGTTAACATATTTTCATGTAAAGACTGGAAAAGGTTAGTAGAAATTAGTAGTTGAATGGACATTTATGTACCTCCAAATTTGTTTGAAATCTTCACAATGCAATATTGTTTCAATATGATCATACATACACGCTTATGTTTTCATTCATAAATTTATTGGTGTACTACTTTTTGTGCTCTTCTACTCCCTTACATTTCAACCTGCCGGTTTCATCTGGTTAAAAACCACCTTCTGAATATTGATCAAAATGAAAATCAAGTTGGAGCAGGTCTCATTTAAGACTGGTGCAATAGGAAATAGAAATGGACGCAATGGCAGTCCAATATATGTTGCTGTAGCATTAAATTGATGTACATAATGAATATCCATTTTTATTTTCCTTTCATGAGATTTTGGTGACTGAAATAAATATAATGTCTATGTTGTAGTCTGTGCCAGATGTCGCATGGGGCAAACAGACGCATGTGATACTGGATGTTGGTTGTGGTGTTGCGAGCTTTGGAGGCTATTTATTCGAAAGAGATGTGCTAGCAATGTCCTTCGCTCCAAAAGATGAACATGAAGCCCAAGTTCAGTTCGCTCTTGAAAGGGGCATTCCAGCAGTATCTGCTGTAATGGGTACTACCAGACTTCCTTACCCTGGTAGAGTCTTTGACTCTGTCCACTGTGCTCGCTGTAGAGTTCCTTGGCATATAGAAGGTAATTTAAGATATCATTTGGTTCATAGCTTCTTCCTTGCTTCTGAATTTGTTTGGGATGCTATGCTTTCTAGTTGTTTTAATGATTATTAGAGGTCAAACAATAAAAATACAAAACTCAACACAGATTTATTGTTGGAAATCCTTGTGGAAAAAAACCAAGAGCGGAAGAAAATATATCAATGAATACCGGATACTTGAAATTTAGTTAAGGTGAATTTTATGAAGAAAACAAAATTACTAAAGAAATCCATGTTCTGTGCTTGTCCGGTAAAACCAATACAATTTGGCTCATGGAACTGATGCGATTATAATGTTGTTAGAATCGTAGTATTATGATTGATTACTTTTTTCATTCATTTTCTTTTTTTCGTTATATTTGGCCAGTTCGTTATTAATAATAATGCACAGGTGGAAAACTTCTTTTGGAGCTGAATCGTGTGTTGCGACCGGGTGGCTTCTTTGTGTGGTCTGCTACTCCAGTCTATCAAAAGCTTCCTGCAGATGTTGAAATATGGAATGGTAGATGGCTTATTAATAAATATCCTTAAAACTTAAAGAACTGTTTTTTTTTTCAATTTAACCAAAATTGCGTTTCTGACAATTGCTTGCAGCCATGGGTGAACTTACAAAAGCTATGTGTTGGGAACTTGTATCAATTAACAAGGACACTATAAATGGAGTGGGCGTTGCTCTATATAAGAAACCTACAAATAACGAGTGCTATGAAAAAAGACAGAAACAAGAGCCTGTGATTTGTCCAGATTCTGATGACATAAATGCAGCCTGGTAATACTCAGATTTTTTTTTCCATTTTGATAGACTATATGAATCTTCTTTATAATCTTTGCTGGAATTTCTTTTTCCTTGGCTGTACTTTTCAAGCATATCAAATTCTTATAACGAAAAATTGGTCAATGTGGTTACTTTGTTTGAAGAAGTGTAATGTATACACTTTCTTTCATGCAAAATGCTGTTCTTTATATAAGAAATTTTTATGTACTTTGATGTCATTTGCAAATCAACTAATAATTTATATGGATATAATAAAATAGGAACGTACCATTGCAAGCATGCATGCACAAAATTCCAGAGGGAGCATCAGAACGTGGGTCCCAATGGCCGGAGCAATGGCCACAAAGGTTGGAGAAACCACCTTACTGGTTATTGTCTTCCCAGGTAGGAGTTTATGGAAAAGCTGCACCTGAGGATTTCACTTCAGATTACGAGCACTGGAAACGCGTGGTAATCAACTCCTACATAAAGGGGATGGGTTTCGATTGGAAATCTGTCCGGAATGTCATGGATATGAGATCTATCTACGGAGGGTGAGAATGAAACTTCAATTTTTTTATGTTTTTTGGTATTTGTTGTTTCTGATTGGTCTGATCTTTGTTCTTTTTTAAAGGTTTGCTGCGGCTTTAAAAGATTTGAATGTTTGGGTTATGAATGTGGTCTCAATAGACGCCCCGGATACGCTGCCTATCATCTATGACCGAGGCTTGTTCGGCATATACCACGACTGGTGCGAGTCCTTCAGCACCTACCCGAGATCTTACGATCTTCTTCATGCTGATCATCTCTTCTCCAAGGTTAAAAAGAGGTGAGCTCAATTTTCATAAACTATCTGCATTTATTTGGTTTGAGCTTGATTTTTGTTTGAACTATGTATTATGATCATTTCCCACAGGTGCAATCTAGTGGCTGTAGTTGCAGAGTGCGATAGGATCCTCAGACCCGAAGGAAAACTAATAATTCGGGACGATGCGAAAACGATCAACGAGCTGGAAAGCATGGCAAAATCGATGAAATGGGAAGTGAGATTTTCTTACTTGAAGGACAATGAGGGATTGCTTTGTGTCCAGAAGGCCATGTGGCGACCTACAGAATCGGAAACACTCGAGTACGCCATTCTTTAGCCACTTCGGCTCAAATTACCTCTGCTGTTTTATATGATCTGTTCTTGTTTAGTTAAATTTAATTACACATTTTATTTCTAANTATATTTAATTATTTAATTTTTTATTGTCTAAATTGATTGCAAAAGTATTCATTACAGCATAATAAAAAAACGTCTATAGATGCATAAAAATCAGTGTCTTGTTTTAATATTAAAGATTAAAAGAATAAAGAAGAAACGAAAATCGACAAAAATCTTGTACTTGGATCATGTGCACGTACACGTGGAGTAATTTGATTAGCTAATTATCCGTCTAGACGGCTTGATCCGAATAACGGTGCCGTCAAATAAACTGTTAGGAGATTCCCCGTCACTTCTAACGGAGTCTGGAGTCTGGACCACCATCGACCGGCAGGAGTGGATGGAATCCCTTTACATCGTAACTGTTTATTGAATTCCTCATCTTCTCTCTCTCTCTCTCTCTAGGAAGAGAATTTCAATGGTGAGGAAGTGCAGGCGAATCGCAGAAGTTACGCTGATGGAAGTCGCGCAGGTTGGCGTGAGGACAAGAGCTCGAGCGGCTATGGAGATTGAAGCTACGAGAACAAGGTCAAGGAAGCGAAGGAAGGTCAACGATGAAGAATTGATGGAGTCCTCGACGCTGAATGTTCACCTCAATTGCCGGAGACGATTGGAATATGCTGAAGAGAATTCGTTTCCTCCAATGACATCGGGAGAAAGACTCTCCGTGAGGTCAGTGTGCTCTGAATCTAGCTCAGATCAGGCTCCGGCTTCCTGTTGCTCTAGTAATATCTCCGGTGAGCTTGAGGAAAAGATACTTGCCTTAGCAGAGCTGGAGGAAAAGATAATGGACTTTGCAGAGCTGGAGGTGAGAATCGTTCTTTCCCGGAGCTTTCAAGCTTATCCAGCTTGCGATCTTTAATTTAAGTTTATATTTCTTCGATTCGAGTTTTTGCAGGCTGCTAGTGCAGAAGCTGAACCGTCTGGGTATAATAACGGGGCTGAAAGGTTTCTGAATAATTCATGCTGTTTAATCTCTTTTGCCCACCTGAGAACTGTTGAATTTCGGTTTCCGACGAATCCTACGTTCAAATTTCAAAACAACAGCGAGATAGAACTGCAGCTGTATAATCCTTCTACGTGTTCGTTCTATTTTCACAGGACTCATGCGACGCCGACCGGCCAATTCTCAGCAGAAAATGTGTCAAACGACGTGGAATCAATGACTGGGAAAGCAGACGATACTTCTCGTCGTGGATCGATTCCGTCGAAAACGCCAATTATGTCCGAGATTGAAGAATTCTTTGTATGTGCCGAGGAAAGCCTTCGGAAACGTTTCGCGGAGAAGTAAGTAGGAGAAAAACTTCATGTAACTTTCATAATCTTTATGGCCGGAAAAATGTCAGGATTAAAATAGAAATACAGATAGTCAGAAACTTGTCTCTTCTTTTCTAGTAATCTGACGGGAACGGAGAAGGAATTTCTTACTCTGATCAATTGCAGGTATAATTACGACATCGTGAAGGACGAGGCGATCGAAGGACGCTATGAATGGGATCGACTGAAGCCATGAACACTAAAGGAAGACTCCAGAAACAGAAAGAAACAAGTAGAACAATATTGAACGGGCAGTCAATTCTCTGAGCGAGGACTCCACTCACCATTTAAACATTACTGTTATTTCTAGTCAGTACCAATTTAATGCTAGTTTCCTTCATTGCCGCCTCTCTCTCTCTCTCTCTCTCTCTTTCAGCTGTCATTGGTTCTGTTCTTTTCAGATTTCTCCATCAGTATGAGCTAGACATTAAGGTGCAGCAGAAGAAGAATCTCAGTTTGTTCTTCGCTGTACGGAGATAAGACACTTCTGCAAACCCTCCTTTCTCCTCAAATGCCCCCCCATGAATTCCGTGTCTCTTTCTGCTGCACATACAGTCTTGATTTCCTTCAATGATGGATTCAAGTAAACATAACCTTCTTCCGGACAATTTTTTTGCTTATGCGCGGATCGTCTATTAATCAACTTGCATGCCTAATTTCTGCCATTGCTTTGTCAAATCTGAAGCCTAAAATTTTTTGAGGTTAGCAGCTTTTGGCTGTGGGTAACAAATTTCTGTAAAAACGGCTGTACATGATGATAGAGTTGGGCATTTTTTTTTGCTGAGATGACGAAGACAGGTGCACGTGCCTTGCCCTGTAAGGAACGGCCACTTGTTGAGGAGCAGAAAGAAAAGCTTATCATTTCCCCTCTCTCTCTTGCCCATGTGAGAGACTCGATATTTCAAGGTTATTTTTTTGTAGCTTTCAGTTGAAGACAGACTGACCACCCTAAGAACTTACTCCAAATCATCAAAACCTTAGAGAGAGAGAGAGAGAGAGAGTGGTCCTGCGTATTAAGTTTGGAGAGAAGAAGAAAGAGGGCATTCAATTTGGGTAGTTTTAGGAGATGGGTATGGTTATGGGCGGGTTTATGGCTACATTACATGGTCCTCCCATTATCATTTAATGAAAAGAAATTAATGTACCACATGTGTAGTTAATAAAACGTTATTGTTGGGTCTCAATAACGTATAACTCTAAAAAAACTGACAAGAACTGAGATTCTCCTGCAATTTGATCTGCATTCATGTCTGCTGCCTTCCAATGAAGCAATGATTGGGGAATGAGTCCTTTCAGCTCTCACTTCTTCTACTTTTTAATAGATTTTGCCAACACCCTGAATTCTAATGGTTGATTTGGGTGAAGATGATGATTGTTAAGAGAATCTCGATAACAAACCAAGTGGAAACTACAGTATTGTGACCCAAGTTTTGAACTGGACGTCTGAAGCTTTTGTGTACCGATTCAAATGTAGTGGCCATGACTAGTAGTTTGGACGTTGAAATGGGTTAGACGAAGATTGCATAGAAAAGTAGACTTAATTAGACACCTACATCCATATATTTGGAGCAACTAATGCCACTTTCTTCATTGGCTGAAATAAAAGAGGAGTTCGTGGACACTATTAGACTATTAAGTATTAATAAGTTTTATTTTTATTTTTTATGATACATTTATTTATTTTCATTAAAAATACATTTTTAAAACAAGTATTTTGTAATTATAACATGTGTTTTCAAGCGTTTTTAATTTCATTCGAATTAGAGTTTGTTTGAGTTATTTTTAGAAAACACTTATACTGAAATTGCTGAAAATGTCAATAAAAAATGCCTACAAACTACAAGTCATTGAAAAAGTTGACCAAAATTATAAAATAGTCGACCAAAATCATGAAGGGTCGATCGAAACTCCACCGAATAAAATTTTCCCTCTAGCGGCAAGTAGAAAGGATCAACTGAATTCACAAAGGGTTAACCGAAATTTCCCAAAAGGTAAAGCCTATAAATAGAAGAATGAGAGTTTAAAGAAGCACAGAATTAGACCGAGAAAAGAAATGCGGTTGCACTGCCAAATTTTCTACCCACACTCAGTGTATTTTCACTTGAGTTTTATTTTCAAAACTAGAGATTGTACAGATTATTAAATCGTAATACATATTTATCTAGTATCTTCGTTTTAGCAGAAATTGAGAAACAGAGATGATGTCTTTCGAAAACAAGAATCGATAATACAATCAAACAAATTCACTCTCGCAAATATTTTTTTCCAAGTGTAAGAAATGAGGTGAATAATTTGGACAAGATTTGTTTGATGGAAACTCTCAACCAAGAGACTACATTTCTCAAGTTCTAACTCTCATATTTATAGATTTTTGTCCAAACTTAACCAATTCAAAATCAAGCCTCTTTCTTTAGGATTTTAAATAAACTAACTAAATGCACCGAAATTCGAATTCTACGAGTTTTTGGTAAAATAAAGAATGCTTTTTATCGCAAGTTATTGTAATTTTTACAAATATTTTTAGCATTCTATTATCTAATACCGTGGAAGAGATTAAAGAAATACAACTTTTTTGCTATATTAATCATTTGGAATTCATATTTTTCAATTATTATGTACGTTTGTGTAATTCATTTGGATTATTTTTAAAAGTATAATGATAATTCTTTAAAAATTAGATCCATATAGAGCTGACAAACGAGCGAGCTGGCTCGACAGCTCGCTCGGCCGGCTCGATTAGGTGTCGAGCCGAGCCATGCTGGGACCAGAACAGTGCCGAGACAGGCTCGCTCGAGCCTGTAGGTCGAGCCCGAGCCGAGCTCGACGGATGAGGATATGGATCATCCGTATCGAATTTAAATAAAAAATGTATTTTCATAAATACATTATTATTATTATTCTTATTATCAAAATGCCCTTGAACTTACTGAAAACTACATCGCGCCCTAGGTATAGGATTTAATAGAAGCCTCAGCTATTTATCATCCGCTCCCTTCGAAGAAACCCTAGGAATTTCCTTTTTCCCCTTTCTCCCATTTTCCCACGCATAGCTGATTCGTGGACTTTGAAAGGCGTTTTTGGATCTGAATACCTGAAATTCGTATGGATTTTGACGAGTACGATTACTTAGAGAAGGCAGTGGAGGAGCACGACGATCGGGATTCGAAGAAGACGAAAAAGGAAGGAAGTGAGAAGGAAGAGAGGAACTACAGGAGGAAGGACGTTGATGAAAAAGCTGCCGCTGGTGGTTTAGAGGACGAGGAGCGGAGGAGCAAAAGGTCACGTGTGGAACACGAGAATGGTCGGGAACGCTCTAGCCGAGGAAAGGATAGGCATAGAAGAGATAGAGACTCGGAGAGAGATAAGGAGAGGGACCGAGAGCGTGATAGGAGTAGCAAAGAAAGGGAGAGGGACAGAGATGGAGAGAGGGAAAAGGAGATTGGCAAGGATGGAAATCGAAGGGAGAAAGAGAGGGGGAGAGAGCATGATAAAGACAAGGAGAGAGTCAGAAAGGACAGGGACATAGAAAAAGATCGCAGGGAGAAAGGTAGAGATAGGGAAATTGAGAGGGAAGAGAGGGAGAATGAGAGGTCCCGGAGAAGTAGGAGTCGTTCCGATTTGGACAAGGAGCGAGATAGAGAGCGTGAACGTGAACTGGAAATGAGAGATAACAGGTACATTAGTATAAATTCATGTTTTATTACTTGGTTCAAGTATTCGTTTCTATTCATTTTTGTTCACTTGTTTTGTATTTACTTTCAAACTTGTTCTTCCAAATTTCAGTCTTTGTATACGTAGTTTCTCTGACGGACATTAAATTCTACAAAGTAGGTTAAAAACATGTTTTTAACGAATGATTCAAGTCAAGTTCGTTTGTGCTTTTTCGGAGTCACATTTTGGTGGTGGTGTATTTCCTTCATATGTAATTGCCATATGATTAGCTAGACTTGAAATTACATCCAATTATTTCTCTTCCCTTTGTTTTGTTGCGATCTTGTCAGATTTCCAATTCTAGTTCTAAAGCCCATTTCTTATAGTTGAATTAAGAGGAATATCACCATTCACTGTGAATTTTTACTTGTATGTAGATGGAATCGGCTCAAAATTATCAGCATCATGGTGAATATAGTTGATGAAAGTTCGTTTCTTTTGCCAGAAAATATTTATGCTCCCGGATATATAATGATTTTTATTTTTATTTATGAATGAATTTTAATTTGTAGAAGTTTTAAAAAGTTCCAAATTAAATTATAGAATGAAGCTTTGCTGGGTTGTAGTAGATGTAACAAAAGTGCATGATTATCCTAAGATATATGATTCGAGAGACTCTCGCTTAACCTCTCAACATTAAATAATAATTATTGTCTTGATTTTGTTGTAATCTTGAACTTGGATCAGTGGCAGGAGAGCTAGAGAAAAGAAGGAAGCGGAGCCCGAAGCTGATCCAGAAAGAGATCAGAGAACTGTTTTTGCTTACCAGGTTATAGTCAAATATTCATGTTTTTATTAATTAATCACATTTCTTCTGTTATTTCTTTTGATTGATTGTGCTATTTTTTGAATATGTGGAACAGATGCCACTGAAAGCAACTGAAAGAGATGTCTATGAATTTTTTTCGAAGGCTGGCAAGGTAAGTGCAAAACAGGAATTACATTTATAAGAACAACCTTTGCAGGACGCATTTATGTTATGGTTAAAACTGTTTTTCATAACTACGTCGTTTCTACATTTTATTTCGTATTTAGTTTTATATTTCAAGGATGCCTTTGATAGATTACACTTAAATGGCTGTTGCTACATCATTGTGATTGTAAATGTGATTACAGACTTCAATTTTCTCTATATGTTGGGGCTAGTTAATTTGTATAAATATCCCCTTTATGATGTGTGGAAGACCAAATGTTTAAGTTTTTTTTGTTCGCTTTTAAAAACCAGTCTTGCTTTTGTTTTATGTATAGGTGAGAGATGTCAGACTGATCATGGACAGGAACTCCAGAAGGTCAAAAGGAGTTGGGTATGCAGCTTTAAGTTACATAATGTTTCTGTATATATAAATAACTTGCAACTAATTAATGACCTATTAGCTTTCGAGAATCAATTTAACTGTATTTTTAAATGAATAGCAATGCGATAATGATGTGGGATGGTGGGAATACCTTGCACTCATGTTTAATCAATTCATGCTGCGTATTCAAGGTAGATGACATGAACCTGAGGCTTCTTCTATCTTCTTTTACCCACTTCAAACCCCGTAATATTGATCTTGCTGACACAGAAAGTGGTCCAATGAAATGGCTTCGTCAGATGTTTTTTAACTCCACATTAGCAGACAGAAGCTTCTTTAATTTTGGATTCAATCAGTATTAGACTGATAAAAAATTATGTAAATGCAGGCATTCAGCTAATTTGTTTCTTACCTCCTTTGTAGGAGAGATTTTGGAAGATGTGGATTCTGCAATCTGTATATTATGTATTGCCGACATATTTCCCTGGCGCTGACTCCAAATTTCTATCTTTTGACATTGGAAACATGTTAACAATGTCTCCTATTGATTTTTTGTGCAAAATCTAATTGGAATTTCAATGAGTTCCTACAAAGCTCATTTAGTCCCTCTGAAGCTTGTTAATTTTGTTGTGCATTTAAAATGTAGATTTTTAATGTACTTCGCTGAGCTAACCTTTTCTTTTGCATGAGTCATCAGATTCGTCAAAAGAATCTCAGCTTGAGCTCTACACTAAAGTCTTTGTTTCTCTACATCTCTTAGCTATATGTTTTGTAAGTTTTGCTCACAAGTGACATGATTCTGGTTTCTAAACACTCAGCACAAATTGTTTTTTGAACTGCAGATATATTGAGTTTTATGATGCAATGTCCGTGCCAATGGCTATTGCTCTGTCTGGTAACCTAATGCGTGGACATGTTGTAATGGTGAAACCTTCTGAAGCTGAAAAGAACCTTGTTCAATCCAATACAACTGGTGGAAGTACCGTGACAGGGCCTTATGGGGCAACTGACAGAAAACTTTATGTTGGAAATTTGCATTTTAACATGACAGAGACTCATCTTAGAGAGGTAAGACTGATTATTTATTGAACATTTATTGTTGCCTTACAATGTTATTTTTATTACCATAATGCCTCTGTGAATCAGATTTTTGAACCTTTTGGCCCTGTGGAGCTGGTTCAACTGCCTCTTGACCTTGAAACGGGACAATGCAAAGGTTTTGGGTTTGTCCAGGTTGGTGACATCTGTAATGGAATCCTTAAAATGACTATTATGTATTTTCTAGTTATAAACTTGCCAATGTCCTCCAGTTTGCTCAATTAGAGCATGCAAAGGCAGCTCAGAGTTTGAATGGAAAGCTAGAGCTTGCGGGACGAACAATAAAAGTATGTATTCGTTTTTGCATAGTAACTATTTAGAGATAATATTTGACTTTTTTATTTTTTTGAATTTTTTTTCTTGTGATCTAATTGTCTTTGCTCATCTATGCAAGCTGATTAAATAATAGTTGATTGTCTCTCTAGGTTTCATCAGTGACAGATCATGTTGGAGCACAAGATGTTGGCGCAAAATCTGCAGACTTTGATGATGATGATGGGGGTGGTTTGGTAAGTCAAAGATAACAAACTAATTGTGATTTAATTGTCCCTATTTGCTATATTTTTTTTTATCATTACCATAGTTTTTTAAAACTTCGTAATGATTAAGGACTTACTCTCATGTCTGGTATTCTAATGATCATTTAAGTGTTCTCCTAATGCAGCAGTTGTGTAATGATTAGGGAAAAGTTTGAAAATCGCTAGAAAGTATAGATAATGTGCATGTTAATCTAATTGTTCTATAGTTTCCTTTTTGCCTTGTATAATGTGTTGCTGACATGGTAAGTGCAAGTTAGATTGGCTATTAATGGTCATTTAATCAACAGTAATATATATATATGTATATATAATTTGTAGAAAGTATGGGCAAGGTGCATACATATTGTTCCATAGTTGCCTTAGCTGCACTGTATACTGTGTTACGGACATGGCAAATGCAAATTCATTTATGGTTAGTAGTTAATGGTAGAACTATACCTTCTTTTTTTTTTCTAATATAATTCATTTATTATTTTTAGCTCATTTGTATCATTTGGAGTAGTAGTAGAACCACTGTTCTTACGTTCTTCTTATATTAAATACAGTCCTTGAATGCTCAATCAAGAGCTTTACTGATGCAGAAGTTGGATCGCACTGGAATCGCAACTAGGTGTGTCTTGAGTTTTATCCTTGAGCACTTGCTGTTTCAAAAGCATAATTTATTTTATATTTGCAGTATTGTTGGGTCTATTGGAGTTCCTGTGTTAAACGGGGCAGCAAATTTGCCTAGAAGTGGACAATCTTTGGCTTCTACACCAACTCTTCCAGCAAATTTGATCTCAACCCCTGCTGTTGAACCCGTTGGAATTCCCAGTGAATGTTTGCTGTTGAAAAATATGTTTGATCCAGCCTCTGAAGTATTGATTTTTTTTTTTTTTTTTTTTGAGCTGTCAACATTTGAACTCGGCTCAAAGCGTCACCTCCTTTTACCAGATGGATCCAGATTTTGATGTAGATATTAAAGATGATGTGGAAGAAGAATGTTCCAAATATGGAAGGGTGAAAGATATATACGTGGACAAGTAAGTACTTTTGCTTTATCGTTTTGTATTTGGGTATACATCTTTTCTGGTGTTTTTTTTTTCATTTTTTATTTTAATGCTTGCATTATTTGATTTGTAGCATATCTTTTTGATTCTGCTTGCTTCATATAACTGCTGTGGATGTGCTTGACTGCCTTGATGGTTAAATAGTTTTCCAAATTAACCTGTGAATGTTTCTCGAACCATTACTTATCTATGAGCCACAATTTGCTTCTCTCCTGTTAGTGCGTCCATATTATGACAAACAAATTGTGAGCCATGTAGTTTGATAGTCAGTTTGTAGTACGTCTTTACTTCATCTCTTATGCTGATGTCATGCGGTGTATTTCTCACGATGCAGAAATAGTGCTGGTTGTGTATATCTGCGGTTTGAAGATAAAAATGGATCATCTGCGGCCCAAAAGGCAATGCATATGAGGTGGTTTGCTGGCAAAATGATTTCTGCCGTGTTCCTGGTATTTTCTCTCCCCTTTTTACTCTTTCTATTTCCTACATTCATTCATGTCAGGTGAACCGGTCATATTAGAATTATTTTGTATTAATTGTAAATTTTCTTTTGGTGCATGTTTCCATATTACGATAGCCTCTTTTAGGATATTTTACGAATTGGTTTCACCTACATACTCGCATGGCCGCCCATTGCACTTGTTTAAAAGTTTCATCTGGCAGATTAGTGTCTATTTTGTGCAGCCTTTTCTCCTGGAATGTTTTCTCCGTATATTCTGTATTATCTTTCTAGAGTAATGTTAGGTTTATCGTTTTAGTATATTTTTTTATTACATATACTGACCTGACGAGACTTGATTAGTGTATTAAATATAATAAATTATTTTTTTAATTTTTATACGTTAAATATTTTTTAATTAGATTAATTGTATTTTGATATGTCAGCGTATATAATAAAAATATATACGAAGAAGTAAAATTAACGTTACTCTTTTTTTTAAATACACTCACTGTAATTGCTGAAGAGCATTTTGTTGGGTATGAGCAGCAACCACAGGTTTACGAGGCCAAGTTTGGAGCAGTTGCTGTGGATCATAAAGTAGGATAATAAGCAGAACGTGAGGTGTAGGTTTGGTTTTTGATGCATCATGTTGGGATTATATCTTTTTGTTTTCGAAGCTCTATCACATCGACACATACTATGAACAGATTCAAATATTGGGCTCCTTCTGTTGTTCATGCGTGTATTATGTTATTTTTGCTTTTGATTTTGCTTGATTTGAAGATAATGTTCAGATCTTATATTGTTGTTGAAGTACTGATTCTGGCTTCTTCCCATGTTTTATGGATGTGTTATTCCGCCATTGTAAAACAGACACGATGAGAATTTGTTTTTAAATTTGTAATTCAATGATTAATATTACGGGTGTGCATGGGTCAGGTTGGGTCTCATCGACTCAAATCAACTCGACCTAATCTGTTAAGGATTATAATCGATAATCCGTTCGAGTTAGGTAACTGATTTGAGTAGTAATTATTTTCAACAAAAGATACGGTTTCTTTTTTGCTTTTATATGTAAAATATTAATTTTATTTCTTGTTATTGAAGGTGTGTGAATATTATTTTTAAAATTCTTTAGTCTTTAATTATTAAAGGTGTGTGAATATTATTCTTATGATTATTTTACTATAGAATTTGTTTCATTTTAGGTTTTAGATTTATGTTTGAAGCAGATGAAATGTCTTACATCCTTGATGATGCCGGTTATGGGTCGAGTCGTGTTCAAATTGTAAGAGACCCGTAACCTACAATATTTTAATTAATCTGACCCGTAATATTAAATCACTATCAATCCTCGACCCAAATTAACTTGTTAAGTATAGTTCGGTTTGAGACCCGTAAGTCTGCCAAGTTTGCCCACACCTATTTACTATTACGTTGTTTAATATCATGATTCATTATAATAAAATATCTTCCTGTCATTTTAGTTTTTGTTTTAAAACAATTCTCTGGGAAATATTATATACTTGCTTAACAACAAAGTAATGAATTATTTAGGTTGAGTTATTTTAGTTTTTGCACGGTATGATTATTGTAGTTTTTCTCGTGCATTCACTGTGTAGATAAAATGTCATTGGCTGCTGTGACGCTTCATTCGGCGAACTCGGTCATTGCAGTTGTTGGTTGCGATGTTTCTTAGAAGCTCAAAAGCTTCTATGTACGTCTTTGACAATATAACTCTATTTGCAGATGCATTGAGAATGACTCGTGTTTAAGAATTTAATCCATTGTACAATATCTCAACCTGGAAAAATAATATATGCCTTCATCTTGAAATTTTTAAAATTTTGAAACCCGAAAAAATAGTTTGTTTTTGAGTAATTTAATCAAACACTACCTGGTCGGAAAGTAAATGGAGAGAATAAAACAGTTAAATTTGGCGAGAGCATAGCACGTTACCTTTTAATTTGTAATATCATGCCTCCAGTCTCTCGTAAATAAAATAAAATAATTGATAACATTGAAAAGAATGAGGCGAGGAGCCAAATGACAATAAAACACCATACACGATAATGCATAGTTCTTTTACAATTTAACCTTTTCGAGAGGTAAGAATTATCGAGTAAAATAGTAATTAAGATAAATAATAAACAAACTCGGAGGGTCGAAAATCTAGTGCTTGATCTAACGATTTTGAGTATTTGGTTGAGAAATGGAATTGGAGACATGGCCACCTCAATCTCGGGAAAGGTGGCGATCATTAATCTCCAACTCATATGAACATATAAAATGTCAATTTCCAATCACAATCTCCTTAATGTAATCTGAATGTAAATAATGTATAAAATTTATTTGTTGTGTATAAAATAATTCTGATTGATCAATGGATAGGCTAAGCTTTTCAATAATACCTGGAAACTGATTCGAGTCTCCTGGAACAGTGCACAACCTACGCTGGTGAAATGATTCTGAAAATACAAAATCGAAATTTGGAACTGCAGAGGCATTTTAAGACACAAAAGATGACGGATACAATCATTCTCTTCGGCGAAAAATGGAGAATTCTATTGGCTTCTTCCCTCATCTGTGCTACCAGCAATGTGAAATTATAATTCTAGTGCAAGAACATCCCATCCAAAGGCCAGGAAAGGACAGGCTGAATTTTACTGGGTTTCGATGATTCAGTAGCGCAATTTTGACTCGTTAGATTTCTTCCAGCTATCAATGATGCCATCAATGAGCTTATCATTACTATTCTCATCTGGGTCTAACACAAAAGAGTAGCTCTTTTGAGGCCTTTGATTTCTTACATTTGTTTCACTTGTGTTGCCTGTTTCTGATGGCTTGAAATTGTCTGCAGAAATGTCAAAAATCCCATCCGAATTCTCTAGTTTGTTTTCATTAACACCTGCAGAAGTTTCTGATGAACTCGACGACACAAATTTCTCCCTCTTGTCCAGCCTTTCTTGGCGATTGTACCAAGAATCAAGAATTTGCAACAACGAGCTATTTTCGTCATTTACACTTTCCTTCGTCTTCTCTGCAGAACGAGCAGAAAGGCTCTCTTCTTCAGAATCTGTTAAATAATCATCTGAAAAGGGGGATTCATATTCTACCCGAGATGATTTCTCAGCCATTTTCCTTCCTATCGTGGTGGAAATAGGTCCCAATTCTTCCCATGGAGAATCAAGATCATCATCCTTTCTCGACGAGTCTGATGATTCGCCCTCAGAACAGACCAATGTATGATCAAGTTCTTTCTTTTCATCAAAGGGAACACACGCAGGGGAATGGCTTGAAGGAAAAATAAAAGAGGATTCAATTTTCACTCCAGGTAATGTTTCAAGCATGGATGCTAACTTTTTATAACCAAGGCTTTTCACATGAAGATGATATCCATATCTCTCCCAGAAAAGGTTTCTAAAGAAGCTCATGTTATATCCATGAGGGTGTTCTTTTAAAACCTCACTCACAAGTTTTTGACAGTCCCCTAGTATGTCACTCCAAGACCTTTCTATGGATCTCTTTTTCGCAATATCTGTTCGAAGTCCGTTTTTATTGATCTCATCCGCATTGCTTTGTAGAGATATATCCAACTTCGGCTTAGCTGGCTTTTTAGAAAAGATTGATCTCAACTGAGTTGAACCATGGATGGGATCATCAGGGACACTCTTTCGAACTGAAAGAGTTAGCTTGAAAGGCATTATATGAGATGGGTTTTCTTCTACCCATTTTTTGTCTGATATTACAAGATCGACCAGCTCAAGTAGAACACAATTACTGAACAATTTGAGAGCCGAGGGTCCTTCCTGTTGCAAATTTTGTGCTATTTCCTCCCTGAATCATTCACCGAAAGATGAAGATTAATAACATATTCTACTATGTAAATAACATTAGAATCCAACTGCAGATATCTTCTCAGGAGGAGAGCTAATGGTCCCATTGTAAGATATTCTTCAATGAATAATGCTATGTTTAATTTTTTCTCATAAATTCTTAGTGAACACACTAATATATCGAACTGTAATTATTACAATAAATATAATAAATATTTTTAATTATAATATATTAAATAAACTTTAACTAGATTAGTTATAGTTTGACATTTCACCGTGTACAATAAGAACGTATGTTAAGAAGTTATCAACATAAAGAGAATGAAGAAACTATTTGTTAATCATAATTAATGTAATGGAAGAAAATATCCATTCCTGAAATGGGGCAGAAGGGTACTTAAAAGTAAGAATGAAACATCTTTAAAGACTTGACAAAATTACAACAAGACCGGAAATGTCATGATCTGAGCATGTGAATGTAACCTTTTCAAGTAGATTAAAAATGAAGTTACATTAGGACACCAATTTTTTAACAGATTAATCACATAAACATGTTTAGTTTCTTTTACTTCGAAACTTGTAACTCACATAAACATGGAGCCAAGAAGTCAAAAGCTGAAACCACTAAATGTTCTGCAATATGATTGCTGAAAAAAGCAGAAAGAAACGCCCCAAGAAGAAAAAGTCACCTTGTTTTTGACCCTGAAATGAGAACGGATGCTTGGGTAGTTTTCATAAATGATTCAAGGTCATGCCAAAAAGAGTTGTCAGAAAGCATCTGACAACAAGATTGATCTTTTTCTTTGTTTAATTGAGCAGAAGATTGATCACTCACTTCAACAATCCGTTCACTGGCCAAATATCTGAACCATTTCCTTACTCGAACAAAAATACTCAACTCTGTACTGATTTTGTCTACATCTTTCACAACCAACTCACTACTTGGTAAAGCATAAACAGGATGATCGTCTTGAGTCACTGATTTCAAATATTTTTCTGCCTGGTTGTGCTTTTCCTTCTTCGATGTAGCATCAGCAGCATAACTATTGTCAGGTAAACTACCACTATCATCTTCACCAAACAATTTCTTCCAAATCTTTCTTATAAAACCTACACTAGACACATTATCTTGTCCTGAAACGGGTGGCAAATCGATGCAAATATCTTGTCCATTAACCACATTGCATACTTCACAATCTGACTGTGAAGTCTTTGAAGTTTTGATCATACTTGGCTCAGGAGCCAAAGATTCTCTTTCAGATTTCCCTAAAGGGGAACTTTGTTTGTAATCTTCTCTCGAGAAACTCACATTATGACCATTAGAATTAATATCACCAAAGGTTTCACTAGATGCACCTGGACTAGACTCTACATGTTCTATAGATCTCACTTTTACTGCTTGAACTACATATTGGCCATTGCCAGAAGGTTGAAGCTTGAAGATTTGCGGCATTGAGCCGAGAAAACGATGAAATTTTTTATAGCCATACAAGTCTTTATCGATAGAGACATTGCTTTTTGCCAACTCCGAGCGAAGCTCCAAAAGGGAAACTCCTTTGGGATAAGATTGCAAAATTTGACGAATCTGCTTTACAACAGCCTTGGGAATGGGACGAAGCTTCGGTTCAGATTCTAACTCAGGCGACTCTTCTACTCGATAATTCGATAGTTGGTCCATAGCTGTATAGGGATCTTCGAGAGGACCTTTATGTTGATTATACCAAGAACCAAATCGACCATCCGGGGGTTGGTTAAAGAACTTTCCAACCAGAGTCTCTCCTTTAATCAACGCATTCCAGTGCCACATTATACTTGCAGCACTACACAGGACACCAGGAGCCTTTTCTGTGCTTGCGAGCAATATATTGTAGTTGTTCATTCTTAATCGGTGTAAAATGCTGGCAAAGTCTCTGTCGCTCGAGATCAAAAGGAGATGAGCTGGTGGAGGATTTTGAGAAACCCAGTACATGAGATCTACAAGAAGTGACCTGTCTGCACTATTTTTGCCACCTGCATCGTAGAAAATTAAAAAAATCCTTTTAGAATGTAATAGTTTTGATTCCTGGGTCAGCGAAAAAAATTGTATACATATTCACAAGTTTTTATATACCAATATCTACTAACCATTCAATGACAATATAAAAACTGCCTAATTACACAATATAGCTAAATTTTATTGATATAAGATGTCTCCTTCATTCGAAATCATACAGTTACTGAAAACTTTAACATTCAAACAGAAAACTTTCACATTCAACAATTTTAAAAATCAACCGAGGAATTTGATCAATCAACTAAGTGACTTCTATTTTCTTGAAGTCCAAATCTGTTTTTGATGATTTTCTGACTGTCAATATTCTCCTTCCCCACAAGACAGTTAAGCTTCAAAACTCTGAATTCATTATCAAGCCCAAGGTGGACACTCATTAATCTCTCCGAACAATCCCTTTATTCATCAACTCAAATCCATCTAAGTCGCAACAGATTTTGCATTTGTAAACGTTAATCATATTGCATCTCCATAATGAATATCTTTTCCAGGAATTCAGTAATCCATTGTCGTTTAATATCTACTACAAGTACTCAAATGAACAACCACTTCCCTCTTTATATTTAAGTTCCACTGCTTCTCAAAGAACAAAAACAACTTTTTCATTATACCCGCGACGCGTATAAAGTAGACACCGAGAACAGACCTTGAGGAATATGGGTAAGATTGATCCCCGTCGCCGAGAGAGCCTCCTGATTGGTCCTTGAGAGCTGCAACACATCCCCAAATGCTGTAATCTGTACAGGTCCCTTGATTCCATTATACCTAAGCGCTGATGTAATGAAATGGGAAACCTTGAACACGTTCACTCCAGCAGGTAAATGACAATTCTCAAAGTCCCACCACACTGAAACCTTCACATCTCGGGAATCCACGTCGAGCCGCTTAGAAGAAGAAGCAGAGGAAGAATGGAATGAAGAAGAAGTTGAAAAGCGGGAAAACTGAAACAGGAAAAGGGAGGAATGCGAGGATGAAGGAAAGGAAGAGGACGAAAAAAAATGGAGAAGAAGAGTGGACGATAAAGGTCTCATTGAGAAGGAGATAGCAAGTGAAGATCACAAAGATGGAAACTAGGGTTTTGAGGTGGAAAGGGGAAATGAGTTTCCCATTTCAATGGCAGACCATGTAGTTTGAAGAAGCCAAGGGGTTCAGGAGGGAATAGTTGGGGTTTACAGGGAAAATGAGAAAACCTAAAACCCATGAAGCACGTGTGCTGCACGCAATCGTGCTGAAGTTAGGGTTTGGACCTGGCCCATCACCTTAACCAGGACTGGCTGGCCAAACTGACCTTCACCATTATCCTTGATCTGCTTGCCCGCCCCTCCACCCCGACCAGACAGTATGTGAGAGGATTAATCACGGTGACTTAGCAGTTCAGAGATGATAGGTTTTTACCTGACACCACAGAGATCAGCCTCAACATTGGATGATCAAACTCCCATACTGTGATGACGCAGACTTCAAACCGTGACTCTTGATTTAAATCTGTCATTTCTGAACCAATTGAGCTATGCTCGTGCAGACACATTCTCCATGATTCTTTGAGAGCAGGACTAGTGGATTCGGTTCAATTTTTAGAGAAAAATATCTGATTTAATGGGTTTCAGTTTAAGAAAATTATATTTGAATCTAACCCAAATTTTTTGGATATCCAAACTTCATTTGCAGGTAGGGTTTGAATCTCCTTCCTTCTTGTTTCTTCACTCTCTGTTTTCATTGAGCTTCTGTGGCTTTTATTGAAGATCTAAGACGATAATAGCTGTACTGTACCTTCTCTAGATCCTTCTATTTAAGTGAAAAATAACCCCATCATTAAAACTGTTTTGAAGATACACTATAATTTGATCAGCTTTGTTACTACAAAGTTGAGGTGTCAGTTGAAAAATTCTCATAAACATAAAATATATAATGCCGTGGTTGTTTTAATGCTTATGATATGTTTTTAGGGTTTTGACTCAACCAATATCGATATGATCTAATCTGGTTGATTGCAAAATGCCCGTGTTAGCAATGAAACCGGGGAAAGCATGGAAGACAATTGTGTTCTTTTCTATTAGCATTATATTAGTATTAGTTAGTGATTTTGGCTTAGTGAGTTTTTTCTTTTGTGCGATGAACTATTGGCACCAGTGCTACATTTTATCTCTTGGACTGAGAAGAAAGGATAGGGGTGAAAATCAATTCGGTTCAAATTGACATTCGGAAGTAGGCAATCGGTGCGGTTTGGTTTTGGTTTCATTAGAGTTAAAATCAAAATTTGCACTGAACTGAGTAAAACCAAATACTCAGTTTGGTTTTTGATTTTAAATAAATATAACTGAAAAAACCAAGTTGAACTGGAACACTTAAATATCTAAACCGTCTGTTTCACTCGATTAGGTGCAAATTTTGATTTTTGCTCAAATAAAAACAAAACCAAACCGCACCAATTGCTCGATTTAGACCGAAATATTAAATAAGAGTAATCAATTAGAGACGTTACGTAGAAGACATACGTAGATTAGAAACAATAACATAATGAACAATAAACCAAAATGAAGTTCCAAATTAATGTCGTAGAAACAGAAATGCAGTTGGTCATTTGAAAAAGTTGTCTTTCGAGGATGCCAACCACCCACTCACGCTTGTCCCTTCGTGGGGTCTGTGCTGTCCCAATCATTCTTAGCTCCATTTACAATACAATCAAACACACCTCCCACGTTGAGCCTTCCAAACTTTGGTTTCGAATTCATATTCTTCATCTTATAATACAAATGTGGATGCTTATGATTTTATTATATTTTCGAGTTGTTTATGTTTCATAATTTATTCAAGGCATTCATTATTATTTTTAGGAGTGACAACCAGATCGAATGTTGTCAAACCGACTTAAACAAACTATTTAAATTAGATCAGATTGATTTTTACTTAAAAAAATTAATGTCATTCTAAATCGAAGCAAGTTTGAAATTTTAAATTGGGTTTGATTGAATCGAAGATACGATCAGATTGAGTTTGAATCTAATTTATAGTAACCGACCAGTCGAATCAGGTTGGTTAACCGATCAAATCTAAAACCCATTAGTCTTACTTCTAATCATCTTAACCGAGGAAATCGAGAAGTCAGTTTGATTTGTATTCAAAATCAAAATGTAATTTTGACAATTATCGGGTTCCCAACGGCACAAAAGATACTACCGAAGGACACTAAGGTCACCAAAAAACACGAACTTTGAAGAATGTGGGTAGGAGTTGGTTAAGATTTGCTAAAAAAGAAGAAAAATCCTCAAAAGTAAAAGATTTAATAAACATGGTAGCAGGACAGAATTCCACTCGTGCACATTTTAATTTCTTCATATTTCTCTATCTAACAACCAATTAGGGCGAGCCACATGATAGAGTTGACCAGTTACGTCCACTGTGACGTCATATTTGCGTTCGTGGCAGTAATGGATTGGAAGACATTTATGTACGACACTAAGCAGCAATATCACCTGACGCGTGTTTCTGTCCCAAACATCCACGTCCCTGCTCATCTTATAAAAGCCGAGCTTGGTCTTCGTCATCGACTAGTATCATTCTGGGCATCCATTTTTGAAAACGAAGGTCGAGTATCGATTCGTTTCTCAATTTTCTTTCCGGAAACCATGGCAGAGAACTCGCTGCTGAGAATAGATCGGAAGTCATCGATAGAAAGCGAGCCAAGGACTCTAAATCTGGGTCAAATCCGGTTCGCGAGGGTACGTATTATTTTGGATTTTTCTATCCATTTCGTGGCACTGGCTAGAATCGTAGCTGCCTGGACTTGTTTGGTCTGTTGATTGCAGGAGGCGGCACTGTATGTGATGAACACGATGACGATCGAACAAGCAATGAGAGTTTTTACGGACGTAATTGCTTCGCCTCCATTTGTTTATAATCTATAAAGCTGTTTGTTTGTAAGGAATCGATCCAACTTAGTGTGGAGATGATGAACAGGGACTGAAACCAGTGGGAAGCAAGGAGGAAGGAAGAGAAATTTACGATCGAGAAGACGAGGAAGAAGAAGTGGAGGAGCTGCGAAAGATGGGAAGATTTAGAGACGTGCTTTCCGCCCCATTTTGAGTCCATCTTCTTGGAGATCAACGCCCTTGTAATTACTCCTTTTTGTGATGATATTTCTTCGACAGTCTAAGAAAAGATCGACAAGACATATTTTTCTCGTTAGATGTCTCTCGATGATTGCTTTTTTGTCTTTCTTACTTTCATTACTTGAACCATTAAGATCTACCGGAAGAAACATGCATGTGTAATCCTATTTGGGATCATTTATTTTGATTTAAAGCCATAATAATATGTTTATTTTATTTTATGAAGATGAATATATGGAAAATCTTTTCATAATTTCTTTATTTTTAATTGAAATTACATGGATAGAAATTTTTGGGAAGAAATTTATAAATAGAGGCTAGTGAAGAACTTGTCGAGCATTAGAGAGCAAACTCGGCCACAATAATCGAGTGACAACTCAAGGAAAAGTGCGCGATGGAGGAAGCAAAGGGCTTCGCGCAACGAATAGTTTCGATTAGATGTTTTCTTCCTTCTTTTATTATGCTTTTCATTATGAATGAGGATCAATTGGATCATTATTCTTGATCGATTAATGTTAATGTCGTACATTACGTGTAACATTTGTACTAAAAATAGTTATTTGGTGACACAAAATTAATCAAAGTCTAATCTTTAAGCTCTAACACTCCTTCATTATTGCTATTTAAACCATAATCCAATAATTGTTATATTTATGCAAATTTTTGATGAACTATTTCAAAAATTGAACTATTAGTTTCTGTCGAATCGATAATTTTTTATAGTACATGAATCATGCACCTGCAATTAACGATTGACATTTTTTTGTAACATACGGCGACATTTTTTCTATGAATATATATATTTTGTTCTTGATATTATATGATAGAATATATAGAAATTCAATGTTGAAATGTAAATAATATATTTAGTTGTCTAATTAAAATTGCAATATTAATTTAAAAAATTACATATTAGGTACATTTCAACTATGTTAACACTATCAAAATATTTATTATGTGAAAATTATCAAAAAATACAATTAAAATAAAATATAAAATTCTAAATGTACATGAAATCTATTAGTTGACGTCAAAATTTTTGAATTATTATACTCTTTTGGTTGTTGGTCCTGTGTCAGAGTGTCTTCCCAATCATTCATGAAAATAAGTTCGTCCAAAAGATTTGGTGCGAATCTTCTTCATCGATACCTAGGGGTGGGCAAACGGTTAATGGACCAAGTATTTTAAAAAAAATACTCGGTCCATTCAAGTATCAGATATGAAGCAGTACCCGAAACCCAGACCTATCAAAAAAAAAACCTGGATTCGGGTATTCCGGGTAGGATCCGAGTATTTTTAGGTCTACTTGAAATTCATTGAAAAATTAGTAAAAATACATTCTAATCTTCCCGAAACGGGGTTGGAAGTCCCCGAATCGGGGTTGGACCCTCGGCCTCTCTCTCTTAGGTACGAGTATTAAACACGAGTATCAAGTATTTTAACAATACCCAGTACCCGGACTCCCTACTCGTTTATCCGAACCCAAATCCATATGTTTACCCGTTACCCTACTCGTACCCGGCCCGGACCTTACGGTTTCGAGCCAGACCTTAAGATCCGGTTCAGGTTGCCCACCCCTATCGATACCTAAAGCATAATACAATGTCATGGTAGAGATTGGAGGCGTTAGAGGCATCGTTCCAAAATATTTTTAAATCGCTAGAAATTTAATGGTGAGTTCATCTCTTTGCAAATCATAAAAAATGAACATCATTTTTAATTTAATCTAAAATACAATCAATATAATTATGTGCAAATTTACCTTAAACACGACTACTTGAACTAACATATTTATGAGAAGTATGAATTAAGCGAATGACATTAGAATATTTGAATTTGTAAGATGAATATTAACATCAATTTCATATCGGAATTGAGTAACAATAATCGAAGAAGAAATATTTTAGTTAAATTAATATACTATCAAATATATATAAAGATACCTCAGATTAGAAGTGAGACTAGTGGGTTCGGATCGAATTTTGATAAAAAATAGATCTGATTTGATTGGTCGAGTTAGATAAAATTAGATTCAAACTTGATCTTATAGTATATTCGATTCGATTCAAATCTGACTTAAAATTTTGAGTTGGTTTCAATTGAGATTTACAGTCAGTTTTGTAAAATTCAAACCTATGTATTATCGACTTAAACTAAAAAGTCAATTATTTTGTTATAAATTTTATATTTATCGGTTAATCGACATAATATGATGAGTCAGTCCTGTAAAATTAGATATAAACTCAATTCGATCGCATATTCGATCTGATCTAATTCAAAATTTTAAATTGATTTCGATTTAGGTTCACATAAGTTTTTTTTTAAATTAAAAATCGATTCGATTCAGTTCATCCAATCCGATTGTCACCCGCCCCATAATTATGCTTTATGTTTAGCTATATATTTTCTCGTCCAAATGACTTCAATCGAGAAAAATGAGAGTTAATCATGAACATTTTTCGACCTAAAAAAAAAGATGAAAATGGAGTGGATGTCGGAAGGTTATGTGGCCGAAGATCAACCATCAAGTTCTGGTTCTTGCATATCAGTTTTTAGGAGACGGGAAGTCTGATTGGCTTCAGAGTAGAAGAAGATCGGATTCGGTTAGGGTATTCGTTCATCACCGGAACTCGTAGCCAGTGACATAGGTTTCATCAAATCCGTTTTTTTTTGCCTTTTTATCTCCTTCTTCTTCATCCATCGTCTTTACCCAGTTAATTTCCCCAATTTCTTTTTATATCTTATTTAGTTACAGTGCTTGCCTTGCGATTCTTTGTTGTGAAAACACGAAAAGAAGTCTCGCGAGATGGCATTTCCAAATACTCAGGTATTTGCGTCTTTCAGGAGTCGATTAAGTGTCTCCGAAAAAGGTTGTTTCTGACTGAAAAATATATACATGAATGATTTTTCAGTGTAGAGCTTGATGTCGAACTTGTCTTTTATCGTCTGCGTTGTCTTAGAAAAGATTGAGTTGCTCTTAGCAGTGAAGATTACATGATTTGAATCAGCTTTACTTTGAAGTGAAGAATATGATATTACATTGCCCCCTTAAAACATTTGCTCTTTTGAAACTTCTTCTTCTGAATTCTTTTCATAAAAACTGATCGGTAGACAATTCAGTTGTTATGTTCTTCATCTTGACGAGAAAATGAAAAAGCCAGTGCAGTTGATAATGACAGAATCCTCTTCAAAGTTTGAAATGTGTTGGATGTCCATGTCAAAACATATGGATGGCTACACTCTTCATTCAAGTGATATCGTATTTGATTTCTTTTCAAGTTGAAGCTGTAGAAAATTTTGAATTGGCTGTCCCTCTTTGTGGCACCTCGCTTTTGGGTTCAAGTATGGAGCTCTTCTCTTCTACTCCAACTTACAATCTCCAACATCATCCACGTAAAATTTTGGTTTCCTTTTCTCGTAATTTACATAATCGACCATTTCCTTGTCATTTGAAATTTACATGCCACAAATACGATCGCAAAAGATGTGTCCAATTTTTACCTCTAAATATAGCTGCTGATGCTTCTTTAATGCCTACAACTGGGATTGAAAAGGCAGGAGGAAGAATGGTGGTAGAACTCGTGGGGGCATTTAATGAGTTGACGGAGAGAATGAACGTGCTGTCCAACAGCTCCTCTCACATTCTCTTCAAGACACTAAAACTCTCTATCCCAGTCTTGCAGACTTTGCCTCCTTCTCATGATGGTCGATCTCCACTCTCCAAGGCTATGTCTGTTGCACTTGTTCTTGCCGATCTTCAGGTTTCCCACTCATCAGTTTTTAAGCTTTTCCTTGTCATTGAATTGTGCACTTTGCGTCGCTTGATTACTTTACATGACGTTCAGATTTGCTACTATATTTTATGACTTCAGCTAAGATTGGTGGGTTTTGTTTGTTTCTTTCATGTGGGTATGAAATGTTTCAACATTTGGTTTTGGGATTTTAAGGTTTGAGTCAATAATGTGGTTTCTTATTTAGTTCTTCCATTGACCCAAAACTCTTCCAACTTCTTCTAAGCCATCTAAAATTGCTCTTATACCTAAGCTTAGTTCCCTAATCTGCGATTGTTTAGAAAACTAAGAATAAACACCGCGAGCAGTATTTCAAGCAACGGATTCTCAGGTGAGCTTCTATTTGTCATCAAAATGCAGAATCGAAGGTAGACAATTTTTAGAGGTCAACACTCTCCTACCAATTAGTAGACTGTTTCTTTCCTTCTCTTTCCTTCGCCTTTGCAAGATCATAGCTCCATTCTCTTTGCATGGCACCTAAATTCTCTATACAACCTACTTTACCCCTTTTGACCTTTATCTCAGGTGGCATTCCCTTTAGCAGTTGTTACCTACCTTCTAGCATGTGAGTATGGTAGGAGGATTATCAATTTTTATTTTTACTCTTACTAGGGATTTTATTGTAGTTAACTGTATATAATCGTGGAAATTAAACCAATGCTGTGAAATTTTTTCTATTAGCCATCATCGTCGTGGCGGGTAGGAAGTGGAGAGTAAAACTTCAATTTATTTTGAATTTTCATTTTTTGAATATGAAGTCCTGACTTATCTCTCCTAACTTGGCAATATTGTGGCTTCATCTTACTGTTGTCCTATAAAAAAGATAATCTTTATATGTTCTTTTAATATCATTTCGTGGTTTAATTATTTTTCGTAAATTCATCTTGATTAGACAGGATTTATTTTTATGTGGTTGCAGATGGATGCAGAAGTGATTTCAGCTGGCATACTCAGAGAAGCCATTGGAGCTGGTTTGATATCTATGCATGAAATAAGAAATCAGATAGGCCCTGGTACTGCTCATCTGCTGCATGAAAGTATACGAGTAATGGCAAGTCCATCAAAAATTGATGATTTAGACGACGATAGTGCTGCTGCGTTTAGAAAATTCTGTTTGACATATTATGACATTAGAGCTGTGATTTTAGACTTGGCTTGGAAGCTTGATATGATGAGAAACTTAGACTACCTGCCAAGGTACCAACAACAAACGTTTGCTCTCATGGTGATGAAGATCCATGCCCCATTAGCACATGCAGTTGGAGCAAATGCCTTATCTCTCGATCTCGAGGATCTATCGTTTCGCTACTTGTTTCCTTATTCGTACCTTTATGTCGATGCATGGCTTCGAAGGCATGAGGCGGGTAGCAAACATATCGACTCGTACAAGGATCAGTTAATGCATTCTTTGAAAAGTGATAGAATATTAGTTGAGATGGTGGATAATATTTGCGTCAAAGGTCGCTATAAAAGCCGTTACAGTACAATGAAAAAGCTCTTGAAAGACGGTCGAAAGCCAGAAGAAGTCAACGATGTTATAGGCTTGCGTGTTGTATTGATGCCTAGGCCAGGAACAGATGAGTCTGTGGTGGGGGAGAGAGCTTGCTATCGGACCCGGGACATTATCCGATCTCTATGGAAGGAATTTCCTCACAGGACAAAAGACTATATTGCTAGGCCCAAAGAAAATGGCTACAGGAGTTTACACATGGCTGTGGATGTGAGTGAAGATGATGAGTATCGACCATTGATGGAAATACAAATAAGAACAAGGGCGATGGATGAATTGGCGGCAGGTGGAATTGCTTCGCATTCTTTGTACAAAAGCGGTGTTACTGATCCGGAGGAAGTAGGTCCTCGGGTTTTGAAATGCAATATTAGATATTTTATTTATCTTTATAGTACCCTGCATTATGTGACTTTTTTATTCTTTAGGCAAAGCATCTAAAAGCTGTAATGATGGCGGCAGCTGAACTTTCTGCTCTGCGCCTTAAAGAGCTTTCATCGAATAGTGCTGAAAGTTGTATGGAAAATCGAAGGGGTCAAGTTTTCTGTCTTCTTGACAAAAACGGAGATGGTAGGATCAGCATTGAGGAGCTCATGGAAGTGATGGAAGAGCTTGGCGCACCAGGAGACGATGCACGAGAGATGATGCGACTGCTTGACTCGAACAGTGATGGCTCGTTGAGCTCAGAAGAATTCGACTCATTTCAAAAGCAGGTACAAAGTTATGTTTGCGTAGATTTTTCTTCTATTGATGCTATAGACCTTTTCGGTTTTTTGTCAGCTTTAGGAAGCCATTTGGATATGAGTAATGTGATATTTCTTATTATACAAGTTGATAAGTCAAATTGTGTTTGATGCAAAATATAAAGGATAATTATTTAATTGTACTACATTAAATGCACTTTAACTAGATTAATCACAACTCAACACACAAACTTGTATAATAAGAAGATACGTTAAGAAGGTAAATTTAATATTACTCTCTCTCGAAGCTCTAATTTTGTTGATAAAAATACATATAGTCGAGAAAGTTGAGAAAGGTGGACAGTGCCTTAGATTGTCAAGTATATTTACGGTGAAGAAAGTCAAGAAAATCATCAGGCCTTGTTGAAAGACTAATGCCTCATGTTTTGTTGTGTGCAGATTGAATTCATGCGGAATATTGAGGACAAAGATGAGAGGTACAAAACCATGTTAGACAAAAAATTCCAAATGGCATGACAAGGTTGTTTAAGTTAGGGAGGCTGCATATTTCACTTGGATTATACTATACATACACTGACTATCCATATTGTATAAATATATTTGTGTATAATCATGGACTAAATTGAAATAATAAAGTCAGGGAGACATTAGAGTACAATTATTTGGGCTGTCATATTTCATTTTACTTCATTTTTTTAATCTGCCTTCGAATTGATCTTGATTCCTCATATTACTGACGCATGATAATTATGTAGTGCAAGATAGAGACCAAAAGCTTTTAATTGAATGATAGGATGAGATGTAGGTGTCCACAAAGACTAGTAGTTTGGTATAGCTTATCCTGTCATTCATGCTAATAAAAATTGAAATATGCTTTATAATTAGCATGATAAAATAAAATCATTTTTGGGAGATTTTCAGTAATCATTTAGCCATGTTCAGTGAAATAAATTGCAGAAAATGGGGTCTCTAGTGACATGAATAGACTAATTATTAGTCCTTTTCGAAAATTTGATCAGGGAAGTTAAGATGGTCTTGAAAAAATTTTGAAATGAGAAGATCAATTGGGGTTTGCCAACTTACTCGATTGGAAAATAATTTTATATTTAATAATTAGCAAACTTAAAACAATAATAAGAACTGAATGAATATAATGAATGATATAACGATGAAAAGCAGTCAATGAAATAAAGCTCTGCACTCGAGTTATAGCAGAAGAAAATCAATCCAACTAATAATTAAAGTTATACAACTTATAGGTGAAAAACGATGATCAAAATCAATTTTATGGACTTTACAATTGCTGTTTATGACAAAACTATCATTCTATAACATGATAAATTATTTCACTGGAATTGAATGTCAAAATAGAAACAATATGCTTGTATATAACATGAAAAGGACAAATAATCATTGCAAAAAACACCCATTTACACAACAAAAAGTGTAGGCATAAAAGGAGAGAGGACACTCTACCTCATATGCCAGCAAGATGGCCTCTTCTGATTGTAGGAGGCGATGGGTTGAATAACTCATCATCAGTCCAATTTGTCTCCCCCCAATGCCTCAGCATACTCTTCCAAGAACACAAATTATCTATGCATTTCTTCGATCTATGATCCTTGATTTTTACTCTCCAATGCCCATCACTAAAGTTCGATTTCTCAGCTTCTCGTCTGTCCCACTCCAGTTGCGCCTTCTGCTTTGATCTAAGCAAGCAAAATTGTTGCAACACCTCCGGCATTTTATCATGCACTTTCCACCATGTTTCATGTGCAACGTCGCTTGCGAACTCCTGTAATATATCGACATTCCAATTACAGTCGTAGTCTCTGTAACACAACCATGGCTTTAATCCTAAATAATGAAGAACGTAAAGCACCGATGGGTCAGCCCCAAACAGCCGAGTTTTCTTTTCCTTCGTTTCTTGGTCGTCTCCTATCCAGAAGTTCTTCAAGAAGTTCATGTGCTTGGGAATCCTATGCCACCATGTGAACACTTCATTCAAGTATCCTTGATCACCTCCATTATATGACTCAAACTCGTTGATATTATCCATCAGAAGCTTAAATGTGCAATTGGACGGCTCGATTAACATGACACCGGAGTTGAAAAGGGTGCCATTATTCCCTGTTGCTGAAATCTCACTCATTTGAAACAAGAAGTCGATGCTTCTGAGAATAAGCAGATCTGCGTCAATGAAGATTACTTTGTCGTAATCTGTCAATTGCCATAACCGAAACTTGCTGTAGTTCCATTCATTATAAGCGTCTTTTTCGGCTTTTGGATTTCTAATTCTTTCTATTGTTCTTATTTTCCAACCTGCTGCCTCCAGTCCGCTTCTGTGATATGAGCTTATTGTTTTGTCTACAAGAATCACAAGGTCTCGGGTCGATCCGGACATGCGAATGCTTTGTGCAGCCGCAATTGCTCCGCAGACATAGACATGAGCTGAATGGAGAATCGTTGCATATGCTTCTCGTTGATGGTTTCCGCCGTAAACAACCTCTGCCAGAGAAGTCATTGAGATTATAAACAAGCAATTGGTAAATACAGAAAAGTATTTATGTACAATTTTTACTAAATAGCATCAGTAACTCTATTTAGACTGAGAAAGATAATAACAGTGCATTACACATAAAAATGTCCAAAAAATATTTTCTACACAAGTTGCAAATCATTTGAGAATTTATGTTTAACTCAATAAGTCCGTTTTTAGTTCATGAAACCATTGCCACCTTTTTGAAGCAAGAGGAAACTAAAAGGGATTCAGTCAAAATATCAACACATCTCAGATTGGCTGAGGGAAAAAAAGAAATTATTTAACAACACGTGAAACAGTTCTAAGAAATTGTGCACTTGTGATATAAATGAATTTTAAGTAAGTATATCCTGCCATGCCACCACCAAGTAATCAACCATGCCAGAGAAAAAAAAAACAATAACACGTTATGGATACTAACCATAGGTACATCTAATGTGGACGAAAAAACATAAGAAAACAACAAATTTAATTTTAGTGACAATATGAACATGAAAATTCATCTTGAATGAATGTCAGAAAGAAAGTTTTCATATTCTTAGCTAATCTGAGTATTAAGCTTCTAACTATCGGCAAAAATGTCGCAGCTGAAGGAATTAGTGCTCAAGAGACCATTAAAATTTGGAACAAAATATCCTTGTTTGAAAAAAAAAATTATGATTATAATGCAGAAATTTTAGCAAAGCGCACGGATATTATTACTGGACTTAAACATCATGATCAACTTGCCCAAGTTCAATGACAACAACGGAGACTGGGGATTCTTCATCTATGGAAAAAAGATTTTTACGCACTACAAGGGATGAGTACACAAGTTTAGTTTCTACCAAAATGCTGATTGCTAGAAACTGCAAAACGTGGTCTTGCAAAGATAGCCATAAGCCACTTAATGGTAAAAAAGTTGATATCTAATAGAATTGCTTTATGTCAAGATGCTGGTGTAGAAAGAACAAATATTAAATAAAACCCAAAGCATTGCTCAGACACTCTCGATTTAGACAGAGACAGACAATGAGAGCCAACAGACAAGGAAAGCATCATTTCCCTGCTAGAAAAAGGATAGACAATGACATAAGTTGCATCCTAGGTTTTTACAGTTTGCTACCAATTGGCACTATATGGATTGCAGTTAAACCTGAATAAGATCACTCCCTCATTCTCCCAAACTAATCCCTGCAATCTCTGGTGATACAAAATCTCAAGCATGGTCGAGATAGCATATAACATATAAAAATGTTGGCAAATTCACAAGAGCGAGAAACAGTGGTCGAAGACTAACCTTTTCCACTGAGAGGAAGAACAAGCTCACAAGAACCAACGGGAAACTTAAGTTTTTCTCTGAGAAGATCTAAATTCGGTTTGTATAGCCAGAGATTGCCTCTATGAACAACGAGATCTTCACATCTGAACAAATTAGGGATTGGGAAGCACCTGGTTATAAATAACAAGTATACCGGGTAATTGCCCTTTGCTGTTGCCGCAACACCTCCGGCAGCGAGCTGGAGGTGCAACCTGGCCACGTCTCTCGACCAATTCCCCTCATTCCGGCAGGGAAGCTTGACGACAACGAGATCTAACGGATTTCTGGCGAATTTAACCTTCGGAAGAGCAGGACAAACAGGAACTTCTGCTTCTTCTTCCTCATCAATCCATTCCGGAAACAAGGACTCCCAGCTCACGGATTTCTCAGCTTTTTCGACATGAAGAACGGTGTATTCCTTTTCAGGAAAAAGTTGCTTCCATTGATTGATTTCTCCATCGTTGAGGTTCAAAAATCCGATCCCGTGATAATCTCTCTTCTTCTCGATCAGATTTCCAACAATTTCGACGACGTCTCGCCAGTCAATGTCTTCGTCGGAGAGGTACCGATGACCCGACCCGACCAAGATCCACCTGCTCACAAAATACGGTTAAAAAACAATACATTTTCAGCAGCATTACAACTTTATTATATTTTTAAGCTTTAAATACACTAAATGCCCTAAATAATTTTAATATTTTCACGAGCCATCTTGAACGAATTTTTCTTACCGTTAACACTAATTAATCACAATTTTAACTCTAATTTAATATGATTTTTCAATTATGCACGTCAAACTCGAGCTAAATATTCGAATTTAAAGAACGTAAAGAAATGAAGGATTATGAGTGATAATTTAATATCAAACAATAATTAACATAATTTTTATTATTAAATATACGATGATTTTAATCATTTCTTTTTTATTAGAAATACTCTTTAAAAATGAAACAGAAACTCACCCAGACGTCGAGTTGGAGAAACGGGTGGCGATCTCCGGAGAGTGGAGGAGTGAAAAAAAAGAGCCAGAAATCACGATGAAGAGGACATGTTTTAAGGCTCGGAATCTGCATCTTGAGCGCTGATGCTTCTCCATTTCCTTAACTCTGCCTCTCTTTGATCTTCTTTTGTGTAGCTCGTCACTGAAACGCCCATGAAAAACAATGGCTGGATCAATATCTACCCTTGAAAATTCTTTACTATAACTGCACGAGGAAGAAACTGACCTGCTAGATGATCTAAGTCTGGCCTCCGCAGCGGAAGGGGAAAAACCCATCGAAGATTTTTAAAGTTCAGAGATCGTGAAGAGGAAGATGGAGTGAGTTTATGAGAGAGAGAGAGAGAGAGAGAGAGAGACTCTGTTTAATTAACATTGAAGAAAAAGTTGGTAGGGAAAGTGGTTGAGTTGGGATTGAACTAAAAATCATGGTGTTTAAGCATAGAGAGAATCAAGTGATTGGCTTCAGATGTCTGACCCCCATTGAAGCAAACGCAACCTCAAAGCTAGAGAGAGAGAGGTTGAAGTTCATGCAGAGAGAGAGAGAAGACGATCAGGAGCGAGAAAGTAGACCAAAGTTTGTCATGTTTTTTTGTCGGGTAATGGTTGAGCACCAACTTTTGCTCTTTAATGACGTTCTTTGATTAACTACAAGATCAATTTTTTTTACTGTATGAACAGCACTGTACTTTTTGTTAAGCAAAAGCTAATTTACCCCCAATTGTGAAAAATGAACTCTATCAATCGATCAAATGCTCTATTTCATTCGCCTCGTTTATTTATTTTATCGAAAGCATTTCTTTCGTATTTTTGTTTAAATTTATATTACTTATTGCATCAGTCTATTTTTAATTTGACCGAATTTCTCTCTTTTATCGATTTTTGCGTGTCAAGGTTTTTGCTTTTGAAAATTCACCCGTCATGATTTCTTAGATCGACCCGAATGTGCTTCCAACCTAATTAAGATGGCACATTAGATCACTCGTCATGATTTCCTTCTTACGTTGTTCTTAAACCACGCTTTGAAGTGTATCTTTCAATCTACTTCCTTGACCTATTCCACCCTACTTTGCTTCATTTTGAAGCTTGGCATTCAAGTAAGACAATTGAATAACGTGGTGAGCTAATTTTGAATTCCACCATGTACTTCATTCGTTCCGAGTAACAACGATAACATTTGTAACCTTTTTCGACAAAAGGGTTTCGTCCCTTTCATCCGGCACGAGTGAGAGTAATCTCTTTCGTTCACTGACATCGGAGTTATTAAACATCTCTCGTGTCTGTAATATTTGCGACGATGATTTCTCTCGACGATGTAAACGTAGACGATGGAGAGAATTCGATCGATGCTTCATCGATATAACGAGGGAGGATGAAAAGTAGAAGAGAAAAGGGCTTTCATTGCATTGGAAGCCAAGCAACCGAAAGGCTGACGTTGGTTTCCCTTTCTTTTGCCTTTTCTTGTATTTAGAGTGTAATTCTAGGCGTAAGATCTACAACAACATAACAATAATAATGAGAATATGTTCACAAAATAACATGCTATTCCTCGTACTGTTCATACTTATAATCAATAATGTACAAATTAAATGGTATTATAGTTGAATTTACCCAGTGCTTGCAACTAAAAGGTGTAAGAACGATCTAAGAGAACGAAACGAGAGTATTATTACCATTTGAAAGGAAATCAAAGTAATGGAGAAAATATCCAACGAAATTGATGAAATTAACAATTCAAAGTTAAATAATTTTATTAAAATAACTAATGAAATTGACAGATTTTCATTGATGATATTTTTCGTGCCTTTTCAATTTCCACACACGTTTTCAATCATGCCAAGTAATTTCCAAGGTCACCCATGACAAAAAGAGCAAATGTCCGAAAGTATGCCGAGGTGAAAAGCGTTAGATTTCAGAATTTATCAAAATTATCAATACCATGTAACATTTTTCATATTTCATTGGCTTCAGCTTATGACGCTTCCATTCTATAAACATGCACATGTACTGATGTACAGATAGATTCTCAATTGAGTGTAAAGTAGAACTTGGCTCGAACCAGAAGAAGATACCATTTGCTGAAATAGTTTCCTAATTACGGCGTCTAACAGGCGAAGATAGTGCTCCATTTTCACGATGCAGCCACAAGTGAATTCTCTGTTCCTCCGATCAACGTCCCAACACTCTCTCCCTTTATCGCTCGAGAAATGTTTCCCGGTTTAGTTAGATTAAAGACCACAACTGCATTAGAAAAGACAAGTGTCATACCACTGAAGTTTTCTCAAAAAATAAAATAATCACATATTTGTCACACATTTGTAAGATTATAGTGCAAGTTTAACATTATTTTCATGAAAGTTTAACATTATTTTCGTGTAAGACATACCCGGAATGTTATTTTCTTGGCACAAAGTAATGGCAGTCATGTCCATCACAGAAAGATCTTTGGAGGTCACCTCCTGGTACGTCAAGGTTTGTAGTAGACGTGCATCTGGGTTACTCTTGGGATCATCATCATACACCCCATCGACATTAGTAGCTTTCAATACAACCTCTGCATTGACTGAAGAGAAAATCTATTTCATTTAAAACACAATTATGGGTCCAGTTGATGAAGATGCAAGTACAAATGAATATATTGTAGAACTAGATATTCAAAATCTGGCATTTAAATGATTAAATCAAAATGAACAATACTTTAGCCAAGTAAATTTGATTTAGATGCGACAAACTTTAGATTAGGTAGTAACATAATGAATAATGATATCAAACATGTACAATGCTTTTTTCTCGAAAATAAAAAGATAAAGTTTAAGCTATTACCTTAGGAGTACCTTCAATCAGTTATTCGAGAACGAGAAAAGTTTTAAAAACTAGACAAAGTATTAATTTTATTGTTTCAAACAGTGAACAAATATTGGACTGCATGTTCAAAACACCAGAAATTTTTTCAAAAAGAATTATCAAAACATGTTTGCTTGTACAATTTTCAACTATTTCCTGTTTCTCAATGTCTTTTGAGAAAATAAACAACATTTATATGCAAATTCTTTGCCCCTTCCCAGCATCAAGAATTGAAGGTAATGGAAAGTAATGAAAAAATATAAGCTGAATTGAAGTCAATCGACAAGTTAATCAATCCAAGACAATACACGCACGATGGCAATAGAAAATGTCCAACTTACTTTCCGCACATCGAAGGGCAGCAGCGGTATCAGTGGTAAAGAACGGATTTCCAGTCCCAGCTGCAAAAATTACAACTCGGCCTTTCTCCAAATGTCTGACTGCTCTGCGACGAATGTAGGGTTCTGCAACCTCTGACATGCGAAATGCAGTCTGAACTCGCGTAGGGATGCCAATACTTTCCATGGTTGCTTGAAGAAATATAGCATTCATAACCGTTGCCAACATCCTACAAAATGGGAGGCATACACATAAAAATTGTCACTTTTTATTCTTTCTATTTCACATTATCAAGGTAAGATTAATATTACCTTCTGCTCAATAGAAACATAGGCAGAAGGATTTGGTGAAAAAGATAAGAGCTGTTTTGGTTTTTTTATTTCTTAGGCATTAATGTTAGAGCTCTGACATCAAGGATGGCAAAAGCAGAATTTCATAATTAGTTCACACGAATAAAAGTCAGGTCGAGAAGAGCACATCGACTAATGCCTCATCTCAAGGGATTGCTTACTTCCAATGATAATTGTATGATGCGTTTAGAATCGTGATTCCTCCATATTCATGAAGCTTTACATCTACATAATACTAACCAAAGGTTTCAATTTTGAGATCACTATGCATAGAAGATTAAATATGAGAAGAATACTTACCCAATATAATCAGCAGATGACCGATCTAGACCACTACATCCTGCCCATGAGGCTCCTCGAAATATATTTCCACCACCCACCACAATTGCAACCTGCAAGAATTGTGATGAGTTGAGCTCAGGGTTTTATAACATTCTAATGCACAAGGTGCTCTGTCCCTTGCTTACAGATAGCATTATCAATGGAAATAAGTCAATAAAATTACGAAATTACCAAAAGGCCAGTAACAAGAATTGTGATCAGTTGAGCTTCACGTGTATGATGTGGTTTGTTTTGAAAAATAATTTCTTTCCTCAATTTTACAGCAAACTTTCCTTGTTTCTAACCTAGTTCCGGTTATGTATAGCTTTACCTTAAGAATTTAACATTGATCTCTCCACTAAAGTCTCAAGCTATGATATACATTTAGGCTTTTTCATTCAGAATCTAGAATTCTTTCAATGCACTCATGATGGAAAAAATACATCTTAGCGATAACAAAATCTCGTCCAAATACATATATAATATACCTGAATCCCAAGGCGAGTAACAGAAGCAACCTCTCTTGCAATGGCCATAGTAATCTGCACCGAAAATGAGAAAATTCACAAACGAAAACACTCTAATGAGATACCAAGTTTGATTTGTTAATGCATAACCAAATCTATAATAAAGCATTTAAATATTCAATAATCATTCTTGATAAGTTCAACTTCGTGAGATGGCTAAAGCACAGTAAACACATAGCCACCTCAATGTACTCGTTGGTAGTCATACCTTAGGGTCAATGTTTTGCATTTGATCTCCAGCAAGTGCTTCTCCGCTAACTTTAAGCAATACTCTTTGCCATTTATATGACGGTTTGGACATGCCAGCTTCATTGAACGTAATCCCAAAGGGCGTTGAAGATGAAATCTGAGGTTGTCTGTAAACAATGAAGTGAAAGATGATATTATATCCCACATACGTCCAAATGCAGTTATCTATATGAATATAAAAAAGATAATCAAACAATGACCATAAAAAATGCAGTTGAAAAGCACTTGAAAATACTTCACATCAAGTATGTGAATAGTATGGACTACTGAAAAAGATAGCTAAATGGATCACTCTAGCTTCAGCAAATGGAATCAATCTTAGTTCATAGCCAAACCAATCCAAAAAAGTATACTGCCATCCACAGATCATTCCAAAAGCTAAAAATTATCAA
>QAOC01012872.1:208266-235685 GCA_003255005.1 Begonia fuchsioides | reverse complement strand
TATCACACACTTATAGCACTGTAAGACAATATTACACAAAGTTTCGTAATTTTTTATTGATGTACGTAATTGTAAAAAAATTTATTTGTTTATGTATTAAACAAATTATAGCAAAATCTTACCATTGTTGAAAATTCATGAAAGTTTGTGTAATATTGTCTTACAGTGTTATAAGTGTGTGATACAAGTTTCCAAAATTTTTATTACCGTATTTAATTTTAACAAAATATTTTTGTTTATATATTAAAAAAATTATAGTAAATGGTACAATTGTCGAAAAAATTTAAAAACTTCAAGAGTAGTGTCTTTTATTGTTGTAAATGTGTGATAAAAATTTCAAATTATTTCAATAACATTTGATTAGTCAAATTAATTAAAAATAAAAAATTTAAAAAAAATTAAATATCCATGTGAGACATGATGCGTCCGAGTGAGAGACGATTATGCATCATTCATCCGACCCGTGCCTCACTCGGACGAATGAGGGATCTGATTATGCGTCCGAAGAGTCTGATTTTTGGTTTTTCAAAAACTCATATCCGATTTAGTCTATTTCTTCAAAACTCAGACCCGAAACTTGTTTCTCTTCTTTATATTTCAATAATCATATATGTTGTTTAACGGGTAATAGAAACATACATCTTTCGTTCCTTCCTAATGGGACGACCTTAACTATAATATCTCGCCCCGAAACAACCATTAACATTTTTTTTATATGGTGGATCGTAAATCTCCTAATTGAAAGCACTATTGAAAATAGTCAGCATTATTAGGCTTCTATCGAGCAATCTAACTCGATCTTCGTCTCTCACAATTCGTTGTGTGTTGTCGTTGATCATGAAAACATGCATGTAAATAAGTTTTCGATAATTTCTCAAAAACATTATGCATGAAAAACACATTACATACAATACATAAATACATCAATAATTCATATAAATATTATCTCATAACTAGAAATAAGGCCTTAAAAGTTGGATAATCTCGATGTTTGAACAAGTAATATTCACATGAAAATGAATAAAAAAAATACACTGAAATGTACAAGCTCAAGGTGTAAGTAAATGCATGCTTCAATTTTGAGTACGCAGATAAGAACAAGCAGCTTCAAACTATGTAATAATTTATCGACTAGAAGTGACTTCTAGATTCGGATGGGAAATCCTTAGTTTTGAAAGATCCTAATAATTCCATCTGATCCAGCCGTCAAAAAAAACAAGACCCCAAGTTTCCGGGGCCGGAGCAACACGACTGCTGTTCTCCTCAGGCAATGGGTAATTCGGAAGAGGAAGTTTCTCTTCGGGCCAAGTGGCCGAGGCCTTGTCAAGGTTGAACTAACTGCCAAGTAAGAACGAGTTGGAGTCTCTTGAGCATGGCATAATCTCGGGTCCATCTAGAAAGCTATCAGTGCTGCTCTGCCCTGTCCCTGAGCCAGACCATGGAATGGCAACGGCTACGCCCTCGGAAAAGAAATGCTTACAAGACCGCACAGATTTTGGTTCTTTCATCGCTGGAAGGAAGGAGATTCGGTCGTAGTCCCATAAGTAAACTCGAGAATCTTCCCCACCGAGACTATGTGTTTCCCGCTTGATGTAAAGGAGGCAGACATTTGACTACCTGAATTTTCGGGGCCTGCTCAAAATTAGAAACAGCCATTAGCAGTCTCTTCCCGATAAATTGTCAAAGACTGTTGCTTTTACACGAGCGAGTTCAGTTGGAATGAAAGTGTTTTCTAGTTCTCGAAAAATATTTGATTGCGTATTTTTCAAGATTTTGTTCCTTATCATATGAATTTGTAGCAAGAAAATAGAGAAAATGCGTCACAATAAGAGATTTATAGTTAATGATATTGGTTACCTTTGTATTTCTGCACCATTTGAAGGTCATCGAAGTTGTATATCCGTATTTTTGAGTCTTCGGACATTATCATCACCCTCTGAAAGCTAACAAGTGAAAATTGCCGTGCAATAGTCGAGATGAGACACAAAATGCATTGAACTTTAGCAGGATCAAACCAAAGAATAACAAGAAAAACATGTATGCTATTAATTCTTTTTCTTGTCGCTTTCTTTCTGCCATCAATATGTATCTCGGCATTCAACCGGCAATGCTCACCTACTCGACCACATAATTAGTTTATTGCCACCGATTTTTAGAGAGAGAGAGATAGTTATGATGATAGTGATAGGATTCTGAAGAATTCTATTGATCTAATGAACACAAAACGTAATAAAACGTACACAATTTGAGAGAATTTGAAGGCTCTCAAGCTCCACCTTTTGATCACTATCTCCGATGATGATTTCTTTATCCCTATCTACCTCAATTTTATACTCTCCAACTCAATTAATTTCCATAAACTTCTCTTACCTTCTCTTAATTTCTACTAACTTCAACTAATTAGTACTAATTACAATTAAGTTGTATCAGATCAGATAGATACGAACTCACCTGATGCTTCATAGAAACGGCAGGTGCCTAAAATGGAGCCAACTACAAATCCCTGCATGAATACAATAAAGAAAGGGTCAATCAACTTTATCAAGCAAAACTCAAAGATGACAGATTAGTTTCAATATTGGGTAATCAGATTCATACTAGTCCATTCGGCTGGTAAGATATAGCAGTGATAATGTCTCGACGCTCGGCCCAGTCTACCACTCGTTTCTCAGCCACTCCCCAGATCCTTACTTTTGCATCGACTGAACAACCGAGAAAATAAATCTCATTCACAGGGTTGAATTGGATGCAAAACAATTAGTCAAATTGCAACAGGAACGTTCATCAGTCCCTAAAGACACATATACACAAGATATTTGCAGCAACAACATTGATTTAGATGAGTTTATACTTGTATTAGCATAAGTTCTTCAATGCAAAAGCAATGACAAAGTGTGCAATTAATACTTCCGGACTTAATGAAAAATCATGCGTTTCATAAGTCTCATTTCAAAGTCAATGAAATTTACCATAATTCCCCTGATAGAAAACGTCTAAGCATCGGCCACCACCAACTTGCCATAGCCGAACTGTTTTATCCATTGAAGATGATAGAAGGCACTGCAGAGCAAAAAAGTTGAGTTAGTTCTACACCAACGACAGCAATATCAACATCTTCTAGAGTGCATAAAAGTAAAGATAATACTAGGCTTACCTTCTTATTATACGCGTTAACGTGTCGAACTGTGATCGACAAAAAAAATATAATAAATAATTATTTTAATTGTAACACATTAAATGCATTTAACTAGATCAATCACACCTCGACATATTAGCGAGTTCAATAAAAATATATGGTAAAAAGACATACTTAGTTTTACTCAAAAGGTAAGGTTGACTCACTTTGTAATTGGACCAAGCAAGGTCTAAAACATCCCTAGAATGGCCTCGAAACTCCTTGATTAGCGAATCTTCAATCCGAAAAAGCTTCTTCGGAAGGAGAAGAGCGGCTCGGCTTGAGGATTTGGTCCGACAATTGGACTTGCCTTGACTCATTTTCTCTTCGATCTCCAAGTACTTGCTTGAAGCATCACTAAGGGTAATTCGCCAAACTTGAACAGCTCCATCCTCTCCTCCACTGGCTAGAATTGACCGTCGGGGCTGAACTTCATTGCCCAAATGAACCCTTCATGGCCTTGAAACTCCTGTCGAACATACAATGCAGTAAGTTCCATGAACATCTTCTTGCTTTGTCTGACCTTAATTTGGCCTCTACTCGAGTATTCATGGATCATTTTCGACCCCAATGAAACAAAATTCGCTTCTTGCTTCCTACGTTTGACAAAAAACTTCCACCATCTCTTCATTCTCCTCGTGCCAATATCGAAATTCTCGCAATTATTCGTATCAGCCTCAGCTGCACTCGTTATACACTCCACAAAGTCTTCCTACGCTCTTGGATTTGAACAGTTTTTTTCATCTTCTTCGGTCTCATTTGCCGGATTGTCATCAATAACAGAGATCCGTTGAACTCCACTGAGCTCTGTGAGCCTATCCAGCCCATTGTTTATACCATTTTCCTCAATGGCGTTTGAAGAAACGAATTCTGTTAAACCCAATTGAGATAGAAAACTCTCCCTCCTTTTCATGACACTTTGAGGGACATTTCTCCAGATTTCATACTCCAGATCCTCATCTGATAACAAGAATTCAGCTGTGTCGAAAAACACTTCATTTTCTTCCCCATTAGAGGTCGACATGTTTTTTTCTTCTAGGGAAAAGATTCCTCATCAAACACCAATTTTCTCACAACTTTATGCAGCGCTGATAGTGATTAATCGATTCTTTCCTACACTTCCTTCAACAACCTGAACAATGGCATGTAAATATAGTATTTAGACAGACAAAGCACTGATTCAATGAAATTGAAATGCACCCAACAAAAAAAGCACAGCAATAATCAAAGAGAGCAAAATGTTCAGTCCTGGGACTAACCCTCGATTAGTGAGCAGAGTGACATCAAAATTCAGAAGTATCATAATGCAACATTCAGGAAGTCAATATCTGTAACTATGAGCCTTTAATAGAAACAGGTAAAAACTCTGCAATTGTTCTGTCGAAGGTAATTTCGACAAATATTGGTCAATCCTCAATTTGAGCTGGTGTTGTTGCTGAACTGCAAGTAGAACTGTTGCGGCGAGTGTAGGGATTCTAGATCTGGATTTCACTGCACAGAAAAACCCGCTCGAAAATTTCTCTCTCTGAAACCCAGTAATCATCTGCGTCGATTTGCGAATAAAAATGTCAAAGATGAACCTCAGGGAGAGACTTTCGAAAAGAACCCAGCAAGAAATGAAGCTGCGTAATTTAGTGGGTTGAAGATAAATGCGAAAAGTAGAGCTGGGTGGGTGATTGTGGGAGCTTTTTTCAAGAGCTTCCAAAAGCATTAATGGCGGAATCACAACAGAATTAAGAAAGAAATTTAAATCGAAGAAGCACACAGGCTGTCTGGGAGGTCGCTGATCTGATGCTAGGAGTGCTAGTTGAGCAGCCACGACCTAATCAACCATTCAACCGTAATGGCTCAATAGGTGGAGATAGAAAGTTAGAGAGTGAAACTAAACCTATAGACAGAGCAGGAGAGGCCCCACTACCGCCATTTTCATCGTCGCTACCATTTCCTCTCTGTTCCTCTCCTTCCCTTCCATCTGGGTTTTCTGCAACTTCGAAATGAATGTCAATGGCGGATAGGCAAGCCCCGATCTCACCCAATTCATGTTGCAATTCACCATCTTAACTGAAACTCCTCGGGATTTTTTCGTACAAAAAAATGCAAACTTGAACGAAAATATTTGATCATATTTCTTAAAAAGTTGATGGATACATGTTACGTATAAATCCAAACAGAGAAAATAAGAAAGGCTAAATCTTTCAACTTTCACATCTTTATTGTCACTATCTTCTCTCTCATGTCATGCCCAATTGCCCATTATCATCAACAAATCCTCAGTTTCTTCTCCATTATTTATTTTCCATTGACGCTAAAATTCTGAATAATTGAACATATATTTTTTAAAAAGACATTTTCCATTAAAACAATTGCAAACCCGGCAGATTTTCTTCGTTTTTCTCAGGAAAGAAACATAAAGGAGAGAGAAAGAAGAAGAGGGATGATCTCTCCATCGATAATACAGAGAATTTAAAAGCTAAAAACGTGTAAAATCACATCAAAGCAGGAAACTCACGTTCACTGCTACAAACTATGCAGATCGTGTTTGATGCGTTCCGCCCCGAGATGTTCGACCATCCTTGTCGTCTCTAACATCTCTCTCCACAAAAGCCATTCAAATATATTTTTTCCCCGTGATCAACTATATGGAACTCACGCTCACTGCTAGAAACTATGCAGCTCGTGTTTTCCGACCACCGGCGCATCCTATTTTGATATTGGTACGGGACGGAAGAAACTTGAATCCATGTATAGGGTTCTTTGCATGAAGCTCCACTGATTAAATCGACGCCTGAAAAGGAAAAGCAGGGAACTCATCAAATATCTCAAATCTCAAAGCCCTTCATCTGTTTTAGGTTCTTCAGTGCTCAGAACACCAAGAGACTTCCATCTTGCCTTAACCATAGCCCGGGTGTCTGTTTTAGAATATATCGTTATCATAGTTGATTAGACAACGTTCAAGAATTTCAGGAGTTGGAAAATCAAATGGCTCAGGGAGAAGAAGCAATGAATTAAATCTTCACTAACATATTCCCATGATATTCCTTTTCGCTAAATAATCAGCAAGTGTTTCTTGGCACCTCCAGTTCGAAGTACTGCACAGCACCAAGGAGACCAACAACAAATATCAATAACTTGGTTGATACAACTATTCTTTTAAAAAAAATAGATAAACCATTACTAGTTTTTGAGGCATCTTTCCATGCAAAGAGTTTATAATACCTGATACTCCAATTTCTGACCACCAACCCCGCAAGGCAGCATTGGATCGACTCCTCGTCATCTTTCAAGCAAAGGCATTAAACACAAAATTAGTCGATTCAACAGATACAAAATACCAAGCCAGGGAACTCGTAGTAGAGCCAACCAAAATTAACACCAGTATTGCCGATGCGAGGGTTTGTCATCAGTACAAATTGACCAGCATAACTAGGGTCGGTTAGAATTTCTTGATACCTGCCTTAGAGTGATTTCATGAGTCATAAACAGTGTAATATTAAACATGTATTAGATGAGTTTTCAATGACATTTTGAAACAGAGTTTTACAATCATAGAAGTGAAATTTATGGACTTGAAAGCAAAGTTCAAAATAACTGGTACATAGTTGAAAATAAGATCAAACCAAAAGCTTCTTTTAATCGAATACGCGTTTCTACAGTTGTTTATGCCGTCGATATGCGATCGGTGAGTTTGTTTATGGCCAAAAACAATACCAATCGTTTTTCAGAATGAATCATGCTCTGAAAATCTCACTCAAACATACTACTAAAACTATTTTTGAAACTTTAACCATGATCCTAAAATGCGAAATTTCAACTCAATGTTTTGCAATTGGATCCAATACTTCCGATAATTCTCAATACAATAACAGAGACATGTATACGAAAAAAGAGAAACTATTTGGCAACTCATCAAATACACTAGAAGATAACTCTTATATTATTTGTCATTGTCATTCTTGGACGATATGTTTTTCCCCTGCATTTCCCAGTTAGTAGAAAGAGAAAAACTCTAGGGAAACTAGCATAAAAACCCAGTTAGGCAATAGAGTTCAATATTATTCTTTTATCAGGAGAATATGTATTTTTTAATCGACCAAGTCGATCCGACCTAAACTTCTTTGAAATTACGAGTTTTGGGCGGGTCTTCGATTTTAAGTTTGAGACTAAAGACCAAATGAGTCGGTGTTGATTGGTAAAAAAACCGACCCAAACCGACCATGTCCATCCCTAGTCGGGTTCGTCCCACAAACCCGAACAGGTCGGTATTCTACCCGACTTGACCTATTTTTTGGCTTTTGGATTTTTTATAAGGCCGGAAGACTGACCCTAACCACGCCTCTAATTTTTAACCTCTCAAAAGTTTTCGGTATAGGTCGGTTCGATTTCAGTTTTTGTTTTTTAAAAGCAATAATAATAAATTTTATTAAAAATTAAAATAAAGGCTAGGACCGTGTTTGAGTTGAGCGCGAAACAGGAAAAATTAAGAGACCTGCAAACTGAACAATTTTGAAAAAAGCCCAAAAGCCGTCCCAAACTTGCAAACCCAAGACGACGGGTTCTTCCCAGCCCTACCCCATATCAGTACATATTTTATTGCTTTGGACTGAATATTTATGGAAGCAAAATGAGTCATAAAGAGTAACTATTCAGGCGGGCAAGGATTTGGATTGCTGAATTGAAAGTTCACTACTTTCATTGACATTCAGTATTTTATGCACTTAAACAATTAGAAAAGAAATCAGGGCGGGTATTATTCGGGGTGCAGCAGCACATGAACGTATCCAAATAAAAGTTTTCACTTCTTTACGAATCTCACATGTCCATAATATAGTAAGAGACGTCGTTGCTTTCTATAAAGCAGGTGAATAATTGCAACTAAAAAACTGGTTGCTTTTGGTCGTAAAAGATTCGAAATGATTTGGAAAAGGTAGCAACGAGTGCTTGAACACGAAGAATAGAAGGGCAAAGATTAGGAAGGACCCATCTCAATTATCAACCATTTCGCGCTTGTTTAATCTTCTCGCTCCGCCAAATGATGCGTCGTAGGTGGGGCAGGAGGAGGAAAAGTCTTGAAGAGGCCTCGGATTCTCAAGGGTGGCAGCCGGGGGATGCTTTGAACAACTCGGCGGGGCCGATGCACAGATGAAGAGGGTGGGTGGGGATAGTACGGTGTCTTTCTATTTGGATAATATTGTAATTAGCCTGTGGTCTAGTGCTCGAAAATAAGTTATTGAGCTGACTACAGAACCAACTTAACCTAGTAAACTCTCACTCTCTTTTATTTGTGCTCTGATACCACCCGACCTAGTTCGCAGAACGCTACTCATTCTGCTTACTTACTTACTTAATTGATCGTTTAATTATGAACTAAATGCCAGCAAATGGTCGGACTTGCACATAAGGAGCAGTGTGTGGAAGACTCAGCAGACTTTGGCAAGAGTTTATTTTGTCGTTGAGGGTGTTAGGCAGGACAGCACATTTGTTGGTGCGTGTAATTAAGATGGGGTATAAATGCAGGCAACGAAAAGGTCTTGTGGTAGATGCGAAGATATAAATGAGACCCAAGCTCCGTTCAAAATGCCATCTTTGCCTCCACATTGAATATTTCAAAAGCCAATTCAAATATATCGGCCAACAGCACCATTCGACCAAGCTTGGGAAATAAGGCTAAACATTAGGCCATAACCTTGGCAAATATTCCCGTAAAAGTGCCCCAATTATTGGAATCACTTGTGGCAGCCACTATGGTCTACGTAATTTCCACCCATGTTTTATATTTCCCCAGAACTGGGATTTATGTCAGCCCAAGAAAAATAGGGGAAACGCATTAAATTATGCAATCACCCACCAAGAAGCCGAGGCACACAGTTGGCATGCAATTCCCACTTGGTTTGGACACTAATTTATGGTTGAATTTCCTTCTCCAATGCTTCTATTAACCCTAATCTTTCCTGCCATGGATGGGGAGGAGAGGGAAGTTGATGAAGTGGTTGAGAAATGGATTTTGACCTTTTTCGAAATCTGTTCAAGCCCCATTTGTCCGATCTGGGCGTTTTTTGGATTCCCCTTCTTTTTCCCCACTTTTAATGCTCCGTGTCAGGTAAAGCTTCGTGAGAAAAATCAAAACAGCTATGCACAACCAGACGATTTCTTTCCCTCATCCCTCGCTCTCCTTTGTTTTTTCATCTCCCCCATAGGTCTAGTCCATTTCAGTCTCCGTTGAATAAAGCGCCCACCATCGCATCTTAGTTCTTTCTCTTTGATTGTATTCCCCTCTTGATTTTTCCGGGCATTTCCCGTCCTGGTTGAGGCCTCAGAAAGAGAGAGAGAGAAGCTATGCAGCTGGTTTATTGAGTTAAACAGGAATCATACCTGGCCGATTCAGTTGAATTTACCTGTGACAATGGCGGCAGCATCAACAATAGAGAAGCCAAGCTCTAAGGGCCAAGCATGGTGAGCGACTTTTCTTTCAGATCAGACTGTCACATTGTCTTTCTATTGATGCTTTCTGAAGAAGTTTGTTTGGAAATTTCTTTCAGGTTTTGCACTACTGGGTTACCCAGCGACATTGTGATAGAGATAGAAAATATGAGCTTTCATCTTCACAAGGTACCTCCTGTTAATTCTCCAGCCTTCGCATTTCGATCACAGCATCCTGATTTATTGATTTGGTTTCTGAATCTTCACTGGTTTTTCTTTGCTCTTACTCTTTCCAAATCTCAAGTTTCCTTTGATGTCAAAAAGTCGAAAACTTCATAATTTGATAACCGAGCAAGAGGCGAACCCTTCCTCTTTTCCCAAAGAAGTTAAACCAAATACTTCAGAACCTCGAGAAGAAGAAATTGAAGGAGAAGAAGAAAAGGACGATGATGAAATTGAGGAGTTTCACTTACAGATAGTGCTATCCGATTTCCCGGGTGGATCTGAAGCCTTCGAGATGGCCGCCAAGTTCTGTTACGGCGTTAAGATCGACCTAACCTCTTCCAACGTTGTTCCTCTTCGCTGTGCCGCGGAGTTTCTGGAAATGACCCAAGAATTCTACGAAGACAACCTTATCTCCAAAACCGAGAGATTCATTTCTCAGTATGTGCTCAAAAGCTTCAATGATTCAGTTAAAGCCTTGAAATCATGCGAGCCAGTAATGCCTCTGGCGGAGAACTTAGGCATTGTACAGAGATGTATCGATTCCATTTCCTCCAGAGCTTCTTCCGCCGATCCATCTGTGTTTGGTTGGCCGGTCGGCGATGGAGTCAAAGGAGCTCGAGATATTTCCAGGCAGATTTTGTGGAATGGTATTGACACCGGAGGGAGACGAAGAAGCACCAATGCACCATCATTGCTAGAAGATCTTGCGTTTTTAAGTTGGCCTCTTTTTCACCGCTTGATATTCTCTTTTAGAGATCAAGATCTGAGTTCGGACATAATCGAAAGCTGTTTGATGAATTACGCAAAGAAAAACATTCCCGGAGTGTCTCGGTCTCATACGAAAGAATCGTCATCCTCCTCGTCTTCCATTGTTACAGAGAGTCAACAGAGGGAATTGCTGGAAATCATTATTGAAAATCTTCCGCTAGAAAAGAGCTCCAGATCGCCGACTCCAACACGATTTCTGTTTGGATTGTTGAGGACGGCCTACATTTTGAACGCTTCTGAAGCTTGCAGAGCAACAATTGAGAAGAAGATAGGTTCGCAGCTGGAACAAGCCACACTAGACGATCTTCTAATTCCGAGCTACTCGTATCTGCATGAAACTCTTTACGATGTCGATTGTGTAGAAAGGATCTTATCACACTATTTAGACGAACAAAGACACAAAAACTCGGCACAAAGCGAAGCCGAGGGCAATGGAGATGCCTTAAGCTCCCCTTCGTCAATGCAGGTCGGGAAATTGTTCGATGGCTATCTATCTGAAATCGCTTCAGACGCGAACATAAAGCCGGATAAATTTTATGAACTAGCAACTTCTCTTCCAGAACACGCCAGACTCTACGACGACGGCCTTTACAGAGCTGTAGATCTCTATCTCAAGGTACACACTAAAAACCTAACCCTGGCGTTTCAATCTGTTCTTCCGTAGCCATACAGAACGAAAGATTTTCATTCGTTCGTAATCGACAGGCGCACCAGTGGATATCGGAAGCGGAGCGACAGATGATCTGCGAAGCCATTAACTGCCAGAAGCTGACATTGGAGGCGTGCACTCACGCGGCACAGAACGAGCGCCTTCCTCTGAGAGCAATAGTACAGGTTCTCTTCTTCGAGCAGCTTCAGCTCCGCCACGCCATCGCCGGATCCCTGCTCGCCGTGGACAGAGCACCGGCGGATACCGCCACCGCAACGCCGTCGGCATTGCGGCGGAGCGAAAGAACGGAACGGGAAGGGGAAACTGAAGCTGCTTTGCCATGGAGGGCGACTGTGAGGGAGAATCAGGTGCTGCGGCTAGACATGGATAGCATGAGGACGCGGGTGCATCAGCTGGAGAGAGAGTGTTCCTCGATGAGAAAAGTGATTGAGAAGATTGATAAGGGGAGGGCCCCAGAAGCAGGGGGTGGGACCTGGAGAGGATCGTTGACCAGGAGGTTTGGATGTAAATTCAAGACTCAGGTTTGTGATTCGCATGAACCAACGGTTGTTGATGCACCAAAAGGACGGCACCACCATCATCACCAATAGACGTTTCTGCACTGTAGTACTCCTCCCACGACGATCCAATGAGCTGGACCCACATTGTGAGACTTAGAGAGCCCCTGCATTTAATTTTTTTGCAATGGTATTTATAATAAAAAAAAATTCGAAGCAACTTTTAATAAATTTAAATTAAGAATGTCCCCATGTTGCACACTAAAGGTGGCAATCGGGTCGAGTTGTCCTGCATCATCAACCCAAACCGACCATCAAGTTGAGTTTGGATACGTTATAAAAGGATTGAAGTCTAAAAATTAAGCAATTCACGTATCAAGATTTTTGGATCAATCCATAAAATTTTATCGTAATTGAAATCTAAATTGGGTCGAGCCAGTTTTTTATCGTTTTTAGATCAAAATTTTAGCCTACGAGCAGATCTTGTTTCACAATTTTTTACTTTGAAAACTGTAAACAGCCTGCAAAAGGTTTTAAATCGGCCCTGCCCATCACATAAAATTTTTGAAGGTTAAACTGGACTGGCTGGCTCTGATTTACCTTCAATTTTGCCCACCTCTATTGTTCTTAGAATGTAGTGTCCTTCGAATGTATACAGTTGTTTCTGACCGTGGCTGGTCATCCTGATCTTCTTGATGCATTGCAAGGGGCCGTAAAATCTGAGTAGAAAGGACCGAGGAACATTTCTAACATCTTGATCTCCTTCTGCTGTTAAGTTCCTCATACCCTTTTCCATTGCCTTCTCTGCAAAGCTCGTGAACCAGTTTCCAGCTTCTTGCTCGATCTTCTTCCCAGTTCAATCGTGCTTCCCAAACTGGACTTTAATGAGAATTTCGTGTTTGAATGTTTCAAACCCATTCCTTTTCTGCTCGATACTTTCCGAATATGCTCAATATCCGAGCCCTGAACATTCCCTTCTTAGTATGACAGGGATTGTGAGAGCTGGATGGAATTTCAGTTTTTGTTGTATAGGTTGTGAATTTTTGTACATAACACAAAATTTATGAAAAAATTAATAAAAAACCATATCTCCAATATTATCCAAAAAAAGCAAAAGCCTCATCTCAAGATTCAGATATTGGATAATAAGTCTTTCTAAACAGTAAGTGCAGCAACCATGTACAAAGAACACCAAACATTCCACTGTTATAAACCCAAAATAAGAACATAATTACTAGTTCGAACAGATCCAATTATCAATCACGGAAGAAAAAAAGCAGAAAAATACTAGTTCAGCAGGAACAAATCCAAAAACTAGCTACAAAAGAAGATTTTTCTAAACAAGTGCAGGAATAGGACAAAAAAGGGCTGGGATTTAGCAAAATCAAAACTATCTAACACTGCACAACATTGTACCTATCACTCAAGCCTCGGTCGAGAATCTACTTGCTTGAAGATTTGGACGCCTCCACTACTAGCTTGATTTGATCACAAACTAACTCCGCCCTCCTCACAAAAAGCTCCAATTCAGCACGATGCAGCTTTTTCCATTGCTCTTCAAGCTCTGCTTTTTTCGACTCTTCGAGTAACTCAAATCCCCGCCTCACCACCTTTTCTGGTAGTCTTGCCAATCCACAATTTTTATAGAAATCAAGAAAATCCTTCAAGCATGAAGATGAATCCAGACTTCCGTCATCATTCTCTTCAATATTTTGTTGCGTCTCAACTAGTTTTTCCTTCGATGTTTTGCTTGTACTTTCCCTCTGACTATTTATAGGGGTCTCATTGAACATTGGCTTTTGCAGAATTTCACTTTCATTCCCCCAAATCTTCCGTGCCAGGCCAAAAGCTATCTGGTCATGAGGCTTGGTAAATGTAGGTTCCCCTCCTTTATTCCATCTTCTCGCATTGTTTTTGTATTTCTTCTTCAGTGTTCGAATCTTGTTCCTCAGCTGTGAAATTGAAACGGCTACCTGGACATGTTTCTTGATAAATTCGTGAAAACCATTCAAATCTGCTTGAGGTTCTAACCCTTTCTTTGTTGTAAAGTCGATGATACCCTTCAAAATTACTATCTCGTCCTCCTCGCTCCACAGTCTCTGAAATAGCTTTCTTTTTTCATCCCCGGTCGTCTTTGAGTCATTTTCTGTAGCAGCTCCATCATCCAAATGAGCCTTAGAGCCCTTCTTTGCTCTCTTCGTTTTCCTGCTCTGACTCCGCCCCTCACTAGACCTCTTCTCAGACGAACTCACTGTAGTATTCTCATTACCCCGCGGTTTTTTCCGGCGAAGAGTCTCTTCCATCGGCTTCAAGGCGATTGGCTTAACGCTTTTTCCCGCTTCAGTGCCTGGTTCAGAATCAGATCTTGATGTATATTCCGATGAAGATTCTTCTTCCGGCAAGATCATAGGTTGATCCAGCTTCTTAGAAGCTACTTTCTTACCAGTGGCAGAAGCAGAAGCTGGAAGATCAGTCTTTTTTGGCAAGAAAACAGCTACTTCTTTTTTCCCTTCCGAAGAATTTCCTTCTTCAGAAACATCTTCTTCACCAGAACTAGTCTCTTCTTCCTCAGATGAAGCAGCAGCAGGGGCTTCTTGCAATCGAGAGGTACGTTTCTGTGCCATTGGAGAGGGCCGGAAGAAAACCCAATTCCTGAAGAGTTATAATCCAAATAAATCAAACTTTACAAATCATATTTCCTGAAAAAAAATTAGCTCGTTGTCTTGGTAGTCATGCATCTATTGATTAGATTAATTGAAAATTTCACTTAAGACAATGAAAATCATAGAGTAGTGAAAAACAAAACCGGAAATCTAACATAGAGAACTAACAACAAAAGAAACCCAAGTATATCATTTGGAAAAATTTTAAGCTGTGTGCCATGGCCCTGAGTTTTGAAGAAATCAAAGGCGTAATCAGTTAGATCATTTTTATCATACCTAAAATCATCACCAATGTGTAAAAGAAAAGTCCAGCAGAAATTTACTCTTCGAACATCACCTTACGACGCCGAACTAAGACAGAGACGGAAGCGAGAGTCGACAGAACGAGACTGTGAGCACAGACGGAAGCGAGAGAGTCCAGAAACAGGCTTAGGGTTTCAATTTCACGATTGTCTGGTAACAGATTTATTGCATTAAACCTGAAAACCGGACCAATAGAATCGGTTACGAATTTAGAACCAAAAACGTGGTCCGGTCTTTTGGACTATCCTTCGCCTGCGTGGATCCCCCAATCATTTTAAATTTGCTAACTCACTACCAAATTCCGATCCTACGTGGCGCCATCACCAAGCTTCGGTTAATTCATGCCCATCTGGCATTGATCAGTTGCTTCATTTGAAGAATGTGGGTCAAAAGTAGAGATGTAACTTTGGTCTAATTATGACGTGGCTTCAATTCACTTTATTTTTATATTATAATAGAATCAGAATTAAAATCTAAATGAAATATAAGGTGATGCATGTTTGATTTCGTTAATTACTATATCTAAAATATATATATATATTATTATAATTAAATAAAGTTTTTAACGATTTGAGCAAGTTTCAAATTTGTTTTGTAGTTTAAGTCATGTTTTTTTGTTTTAGATCGAGTTTGGTTTAATTTTGAATCTTTTTTTTAATCAAAATCCGTTTTTTGTTTTCATTGTTCTTTATTTTCAAAAATTGAAACCATATCATAAATCACACCAGACTAAAATCAGTCATTCTGATCTGATTATCGCGCCTCTTACTTGGGAGGAGCATAAAAATGAAGTAAATATTACAAAAAAAATACATGAACGTTTGCTCTCTCTCTCCCCTCCCTCCATTCAACTCCATGAATGGTGCGAGGGGGATGTGTGCATGAACGATCATGGCGTAGATAACTGCATACCTGGACATTCATGCACAAATAGTTATGCGCGTAGCAGTTTGCTCAAGATGATTCATTAGACGATCCTACTTGTTTAAGAATTAAGTTAAGCATAACCTTTCATTAGTTTATGGTTGGAATGCTGGTGAACAACGAGGCTCGGAATGAAGGTGCACATGTCTGTCGGGTCGGGTTGTGGGGGCTTTAGAAGTGAGAGATTTTGATTTTTGGTACAAGGGACACAAGACATCACGAGTGTACTTTCTAGCACTTCTGATAGAATGATAGTTGTTGGAAAACTATTGTTATCTCGAATTCCAACGGAGGGAAAAGAATTCGGTGTCACCTCTTCGTTTAAAACCCCGTGTGCAAAGGAGTGCAAGATCTGTTGTCGAGAACTCCAATTCCTCTCAAAATTGGAGCCTTTTGGTCTACATCCATGGCCAACCAAGAAGGTAGTATAGTATGACAAATATTTATTTTCGCAGTTATTTTCATAGTGGGTTGGTCAAAATCCCATGCCCACTCTCGTCTCCATCCTAGTTGTAGTCCTTGGCTTGGGGACAGCGAATGCCGTGTATATGTTTTCCGGATGTCGGCAGATGGGTCTTGTAATGGACAAGCTTAGCTCGCTCTAAACTATCATGCAAGCACGTAGATTCACGTGGCACCCATCCCATCTTTTGATTGGCTTCTTCAATCATTTCATTCTTCGCTCCGATTAACCGTTGCCTTCTCGTTCCCCTCTGCTCTTTCTTCCGATCAACTACCATTGACAGGTCCCTTAGATCTCTTAGCCCTATGCTCCATTTTATGTGTTCTTTATGTTGATTTTGTTGTCGCGATTTCTGTTTTTTTGCCGCTTGCTTCTTGTTGATCTGCATTTCGAACAAAAATTGCGGTAATAGTTCTATAATTTGGCTCTCCAATCAGATAATTTGAGTAATTTTGCCCTGCGGGAATAAGGGACGTGTCTCTATTCGTTTAGTCAAATTCTACTGCGATGATATAATTTGTACGAAGGGGTTTGTTTGAATCTTGGATTAGCCGTCATCTTAATACGTTCTTCTGTTATTATGCTCGTCGCTACATATGCTTTTCTCGATTTTTCAAGGCTCCAGCCGAGTTCTAATGCCCGACTTTTATTAACTTCAGGGTATGGCATCATCTGATAATCCAGAGGTATCCGAGAGGGGTTCTACGAAGGGAGCTGAAAAAGATGAAGAGAAAGGTGGATTTCTGGATAAGATGAAGGATTTCGTCGAAGACATTGGTGAGAAAATCGAGGAAACCATCGGATTTGGGAAGCCAACCGCAGATGTTTCTGGGATTCATATTCCCCAAATAAACCTCGAAAAAGCTGAATTCGTCGTCGATGTTTTGATAAAAAACCCAAATCCAGTCCCCATTCCCCTAGTTGACATAAACTACCTGATAGAGAGTGATAGCCGAAAACTAGTTTCAGGGCTGATTCCAGATGCTGGCACAATTCATGCCCATGGCGAAGAGATTGTCAAAATTCCGGTTATGCTGATTTATGACGATATAAAGAGTACTTATGCTGATATCAAGCCAGGAAGCATCATCCCTTATCGTGTCAAGGTCGATCTCATCGTGGATGTACCTATCATTGGTCGGCTGACATTGCCGCTCGAGAAAACTGGGGAGATCCCCATCCCGTACAAGCCAGAAATCGACGTGGAGAAGATACACTTCAAGACGTTCTCTCTTGAAGAAACCACTGCAGTTCTTCATTTGAAGTTGGAGAATAAGAACGAATTCGAGATGGGATTGACTGCACTGGATTATGAAGTATGGATTTCCGAAGTCAGCATCGGGGGTGCAGAGCTCCAAAAATCGACAAAGATAGATGGAAATGGTGTCACTTATATGAACTTGCCCATCACCTTTAGGCCTAAAGACTTTGGCTCTGCGCTCTGGGACATGATTAGAGGAAAAGGCACTGGTTATTCCATGAAAGGAAACATTAACGTGGAGACCCCTTTTGGACCCATGAAGTTGCCCATCAGCAAAGAGGGTGGCACCACGAGCCTTAAAAATACCGAGCAAGACAGCGGCGATGACGACGAAGATGAGGTACTTTCATAAAACCATTCGTCTCTTAGATTTGAATTTCTTCAGCTCCGTTTGTTTATCGATTAGATTTAGAAGATCCGAAATCCGTCTTTTATCCATTCCTAGATTAAGAAAGGAACGTGCTTGGTTTTGTTAATAGATAAGACACAGTAAAGAGAAAGGAATACAGCTTTTATGCATGTAAACGCAGGATTATGGTGCTGTAGTATTTGTATTAATTCTTTTTTGGCAGGAATAAAAGGGGAGGTGTGTATCTTGCTGGAGCAGCCGTTATCTTATAACTATGGTAGGTAAGAGGGTGGTGTTGTGACAGGTGCTTAGTGCTGTTCTTGAGCGTGTAATATACCCCCTCAATATAGATCTATTTGACATTGAATTTGTGGAGTGTTTTTGTTATTTCATATTGAATAAAATGTGTTTGAAATTTAATCAAATGTGTTCGAAATTGATAAGGCGTGTATCTATTTGGCTTTGAAGTTTCCTAACGATTGATAATGATTCTTCGAATATGTTATTTCATATTTGATAAAATGTGTTCGAAATGAGGATGGTTTGACTTTGAATTAAGAGTTTATGCATGCACGATGTTTTGCACACGTATTGAACTTGACTCTCCCATAGATTGAAAGAATACCAACATTCTATTTCTAGAATTCGTAAAGTTGTTAAGAATGTTAGATCTTCCCTTACAATGTTATAGGAAACATGTTAAGCTTTTAAGGCAAATTCGGCGACCCCAAATAAGAAGGCTTATCGACAGGTTGTATTTTGAATGCGAAACTAATTTGGGGTTGAAAGTATCACAACAATATTGTAGAACAAGCATTGCAACATCTTCCTCCACAATGCAAACAACTAGTTCTGCTCCTAATATGTTGTCTGAGGAGTTTCGTAATCGTAAGAGAGTTGGATGACGGGAAGACGAAGATAGAAGTCAACATGATAACCGACTCACATAGCCGGCAGCTGAAGGCATCGCACGCGCATAGACTTGGGATGCTCTCTCAGATGATTCACCTCGAAATATTTGACTAATTCTCATGTTGCTAGAACGACTTAATCGCACGGCATGTTTACCCTTTTTAATTATGAACCAAACATAATATAATCTAATGGATTATGTTCGGGTAGACCCTAAAACGAATGGATTGAGCTTATTTGATTGAACAGCCAATATTAGACAAATGATTGATGAATTTTTGTACTAAATATGGTACACAGTACTCGATTCCGCTGCGATGCAATACCAACTCCAGGGAGAAAGAAACACAACCACAGCCATCAATCCTACGAAAATATTGAAGAAAAAAAGGGCGTGCTGAAGCTATGACGAAAGCAAAGGCGCGGGTATGGAGGCGGCCCGGAGAAGCTGATGCGCCTCCGAGAGCTGAGCCGCGAGAGATAAGATGCGGTAATGGTAGTCACGCGCCTGGTTCATAGACTCGGCCTCCAGCTCTCCGAGCTGGGAGCACAACCTCTCCTCCGCCTCCTCCACCAGCTTCAGCCTCTCCCAAGTCCGCTGCAGCTCTGATCTCATGCTCTGCTCCCTCTCCCGGCTCTCCCGGAGCTCTCGCTCCAGCTCCTCGTTCCTCTTGTTTACCTCCACCTTGGCGTCCCCCTCCGCAACTCCACTTTTCCCCATCCCTATGAACGCCGTTCTCGTCTTCCTGAATTCGACGTGTAACTTAGAATCGAAGGGATTGATAAATGGGACAGAGGAAGGGAGATTTGTTTATAGGCCACAACAAGCGTCCAGATTCAATGTATCTACTCGTTTGTTGCTGGCCGCTCTTTTTATTATTCATTTTAGCACGCTAATTGTGTCATCACTGACGTCCGCGCCTTTAGGGGGGATAGCGACGGGCCGGCCCGGCCTAAAGTTAGAGCTCATTCCGCCGCATACAGCGTTATCTGTTCGTCTAAGCCGGGGTGGGCAGAATTGACCGGGCCGCAGAACCAGGCCGAATTTTTCATTGAAAAAATTCGGTCACAGTTGTTGGTTCCAGTGGTTCAATTCCCCATTTTTAATGAGGAAAACCTGTTTAACCTAAATTCGTCATTACAAAGGTTATAATATTTTTGTTCTTGATGAATTTAATTTAGATTTAGTTTAGAGTTATCATCTTATCATACTTTATTTCTATATACGTATTGCTACATGTTTGGATAAATTTAAATAATAAATAATTTTTTATTTATATTTATTAAATACATTTAAGAGTTTGATAGAGAATAAACTAATGTCTTAGGATCAGAGAATGAACTCAAAGTTTTAGGATTAGACTCAAGAATTTTACCCTGAGATCTGATAATCATCCTTCTTTTGGCCATAGAGAGATATGATTAAGGAGAAGAAAAAATAATTAAAAGATACTTGATTGATAGCCTCCTCCAACCCTAAGAGTTAAGACCCTTTAAATAGACTTCATTGACCTAATTAAATATAAAAGATCAAATTATCATCTGACCTAATTAGATATAAAAAGATTAAATTGACCATAATTTAATTAAAAAATAAAAAATAATAATAGATAACTAAATTTGATGGACCTTAGGTCTGTAACACAAAGTCATTTTTTAAATTATTAGTTGATGATGAAAATATTTTGATTATTTATTTCGTTGTTCATTAATTTAATATATTTGAATTGGTTTACATTTGTTGTACTTGAATTGGTTAGTTTATTTTAATTTTATGCAAAATGACATTTTATTTTTTTATTCTCATGTTTTTTATTTAATTTTCTGCTTTTTTTAATACATTTATTCAAAACCGGGACAGGCCGACTAAATCAATCTAGGCACAAACAATTTCTTGCATAAAAAAAAAACCAGTGACAGTTCTAGAAATTAAAAAGCTGATTACACCGGTCCTGGTTCTGTGAAAAAACCGGGCCTGCCACCACTTCACTTGAGGTGGACGCTATTCTCTATGAAAAATAATAATTTCATGGTCTTGCTTCTCTAAATAGAACTTCTCATATGCTCAACTTACAACTAAGAACTTCTGATATATGACATCAAATAACCCCGAAATTTCCGAGCCGCCCAATAGGCCTTCTTCGTAGATGCCTCCGAGACCGAACGCAACCAACCTCCATCCTTCCCGGCTCCAGCTTTGCCACCACAGGGAACATACGAACAATCCCCGTGCCCGAAAAATCAGTGTGAAGTTGCCCCGTGCATGTGTACGTTGCTTGAAATCATCCCGGGCCTGAAATCCAAATCCCTCGGCAACCCTGCTGCATTTTCATAGCCCCAATGATCAAACATGTTTACTGCACAATTTTGCTCTCCGTTATCTACGGAAATATACATACAAACCAGCATTCACTATGGTAAGATGTCTCGTTTTCAACCTTAACAAACATGTTCTTTTTCGAGGTTACCTTTGCTGCTCCTGTCACCATGCGCAGCCTAAGCACGACCTCTTCCTCCATGTTAAAAGCTACAACGTTGTTCTGCAATGAGAATACAAAGAGCTTGCGTTAAGACTCGCGTTCAACGAAAGCAAATTACGTTACTCGATATAAATAATCAGTATTATAAAAATAACTTCCCGAACAGGAGCGCAATTACAACCTGCAAAATATAAATAATGAAAGCACAATGGAGAAATTCAATGTTAGCAATTAAGAGTTTGGCCAGAACATCAATGCGAAGAAGAAAATTCAGACATATACTTCAACATTTATAAGAAAATATAACACAAACATGTAGGCACCAAACAAGATGAAATTGAATATGAAACACTAAAGATTCTAATAAAACTAACTTCAAAAAGATATCTACAAAATTTCATGGGTGTATGATATGATGTAAGTCCAAGGAAATGAGTAGCAGTACGAGGGAGAACTTGGATTATGGAAGCTAAATAAGTTCAAGATGTCTGTTGCCATAGTTAAGCCAGTGAGAAGCTAAACAGCACAAATCTAGAAGAAAAGTGCTCCTACAGACATGGAAGAACACTAGATCCACCATTTGAAGTACCCACAGTTAAGTTCCGATACTAACATCAGTTCCATGAAAATAGAGAGTGAAAATATGAAAATGAAATGAAAGAAAATGCGATGTCATCAATGTCTTTGCTTTCATAAATAGATCTAGCTCATATCCATCGCATCCCCAGCTCGGCTGCAGATTGGACTGACAGCAAAGATGGATCTCTCAAATGGTGACGGATTAAAAATTGCATCCCGTTTACGCTTGGAAGCACAGCCTTCATTGGGAGAATTCTCTGCATCGAGTTTCCTGCAGATTCCTCTGACAGCTTGTTCCTCTGTAGGAGTGAGGGGAAATATTTGCCTACTTGCTCGACAAAGAGAGCTGTGGTTGTCATAGACAATCCTCTGGTTACAGTTTTTGTCACAAATGTGAGTGATTCCTGTTAGTTTGCAGCGATACATATTTCCACATACCCGCTCGTTTTCACATTTCCAGTCACATTTGTGAGCGAGAGAGGCCCCATCTCCATCCAGAATAGTTGAAAGATAAATAACATTTGTGGGTCCAGAAACCATGGATTTCCCATACAATTCCATCTTGATGGCAGATTGATAAACACTAAAATTTGGGCTGTCACCTAACCTGAAAGGTATGCAGGTCCCAAAACAAGGTACATATCAGTGAAAAGTGAAGGATTGGGACCTGAAAAATGCTCATTGATGAAGACAAATAATTATTCCAAGTTTCATGCCCTCTGACTTTTATTTCATTTTGATAAATTGCGCACATTCAAGTAAGTTGAATCTCAAACGAAGAAGCTGCTTTAAAAACTTTTTTAGTAATAGAGATCCTAAAAGTACCCACCCATAAGCGCCATGATGTTGGATTGGCAGCCGTAAACGAAAGTTGAGCATAGAAACGAGGAGCAGATGTATCAAAGATCAACAATGAAAAATGGAAAGACTTCCAGAATAGATCTTAAGAAGAAATACCGTATTTTCGATGTGAGAACATACGTCTACCGGAGATGAAGAACTTAAATGTTTTAGTAGGAAGTATCCAAAAATGCATCAGACTGTTTCCCTTTCCCTAATCTCATTCTAGGGTTGAGAACAAGAAAAGGGAATTAACAGGCCTAAGAAAATTCGAAGAGAAAAGTGGAAACAGAAGTAAAAAGAGGGACCTGATCCAAGGATGGCAGCGGAGAGGAAACCGGAGGCAAGAGCGGCGAAGGGAAGAGGGAGTCTCAGTCTCAACTCCGAAGCGGAAAGATGTGAAAATTAAAGAAGAGAAGAAGGGTTAGGTAAAGCGGAGAAAGAAGGGGGGGTCTAGGAAACGCAGGTGGGGATTAGCGCCGGAGGGTGTGGATTAATCAATACCGCCATTAAAGAATTGATAGATTTTTGACACGCAGCCAGACCTCAGCTCAAAGCTCTCTGCTTTATATCAAAACAGTGAAAAAAAGACGACACTTGGATTCTGAGACAGCAATGCTAGCCGAGACAATTCTTGTTACCACCAGGCGTCGGTGGTGATGGAATGGTCTCCATCTGGGGAACTGCGCGAGCCGGGGGTGAGTAGTTTCAGCCAAAAGCGGCTACCGAAGTGGACAACAGTTGGAGCGCGCGACCAGGGCCGGCTCGCCACCTCCTCAGTCCCAACATCTGTGTTTGGTTTAGCGTGAGATTAAGAGAAATTAAGCAACGCAATCAACAAAAACAATAAATTAGCCTCTGCTGGGCAGACTTGTACCAATTTCCACGGTTCTTCCTGTCCCGTCAAATGCTTTTGAACCTACCCAGCGTCGACGGCATGCCGTTGCTATGTGTGCTGGCACATAGACACCATGTTACTACTACTCTTTTACACTGCACTTCTATTATTCTGTCAAAACTTTCTGTTGATAAAGAATCGCAATAGAGAGTGTTCAGTCCTAACTCCTAACCAACTCAGTAACATAATCGAGCTCCAATAATTTTATCATAGAGAATTCGAACTCTGTATCTGTATTCTTGAGTAAGTCTAGACTTTGTTAAAAGACTTATACCCCCAAGACTGGTGCATGACTAAAAATTCTTCCATTATGAAATTATTGATGATTGAATTTTATTGTCGAGTGGAGCCTACCATTTTCTGTTGCGATTTTATCTCAGGCTGAGAGTTCTGCAGGAAGATGGAGTTGATCGGAAAATGAGAAAAGCCTGAGTGAAGCACGAAGCGTCCACGAGTAAAGTACGGTGTGGGAGAAAGGTACACACCAATGGTGTGTGGCTGTGTCAATTTCAAGAGGGGGCATGTCCAGCATTTGATAGTCTGTAGTTTGTAGGCAGATCTAGAGAAATTTTAAAAGGTCATGGACCAAAACTCGCAATGATGTGCACATATTATACATCGCTTGCAATTTGGAGAACATATAATAAAACGAACATTAACTTCACATGATTTGAGCTTACTTTCGATGCAAAAACGAGGGTGTATTCCGAGCCAACAATGTCATAATGATCTCTTACCGGACCAAAAAAATTTATTCGACCAATGGTTCAACCACATCAAATTCGCTCAAGTTTATCACAATCCTCCGCCGTTCTTCGGCCTCTGCAGCGAGAACCCATGTTGAGTACTATTTTCATCGACTAGTGCAGAAGTCGTGTTGCTACCTTCTCTGGGCTCTCCAGAAATAACCTTATCCTCTCCATCAGTCAGCACAGATGTCGTTTCCCCATTGGAGACATTGCCGACTAAACTCTTGTACATAGTAAGCGCTTGAGCAATCATATTGGCAGGATTAGCTGCTGTGCTGGGAAGCAGCATCGTGGTGCCCTACACATCCACACCATCATAAATTGAAGAATTTCACGAACAATCAAAATGATAGTGCTACTAATATGAGTCGACCAGGCCAAGCGCTCACCTTTTTAGCAACATTACCGAAGGCTTGAATATATTGCTCAGCAACTCTCAAACTGGCTGCCTGCAAATGGACAAACAAAAAGCAATTGATTCGTATATATATCACTAAAGTTGCTGTATACTACATTCGACCAGTTTAGAAATGCAATAAAAGCGCTCTCTGTTAGCATATCAGTCAAAAATTCAATCTTCGTTTGAACAATTTACATTTCAGATTCGATACAAATTATAGCAATTTCCTTTATTCAGAGTGTTTACAGGAGATTGACATTACGGTTTATATAAAAATTGCTTCTTTCAAAGTGCCACTCGAAGCACTTTTGACACCAATCTTACTACAGGAGATGCTTCTCATTTTAACATTCAAGCAGACATTAATAGGTGTAGAAATCTCATGAGTCATCTATGGGATAGACAGACAACAATCAATATATCATGCAATTTAAGCTATGAATTACTGTGCCTCAAATTCGACACATTCTGAAATATGTATGAAAATTTCCTAACTGTTTTATTTGTAGGTTTTCATGGAATTCAGATGGAAAAAGCCAGTCAATACGACAATTTACCAATTAACTACTTAATGAGTATCTTCTTAATAAAACATAAGCAGATGATGAAGCAAAGTCAAAGTCACGAAAATCTATTTTCAAGCTGACTTCTCAAGGTTCTAGAATACATTGCAACACTCAAGTCGAACATGAGCTCAATATTGCACGATTTGAAGTGAGAATAATTAGTTGAAGATCCATAAACACATTTTATTGACTCCCTCTCTTTTTTATTTTTTAGCAATTCTTTGTTGGAATTGAATAGTTCAAGACTTCATTTCTTGAGAGTAATTTGGAGTTTTTCTTCTACCTTTCTTTTCCAATTCTTTTGAGTGGAGTTTTAAGACAATAACAATAGTTTCTCAATTTCCATTATTAAACTTTTTTGCCATAACTTTTATTCCGCTGTGTATACGTTTTCACGTCACGAATAAAAAAAAGTGAGGGAGAATCTAACCTCGACTCCTCCACATTCCTTCAGAGACTGTGACACAAGAGCCAGACCTTTTGCTGTTGCCTGCGCTTTAGCAAGGATAGCTTCTGCTTCTCCTGCAAAAAAAAAACTATGAAATTAATAGGAAAAAATTATATCATCTTCAAAAGGTGACAACAAGATCCACAATATGCACAACAGAGCGTTTTGATCAGCTGGAAAAGAGGACGATGGTATTGTTGATTGCAAAGCTTGACAAGAAACAATGGTGCTGCAAAAAGCAATGCCTCTCATAATGAGATATGCTACCCCCTGACACACTAACTTTGACTACCTGAATACATATCAGGAGCATCTTAGATGGAGCAGCTCACTTTTCGAAATCCCCTTTTTAGCTTATCTCCACAGTTTTTTTTGGTGGCTGATAGGAAAATTTATTTAAGAAAAAAAGTAAAAAAGTAAACTTACAAAGTAACCAGAAAATTGGAGAGGTCTATTAAGTCTCACAAAATAAATAATCTTTCCAACGGTCTATTAGCTCTTCCTTTGACTGTTTTACCCAAAAGACAGATGAACTCCTAACCTTCCTTCCAAATAAAGTTCTAGAAAATAAAAAAAGATGTAATTAAAACATTATCTAAGAATACTAAAAGCCACCAAACGATGCCTCGCCATCTTAACATTTTACCTTCTCAAATAAACTTTATTAGAAGTATATCAGTGGAATTTTTCTTTACTATCAATAACCTATCGCTTCTTTTTTTACAAGGATAAAGATTTCATACAACTTCAGCATTGATTGCAATTTTATTTTTGAGAAAAGGAAAATCTCTTTTAGCTTTCGCCCTAGAAAATACATGAAAATAATGCACCCATCCCGGTAAGATTTAAATAGAAGATTTGACAAAAAAAGCTGGAAAACATAACTCGAAACTATTGGAAAATTTAAATGTAGGCTCATTATACCATACACACCAATGCATCAAATTTTTTATCCTACTTTTATTGGGAGTGAGGAAGGGGGTATATAAAATTTTAGCACTAACCAAGAGCTCTGTTAACTTGATCCATCTTTGCAGCTTCAGAGGCTAAGATGACGGCACTCTTCTGTCCATCAGCAATATTGATATTGGCTTGTCTTTCACCTGTTGACAGGCATCAAAGTCATTGAATTTAATCATTATCTCTAGTTCAGGAAAATTAATAGACACAATTGATCTCATTGATCCATATTTCCGGCCTTCAACCAGGAAAACTATTAAACATACATAACTCCCCATATCCTGCACTATTCATAAGTACAGAAGCAGAAAATAATAAAAATTAGATAGTTGAGTACTATCATTAACCCATGGAGCTAACTGAAATAAAAAGTAAAAACCTTCGGACTCGAGAACTTGAGCTCTCTTTTTACGTTCTGCTTCAGCTTGCATCTCCATGGCCGCTCTCACCCCTCGAGGAGGAGATATGTCCCCTGATGTAGAGAAAATAGTGAAACAGAAACAACAGTTTTATTGCGCTGATAAATAGAGTTATGACATATAAAATATATAAAAAAATGATCGCTCACTTATTTCATATCGGAGGCATTGGAGGCCCCAGTCTTTTGTAGCGAGGTTGATGGCTTCCTAGAAAATGTTAGCATTAAATATTCTAAGTTCTCAACTCCCATCATACTTGTATTCTATACACATAATTGATGTTAGGTTCTTAAGCTAAGGCAGTGATAGACTGATAGTCCACTAATTAGTTCAAGGAGCCATAAAGCACTTGTACCCAGTTTCAATGAAGCCTTGAGTATCTCAGCAGAGGGATTGTGGAAAAGACGCAAGATAAGAAACCACCCACATATTTAGGTGTGTCGGTAGCACAAT
>QAOC01012872.1:87464-207973 GCA_003255005.1 Begonia fuchsioides | reverse complement strand
AAAAAACATAGAAGGGGAAGAAATGAGAGGTAGAGTTGGATGAACCTGGTGCTGGGATCTCGACCAGTGCGGAGATGGCGGATTGAGGGGGTGAAGAATGAAGGAGGGGAGAGAAGAGAAGAAGGTGGACGATGGATGGGAAGGTTGGAAAGAAGAGAGGAAGAGCGAAATGGCAAGGGAGGAGACGAAGGAGGAAGGCGACGAGAGGTGGAAAACGCAGAGTGGGAAAGATGTCGAAGAAGTGTAAGCTTAGGCTTGGAAACAATCATTTTGGAGTGTAGATTTCCGGAACACAGCTCCGCTTAGGAAAAAGCCGGCAAAAGGCGGTGGCCGGACAAGGTTTCCGTCCAAGTCCGAAATGGATTGTCTGAGGAACGATGCGAGGAGGGAGAAGGGGTTTTAGGTCTTCGTCTTCGGAGTTAATAAAATAAGATTAGGTTAATTAATCAATTTATTTAATCGAAAATAAATACTAAATTGAGATGATCAGCGTTTGAAGCTTCTCCTGCAGTTCCTCTTTCCTGGGTTGTGAATCTTCTGATCAACTCTCGCTCATGGCTTGTGCTTCCGTCGCCATCGGAGGCTCTCCATCTCCTGCTCCGGCTCCTGGTTCTTCTTCTTCTTCTTCTTCGTCTTCGTCCACCCTATCTGCTTCCGCTCCGCCTTTCACGTTTGATCGTTCTCCTCTTTCCATCCCGATTTCCACCCCCTTTCTTGATTATTCCTTTGATTGCAATTCCTCCCTCCACAATTCCCTTCCTTACCTCCTTGATTCTTTGTCTACCCCGCCCTCCATCTTCGATTCCCGACCCTCCCCCGCCGCTCAGAATGTTATCTCATCCTCTGCCCGTTTGCCTTCTTTGTCTGCCCCGGTCGTATTCCCCTCTGCTGATACTTTGAAAACCAGTGTTATCAAAGCTAAACCCTATTATCCTTCCTTTGCCTCATCTTCTACTCCCAAAGACACTTCTTTGGTCTTTCCTGATCCCTCAGTTTCTGAATGGATGCCCAGCTCCTATGCTGATCCTTATATACCCTCCTTCGAGGAATATTCCCAACCATCCCTGCCTTCTGATTCTATATCCAACTGGGATTCCTTGTGGGATGGATTTCCTGATTTGAATCCGGCAAATTTGTTACAACTCACTGACAATCAGAGCCGCAAGGGGTCCAAATTACCTGGTACGTCATTTTAAACTATACGTTTCCTACTCTCTGCTTCAGGATTGTCATCATTTTATACTCGGTTGATGGAGATGACTGTGATGATCTGAATGGGCATGATTGTCCTTGTAGTTTTGGAAACACTTCATGCTTCTGCACCACACTATTGTGTTTTCTGTCTCGCCCTATTTGATTTCTGTGGAGCTTATCTCTCCTTCTTCTGTTACCTTACTGTCTCAGCATAGTTTCAAGACCTACAAGTTTTCCCATTGCTTTATAATTTACCGTATTCTCGTGTTGTTTTGTAGAAGCTTATGTATCCAAGGATTCCAAATACCGTGAAGGGTCTTCTCCTTTCTTTGATATCTTAAGTTCGAACAGCTCCATTATACCCAATAGTAAACAGATAGATTTTAAACCTTTCTTGGCGCAAAACAAATCAACCTCCAGCACCCTTTTGGTACCTCAAGAAGGTGCCCCTGGAGTTTTTTCTTCGCGTTTGTATAAAAATTCCCTGAAATCTCTATCGCCGCACTGTGTTTCACTTGAGAAACACTCACGACAGCATTATGGATCCGGTCAAACGTCATTTAATGAAAAGTGTGCTCCTGCAGCTTTAGTTAAACAAATAATTGACACCGCCACTTATTCAGATGGAAAGTTTGGTTCCAGTGGAAGCTATAACATTTGTAATGATACTTGTAAGGCCAATATTGGTGGAAATATTCTCTCCAATCCAAATAACACCCTTATGTTTAGATCTGATTCATCTGAAGATGAAGTTTTAAAAGATTCTACCCTTCATGTTAAAGGAAATGAGCCTACTGTTTCTAAGTCGGTGCCCACAAAAGATGAACGGAAAAGAGTTGTTACTGGGGAAGATGTGAATCAAATTCCCAAGGCTAATTCTGGTATTCAAATTCTACCTTTGAGTTCTCCTTTCTGTTTGCCTGTCAATATTCATCAAATTACCTCTCCAGTAGACAATTCCTCAGAATGTGCAGATCAAAATAACTCTGCAGTAGATTCACCTTGCTGGAAAGGAGCACACATCCCTTATGTTTCTCCATTTGCATCATCTGACATAGTTGAGAATCAGTGTTTAGAGGTTTATGATAGATTGAATCTTCCTAGTATTCATCCAGTCCGAAATGAAGATATTGTTGAACTCTCTACTCCACGACTTAGTGATAACATCTTGGACAGGGACTTACAAAAAGAATTGACACCTCCAAAGATTGACTCAGTTTCTCATTCTATCCTTGAAAAACACAAAATTGATGATATTTCAAAAATAGGTTCATATTCTAATGTGGCTTGTGACTGTGCGGTTCACCATTCCAATGATGGTTTTGTACCCTTTGGAAGTAACTCACGTGCTCATCCTTCGTACAACCTGCAACAAACTGAAGAAACTAACATAGCATATGGAGAAAGAAACATGTGTGCTAGTGATTTATCAGAAGATTGTTCGTATCAGGTGGCCTTTGATGCTACAGAGCATGTACTTCGTTCACCATCATGTACAGAAGACGTGTCTATGAAACTCAATACAACTTGTTTTGAGGAATTGACCCCAAAATTAGATCTTAAGATAATGATTGATACTATGTATAACCAGTCAGAGTTACTTCTGGTTCATTGTTCAAATGGTTTGGGTGCTTTGCAGGAGAAAGATCTTCAGTCTCTTAAGAAGGTGATGCATAATCTTAAATGTTGTATAGGAAAGAGTGTTAACCACACTGGTCAGACACAGGTTCTATTTCCCCTTCCCATAAAAGGTGCTTACCTCAGCCAGGTATGGTTATTTTCTCCTTTGGGTCTGGATGTCTTGTTGAAAAGAATATGAACTTTGGTATCATGATCTGTTATTTAGTCGACTAATATTTTTTCAGAGTTCAGTAGTTGGCCAGACCTTGATGACTGATGCAACAGCTGCAGATCTGGGTCAGGTGAATGATCTTGCGATGTTGAGAAAGGATGAAACAATTGTAAATTCTGTTTCTACTACAAATGATGCTAACACCGTGAAGGAAGATAAAATGGCCATGGTAACTCTGTCTGCTTCCCATTTTGTAGATGCAAACAATTATATGATGGCTGAATCACAACTTATGCAGAGAGAAATAACAACGGTGGAAAAAGAGTTTTCTTAGTTTACTTTTGGTTATGTATGATTTTTGCAGGATTTGAAGAAGGTTCTCGGTGAGAACTTCCATGATGGCGAAGCACCACATCCCCAAGCTATATTGTATAAGAATTTGTGGCTGGAGGCAGAAGCTGCATTATATGCAATGACATTCAAAGCTCGATTTAATCATGCGAAGATGCAAATGGAAGTATGCAAATCTCAAAAGATAGAAGGTTGGTATAAGTCATATTAAATCTTGTTTTGTCATCTTTGTAAATGTACTTGATCATAAAATTACTATTTAAATTTCCCTGGTGTACATGATATCCTTGTGGTGAAAATATATTGGAACGAGTAAATTTAGATAATATTATTCTTTAACGTATTCCTGTCTCACTTTGATGCCGTTGATATGTGCTGCTTACCTATACTCGTGAAATCTGTTATTGCAAAGTGATAGAATAGACTTTTGAAATGTCTTGATAGCTCTCTCCTCGCAATATTCTTCCTAAAATAGTAATGAATTTTCCCGTTTATTCTATCCCCCTTTAATACATCAATGCTAACTAATTCTCTCATTTAATGTCTTCTATTAAACTTTTAAAATATTCTCCAATGCCTTATATTTCTATTCTTACTCTTCACTTATCTTTATTACCCTCTAGAGCGTGGGGTCTATCAGATTTATCCAAACCCAAAGACTTCAGGGGAATCTCATTTATCAAGTGCAAGCAGACATGCAGATGTCACGGACAGGGCTCAGTTGCTGAATCACGGGACGGAAGACCCAGAATCTGTGAATGCAGCTAGCACGTGGAATTCATCTAGTCGATCTCTGTGCACTAATAATGCTGCAGCTAAAAATCCAGCTACCGATGTCGGCAACACTTATTTTCAGTCGTACAACTCGAACGGTGGAGCAGATAAGTTTACTGAAGCTTATGTGGCAGCTAATTTTCCTTCTCGAAGCACAAACACCGCCACACATTCAGATGATGTCATGGAAAAGTTTCAAATTTTAAAATGTAGAGAAGAAAACTCTAACCCTGCAAGCATAGAGGCATTGACCGAATCCAGGTCCTACCATTATGAAAATAAAACAGAGGACTTAGCTCTTAGAGGGAATGCTTCTTTGAACACAGACTGCTCTTCGAAGAATTCTTCAAATTTAGGGGAAGTGCAGAGCGCTGACGATGTAGACTCTTTAGTCATGGCCAGATTTCGTATTCTTAAGAACCGGGGAGACAATTTTGGTTCCACAGACATTGAACAGGTACGACAATCAGCAAAACAAGATCAAGTTTTGAAGAACCAGAGAAACGATACTGAAAATAGTAAAAGGGAAGTAACGAGGGATTATGTATTGACACAGAAGGCTTCCAATCAATCAGCAGAGAATTCAGCTAAGAAGGTAACGACCAAGAGGGGGGGAAATGGACTTTATTCAGGTTATGATAACTCGTTGTTGGATTGGGAACACATAATGAAGGAGGAGGTTGAGGGAGAAAACAGATGAATAGTATGGTTTTGGATCTCTGCAGAATGTATGATGTCTGAAGTGCCAAGATTTTGTTTATGATGCCGATTATCATCACATCTGTAACGTTTTCTAATCTTCGATCTGATTTTTGATTTTTTGCCATATGAATCCGAAGGGACTTTACATTTAGGGGTAGATATTGTATATGCTTGAAGTCATAAACAATGCATTGTACGATACGAATGATAAGGCAAAGAGTGTCCATGTCTACGGCTGCCCGTCGCTCGTTTATTTTCTTTTTTTGTAAGTCTTTAACTTGTATTTCTTTTATTTGTTATTACATGTACATTCTTGCCATATTGAAGTTAGTAGATCCCCGTCCTCAACAACACCAAGACCTCTGAGTTCTCTGCCCCCCTCACCTCCTTCGACTGGAACGAGGTGGAGCCCAACGAGGTGGAGACCCAGCTCATTGCTCATGACATGGAGGTCTACCGCATTGTGTGGGGGGATGCGACAGTGTACGCCTCCGTCTCCGCTGATGGGTCGGTCCGAATATTCATTTTGAGGGGCAAGGAGCACTCCACTATCATATACGAAACTCCCCAGCCGGACGCCCCTCTGCTTAGGTGGGCCTGGAACAAGCAGGACTTGCGATACATGGGCATCACCTTGATGGGCAGCAACAAAGTTGTGATTTTGGATATAAGATCCCCCACCATGCCCGTTGCCATCGACTGGGCTCGGCGTTGCTGCAGGCACATTTGTTCGGGTTGCCCACGGTCGCTGGTCCTAATGGAATCGATCCAACTTCCATGTATTCTTCAGACTCAGAGATTAACCAGCTCCAGTGGATAGCAATTGCATATTCAAATAAGATGCGGCTTTTGAAGGTCTGAGGCGCAGCTGATTAGCTGGTTATAGGTTAATGTTCCTGTTAATTTGTTTTCTGTTCGAGTTATGCAGCCTTTAGTTGTTTAGTTGATTCAGAAGACAACTCATGTTCATAGATTGTTCTCCTCTAACTGGCCTGTATCTACTTCATTTACTTCTGAAATTGCAGTGAGAGTTATGGAGCACTTGAATGACAGAATTGAGAGTTATGGATTAACTGCAGTGCTTAATTTCATGTTGAAGGATAAGATGGAGAAGAGGGGGGAATCATCCAAGCAAGGATACCTCCTTATGAACATTTGAAGGGCATAAATACAGAGACTTCAACGATGAAAAGATGAAACAAAGCAGCCTTAGAGAGGCTTAAATAATAGTTATGTTAGTTGGTGAAGCAACTTCAAACGGCAGTGGAACACTGGCTTGCCTGCTTGGAAGAAAGTGGCTCTAAAGGAAAGGCCTGTCCAATTGGCAAAGCTGCATCACAGTCGACATTTAATCGGTAGCGCCCGGATACCCAAGTCCCAACCTTCCAACGAATCCTCCCGTCAACTTTGAAGTTCAACACAAGGGTTCCACCAGCCTGGGCTCGCCCCACTTTATAACCGAAAGATGGAGATACCGGCACCCCTGCCCCAACGAGCAGAGCAGACAACATATTCTTGTCTTGGTGGCCTTGGTAGAAAGGAGGAACAGAGGTGGCGAGGGTGATCCTTTCGCCATTGTAAGCGGCATATACTCGAAGCTCGTCATAGTATATGCCAACTTTCTGGTTTGGGTTCTTTGAAAGCAAAGTGAGCTGAATGGAGGAATCGAGAAGACGAGGGCCCGAGATATTGAGCTGGCAAACGTCAGCCTCTTTGAGAGAGAACTCGGGCTTCGTCGGCCGTAGGATGAGCCAGACGAGTAATATCAGGGCGAGAATTATGGTGAAGGCAGCCGAAAATAAGCAGAAGATCTTCTTGAAGAGGCCGTTGACGCGTAATCCTCGGTTGGCGCAATGTTTGGGAGAGGAGATGAAGAGCTGAGACATCTGGTGAGATAAAGAGAAGTTGAGATTCACAAGGGTAAGCAAGGTGGGGGATATGCTTCTTATAAAGAAGGGGTGAATGGGCATGGAAAAAGCAGCAATTTCCTCTTTTCCATGCTTTTGACTGGCAGCTTCTGGGTGCTGGTTACCAGATATTTGCTCATAAACGATCAGATAATCCAAGCACTTGAACGATCAGAGTCGCCAATGGCTATATCCCACTCGAACAGAATAGTGGATGGGAAACACTGGGGCCCCGGACACTAGAGGGCAATTCAACCACTCCGCAACCGGCCTCGAAAGCAAGGCCAAAGCGTGCGGGATGTGCAACCGAGGCTACCCGGAATATGAGAAGAAAGAGCCTTTCAAATAAAGCAAAAGCATTACTTTTGGAAGCGGGTGGATACTGGTGGATGTGAGTAGAATTCTGAGTTCAAACAACCACGAAACTCCGGGGGACCCTCTTTCAGGTGCGTAGGATCCTCTGGGCATCTTCTTTTCTCTCGTTTGATTATTGAACTAAAGCAGCCCTTCAATCACGACGGTGGACCCTTCTTTTAGACAAGATTTCTGTTTTTTCTATGTTGCTTTGTAAAGATGTTGGACTTTTAATCTCTTTCTTTTTATTTTTTTGGGTATGTTAATTATATTAAAGTAAAAGAAAATTTACATCAAATCTACTATAATCAAGATCACTGGTGGAAGAAATTACAAATTAGCAAGTCATCCATCACTAGATCGAGATAGAAACAGAAAATTATAAGCATAGACCAGAATAGCCATAAGTTGGCTCTGTCTCTCTATTTATGCTACGAACATATCATCTTCGGGCACTAACACTGGAACACATCAACATTAAACATGGAACACATGTTTCGATCCTCCCAACCGTTCCCTTTCTTGTTTTACAAAAAAACTAACTTTCATTGGGTTGTGGAGGCCGTGGATCGATGATCAACTGACGAACGAATTGTCCTTTCACTCTCGGACGTTGCTCCGCTAGCTTCTTCCGGCTCTCGTACCGTACCTGGTCAGATAGCGTGTTTTGTCAACCAAAATGCATGCAGAAAAGCCACGACGAGCATTTAAAAGCAATGAAGTCGATTTCGTTTCCGTACCTTTTTCTCGTAGCATCTGTCTTTACGCTTCAAGCGAAACTTAGTCAATGCTGCTTCTCTTTGGGTGGATTGGTGAAGATCTTTCGTGCTGTGAAGGTCCACTTCCTCATTCCTGCTATCTGCTATGCTCGAGACTACAAGCAATTGATGAACGTTGAAGTTGCTCGTGGTCGGGCTTCCATATCCCAACCTATTAATACGAGTTACACTGCCATTGCAAAAGCTACTGCTGGCGCTGACATCAGCCGTGGGAGAAATATGTCCATGATCCTCAAATATCACCCTTGCTGCATTGTTGGAATTTCTATGAAGCTGCTCTGGCAGTTTCTCAGAGTCAGTGTTTTCGAGATTAGATTGGTAAAATGAGTTCATTGAATAGGCAGGTGTACTTGGGCTCGGGATTGGTGATAATCCTGTTTGGGCACATAATATTGGAGACCGGACAGATCCATAGCCAGAGCCTGGGTTGTTAAACCGGACACCTTTCACCTGAATGGGTGGCGGGGGGCACGTCTTCTCCTGAGGTGATAAAATGTTCATGTGATTGGAGTGAGCAGAATTTGGAGAGATGCTGCTCGGTTGCATGCTTAATCTGGGATCAGGTATATGAGAGGGATAACCAGTAGCCATACTAAAGAGATGGGTGTCTGGCTTGGTTCCAATTTCTTTGACAAATTGCAGTTGAAGGTGCTGCATGGGCCTGTGTCTGTATCTGCATCGTCCACATATTTGCTGAGCAAATTGAACAACTAAAGAAACAAAAACACAATTGAAAGACCAAATTGCCAAGAGAACCTCACCGAGAAAATGCTGAAACGTTAGATGGTCTCAGGGTATGCCTTTCGGCCATGAGATTGTCCTCGAATTCACTTGGATGACATCTTCTCAAGGAAAGATCTAACCCCGAAGCATTATCGAAATTGCTGGTGCCGTTGCTCGAAGAGGAATTTCTATGAATGCATTCTGGATACTCTACAAATGCTCCAATCAAGTCAGTGGTGTTTCTGGAAGAACTAACAAGGGTGACATTGTTGGCGTTGGCATGAGCAATATCAGGATCTGTATTATGGCTTTCAGCCTCAGCGCCCCTCGTTTCGTCCATTTCTACAACTGCATTCCCATTTCTGATGAAAGTGGACCCTGTGTGTTTGTTTTAACAGCTGAATTGTTCACCACCAACCAAACCGATACAAGGAAATCACTGAGAAAGAGAAATTACTCTACCTGCAGCTTCATTATCATGCACAAGCGGTTTCTGGCACAGGTTGATGTCAGTGTCACCCCTCTTTAACTTCAGGGGACCTAGAAAGGAGCTGGAAAGGTTGGGCCGAGAAGATTCCTGTCCATCGGACTCCAAATCTGGCTTTGTACAAGAGCTCTACAAGGGGAAAAAAGATGCAATTTTTCTTTAACATGAGAGAATCAGAGGAAGCCTCAGAAAACAATTTCTACACATGTGGTGTTGTTGATGAATCTACCAATTAAATAATAAACAAAGCATAGACTGAATTTTCTTCGGTGTTGTTGAGGAGATTTGGAACACTGACCTGTGCATCACTCCCTTTTTCGATGCACGCTTTAAGACTATAGACATCGGCAGCATAGCCATTTGAATGGTTGCTCGCAGGCTCATTCTCAGATGTAACTTCAACTCTATGCTGGGGAACACTCTCTCGGGGGCGGCTTCCTCCGGTAGTAGGCTGATAGATTCAAAGGAGAGCATAATTAATCCATCATTAAACACAGAGAAATAAAGGAGAAAGAGAAATATGAGACGCAGCCATACAGATTGCCTTCTCCAAACATGCTGCCAGAGATTTCTCAACTCATTCCTGCGAATGGGTTTAACCAGATAGTCAGCAGCTCCTTTCATCATGCACTTATACACAGTGCTGATAGAATCCTGTGAGGAAATCACTGCAAAATCGTGAAAAAGAAGAATGGGAAATCATCAGAAGGGGAAAGTTCAATAACAGTAAAGTCCAATCACACAACTGTTATGAAATAGGGTCATCATACTTATGACAGGAATATTTTTGCAAATTTCATGCTCCATAATTAGTGTTAGGAGGGAAAATCCACAGATGGATGGCAGGTCCACTTCTGTCAATATGAGGTCAATGCTGCTGGATCTTCCCTTGAGCAACTCCCAAGCCTTTAAGCCGTCAGGAACAGCTGCAACTGATCCAACAGAAACACGTACGCTATTAAACTTGTGATTTTCAGAGACCAAGACCAAATTTAAGGTGCATCACTAATCAACACAGTCAAACAAGGAAACAGTAAATGGAGAAAAAGCAACCTCTGTAGCCACATTTACGGAGAAGCGCAGCAATAATCTGCCTGGTGGAGTCATCGGCTTCAACGAGCAGGATCCTGAGCATCATTCTTTGCAAAAACCTCTCCCAGCGCACCCCAACCCCAGTAGAGCTCTCATCTTTCATCCCAGGCTCGGCTCCACTCCTGGCCATGGCTTCTGTATTCTGGCTGCTCACCTCCACGACCTCTCCCATCGACGTCTCTCTACGCGGGCAACTTTGCTTGCATTCACAACAAGAGAATCAGAGAAGCTCAGAATATGATACCCTTTGTTCACCCGTTTTGCTGGCTCAGCATTTGAACTATGCTCACAAATATCTCGAAGGGCATCCAATGGTGGGAAAAGCAGCGACTTTTAAAATCCAACGCCTCTGAACAACGCATGCCACTTGGTAGGCACAAGAAGGAAAATATCTGTTCTTGAAAAATAAGAAAGAGAGGAAAACTGGGGGGCGTGATTGGATGGCCCAGAGTGACCACGTGGGCAGGCGAATATGGGATAGAGAAGATCATCACAAGGGGAGAAGCCATTGGCTTGTGTGGCTGTGGTGGCAGCTGGTTGTGATTGGAGTCTGAAACTGCTCCAACTTTTGCATACGAAAAATTGAGATATTTTGGGGGGATCATGGCAGGTTAGTGGGTCCCCTCCTCACACCCCTCCCAAAGATATTTTATGTGGTGGTGGACAGAGGGATGACACGTGGGCTACGGTCGAGTGTAGATAAGATCCCTGTCAGTCAAGCAAGCTGAGGTGATGTGCAAAAGCTGGACCTTTTGATTGGGGGCTGGAGGATTAAGTCAAACTCTAAATGGGATGGTTAAAAGCTTTCATTAGCCTTCTATTTTGAGCATTTGAGAAGCTGCTTTTGCAAACCAAGATTACTCATATCATAAATCACCAAATAACCACTCCATGCTCCAGTGATTACACTACCCAATGCGACAATTCCAGCTGCAGTCCAATCCAGAACGAACAGGCCTGCAATATAGTTATTTTGGATCATCAAGTATCGGAAAAGCATAGATTGTTACGGGAAAAACTGAATTCAGAACAGAATTTATGATCTTACCCTTGTTTGGGATCTTGCTTTTGCATACCTCATGAGTTTGTGCAAATGGCGTGGTCCATTACACCTGCTGCAACCGCACCGATTTCTTCCCCATCCTCATTCTGAGAATTCTGTTCTTGTGAAAAAACAAAACCCAAACAAACTTGATTCTAGACAAGCTTTAGGAACATCAGGAAATACGAACTGCCCCATACGTTACGCTACTACGATTCCTCATTTCCCATATATGATTTCAACAGCTTAGTCTGCCTAATAAACACACATGATATTACTTGGAATGTATCATTGCAATTCATAATGGTTGTGATGAAGAATCAGCAAACCAGACATGCATGCTCTATCAGAGAACAACAAGGACTGGATAAGTTCATACCAGCATTATATTTCTGTCAATCCATGAAAGACAGCGACATGAAACTTGAAAAAAAAACACGAGCAAAAGATAAACATTTCTTAAAGTGTTGACTGCTAAGAGTAGCATGAAGAGAGAACGAATGGTAATTGCAACCGCAAAACATTCAAGGAGAACCGACTAGAGATGCCGTTCAACCAGGGAGTGCGGCAAACATTTAAAATGCAGGTTCTGCATCATTCCGAGCACAGTGAGAAAAGGAAAGACAATCTCTTGACTCAAGTTACAACGAAATGAAGATGAAATCGAAACAAATACAGATCAGCCCAATATACTTCCAGTTGAGAAAATATATATTCTTCACCTGGTGAAACTGCAAGTTTATCCTTAAATGACACTCAATGAGAGCCAGACTTGTAAACAAGTTGAGTAGCTTAAGAGAGCAGGAATAATGTAAATCAGAAAGAACGCGATTAAGTGAAAACAAATAGTGGAACATAAGATCTCTTGTATTGCCGGACTAGGAACATATTCCTCGACTGGGGATGTTTTTCAGCGTTTATATGCATGGTATGAGAAAGGAGTGATCAGCAAGAAAATAATTGAAATTGTCAGATTCTAGTGAAAAACTATATATCGATGAACAAGTTGTGATGGGAGTCTCCATTTTTTTCTTGCAAATTGAAAAACAATACTAATTCAGTTTCTGTGACCAGAAGTTCCTTAACTACACAAAACATTCAAAGACACCAAGAGGTTCACCAATTTTCATTCAAGAAGTAACAATTGTAGACTGATCATTCAGACATCTTGGGAGGAGGGAAATCCTCATGTGGTCGGGGAGAAACCCCATCTTTTGAAGACACAAGGAATGAAAACCCAAAATAATGGTGAACGAAGAAAGCAAACAGATTATCTTACTACATTGGACGGCTTTTTTAACCGGTTCCCATAGGCATCCTCTGGGGTCGAGCAGCTCAAGTCTTGGAAACTGAAAGCGCCAGACGCGGTGACGGAAATACCCTGGATGTGATGGTGCGTATCCTGGCTACGCTTTTTCCTTCCGTAGCTCCTTAATTTGCCCTTTTTAGCCCTAATTTTCCACACGTTTCTCCTCCTGAAAACCAACCTGTCCGACTTCCACACGTCGCAGCTTGTATCGATCACCGTGACCTCGCTCCTTGAGTACCCGGTGAGTTCTATATCGCTCTTCTCCTCCTCGCCAGCGTCTCCCCGACCCACCGCATCCACACCCTGGGTGGTATTGTCAGAGTTGGAGGAGGGGACGAGCTCGTCGTTGAGAATGCGAATGGGGGGCTTGGTATCTGAAGTGGTGTTGTGAAGAGGAGCGGGGGGAAGGGAGAAACTCTTAGGATTTGGCTGTTTGCGGGGGAACTTGTGGCGGGGAAGGGAGGAGGGGGCGACGCAGAAGAGGTCGGAGAGGATGTGGGGGAGGAGGCATGGTGGGTCTGGAGCGGCAGATAGATCCGGGGGAGGGCGGGGGGAGGGGAGAGCTTCGGGGAGGCGGTGGGAGAGGAAATGGTCCAGGGAAGGGGCGTCGACGGCGGGGAAGCCCTTGGAGGAGCGGAGGCGGTCCAGCCAAGGCTTGCGGGGAAGAGAGGGGGAGAGCATGGGAGAAGCAGAAGAGGATGACCAAACGGGAACTCAGAGAATTTATAAACTACTACTTCTGCAACTGGAGGGGGAAAGACTGGACTCTGGAGCAGCCTGACGAGGAAGAAGATCGACTTGTTCTAGCAACAATCTATAATCCATAATCTCACAATAATCCACAATCCATAATTCCATAATCCATAATCCATAATCTCTAAATAATCCATAATCCATAATCCATAATCCATAATCCATAATCTCTAAATAATCCATAATTCCATAATCCCATAATCCATAACCCATAACCCAAATTCAACACAAGCAATCAGTCATTCATATTCCGATCTCGGCCTGATCTCTCAGCTCAGCTGCTTCAGTTCGCAATGATCACCCTCCCCGCTGCATCAATCCGATATGTCCGACCTCGCCTGATTATATATAAATCGTCAGTCCAGTTCTCATCAATCATGTGTAATAGAAATACCCAAAAAGCCAAAAGCCAATTATATCTTTATCCCATAATGCATAAGATTTCCTTACCCGACGAGGTGATCTCGAGCTTGATTTTGACCGGGCTCTGCAGGTTGTTATTTATGAACAGGTTAATACCATCACTCAACACAAACAATTAAACTAGCTCGACATAAACCCTACTTGGAAGCTTTGGCAGGAGAAGGAGATCTGGATCTTGATGCAGATCTTGAAACTGATCGGTCCAATGATTTACTGCCGAATCACAATATTAGTTCGTATCAGTAAAAACTATCTTCAACTTTCCGTAAAGAAGAGTAAAATGTTTATTATACCTCCGATTTCTCTTCAGACTCCTGCTTCTGCTCCGGCTGTTACTCCTACTCCGGCTGCGACTACGACTTCTTCTCCTTGAAGGACTTGCCTCATGTTTCTTCACCTAGATCAATAAAAATACATTTAAAAATATTTACAAATGCAGAAAATCAATGAGTCGAAATCTAATTAACACCATGACAAAACTATGCAACTGGAGAGAAAAATACCCGAATATACGATCTTGCCCAAGGATTTCTGAATTCAGTATCATCAAGTTTCCTTATCTAAATAAAACAAAAGACAGTAATAAGAACAAGTAAAGTATGAACATTAAAATTCAAAAGTACTCGGACTCACGGCATATTTCAAGTCATCACTATTCGTATAATCAACAATGCCGAAAGTTCCTGCAAATACGCTGGAAAATGTGAGAAAAATATCAAATAAGAGTTCTCAAATAGATAAAATGCTTAAGCCAGAGAAACACTTTCAAGTTTGGCACTAAGAAGTCCATGAAGCATTTTATTTGGTTAAAACATATCTAATTCAATGTCGTAATAATTTTGCAATGCGATAAACAAAAATTAGTTTTCATAAAAAACATGTCATCATACTACAATTTTTTTCTTTAACTCCTATTTTCCTGCAATATAAACAGGAAACAACGATGCAAACACACCTAAAGAAATAAGAGAGTGTACAGATATCAGACATTACACAATACCTTCACTGTCTCGGGAAATATCAGCGAAACAGACATCTCCAGCCTTTCTCATATGATCCTGAAATCGAAAGAATAGAGTAACTACAAAAGCATAAACAACCTTCTCAAAACTTCTATTGTAATCTTAAAAAAAGTGGATACCTTCAAATCTTGCCAAGAAGCAGAAGAAGGAAGCCCACGAACAATCACTGTGATAAAAAGAACAAGCATTTAAATTTTTATAGCAACCAACAAGTTCTCAACAATTAGTCCATTCTCATGTAAGAAATTATAAGTTATCCACCTCGAAATTCTGAAGAACGTGAAACACCAAATCTGCCTCCTGAACCACCACTACCACCACCTCCTCCTCCACCACTGTAGCTACTGCGACGATCACTTGAAGAGGGCCCTCGACCACCATGGGCAAGTTCAACCTTTGTTCAAGGAGAATTAGAGAAGAGAAAACAGTAAAGTGCCATTGGAGAGAGAAAATTCCATATGATTTCTTTTACCCTTAGACGGCATTTGTCAAAGTTATATCCATCACGACCCCTAATCGCATCCTCAGCATCTCGTGCATCCTCAAACTATATATTAAACCAGGGTAGATTAGAAACACAATCCACAGCAAGGTACCAGATCCAACTAAAATAGATACCTCAACAAAGCAATAACACGGAGGATGAGGTGGGATCTTCAGCTCGATATCCACTATACGTCCATACTGCAAAGGTAACACAGTACACAAAGAAACATTGTTGGTAATCTATCACAGAAGTAGGAAAAAATATCCAAAAAATTAAAAGGCATAAAAGTAAAAGAGGCAAATTGAAACCTTGTAGAATAAATCTTCAACTTCATGCTCCTTTATGTCTGAGGGAAGGTTTCCAACATAGATAGTACGGGAAAAGCGGCCACTCATATTCGAGGCGAATAACTACTTGCGACAAAATTCTGAATATTTCACTGCAGTTAAAATAATTAAATAAAAAAATTATTACTAATATAATATGACAAGACACAATATAAAACACCATATCCAATAGCGATCAGCAAAGCTGCTAATTATATCCATAGTAAAGAACCAAAACAGTGAAGCAAACCAAACGAGCAATCCACAAGGTGAGCCATGCTCCTCAAGCTCCATTGCTCAATTGCTCCAAGATGCTCCAAGGCTATTTTAATATTGATTTAAAAAATGAACATCCCATCCTCTCCAGAATTTAAGCAAATGTATAGAGCTTCTGAGAGTGAACAAGTTTTCTCCACTAATTAAAAAAACTCAAAACTCCAAACTGATTCTCCCTCTCCCTTTAAATCCTATGTATGAAAGCAATGCTCAAATTTGTCCAAGCGCTTGTAATCTATCATGAACAAAGCATCTGTGTCATGATTCATATGAGAGAACAACAAACATTCAGGAATTCGTATTGCCTTAGCTTTCTTTTTTAATAGCTCGAGAAAATAACTGTACAAGCACTGCAAGTTGCCGGGAAAGTTTAATTTACTTAATGAGTGGCAATTTTCAGTATATTGAGTCCACGACAGACAATGGGGGCAACAGGATCTTAAATAATTAAAGTGGGAGCACAGCATGATCAGAAAAATGGAGTCAACTGGAAGGATTATCTAAAACTGTATCAGGACACCTAAAAAATTACAGCAGTCGAACAGGTTCAAATACTTGTCTAGTTCCTTTGATGAGAAGAACGATCAAAGCTGTATTGGCATTAAGTTCCAAAAGTTTCAGCTTTCTAAAAACCAACTGAAACTGACGATTAATTTTCAGCAGTAGATAGAGAATATGACCAGTAAACAAAAAAGGCCCGTTATCAAAATAACCCGGAAACAACTATCACAAGAATTCTCCTTGACCGAATTTTATAAAGCCTTCTCAATCAGAGGAACAAGAAATTTCACCCACCTCACGATATATTTTTCATCAATAACTTCCACTAACTAAAGAAACAATGGGATTGGGGTGGGGCGGAGGAAATTTCGACTCTTCCGATCATCAATGAAGCATAAGATGCAAATACGGAACAGCATCTTGAAGCGCAGGTGAGAAAAAAAATTGAGATAGCTAGAAGAATTACCAGTCAAAGAAAACCAATTTAGCTGGAGAAGGAAAACATATCAGAGAGAAGGAGGCGATTTACCTGGTCACACAAGCCGAAAAGGAGATTGAAGAGGGTCCTCAATTGGCTGCGGAATTAATGAAAGGGTTAGAAATGAAATGCAGAGAGAGAGAGAGAGAGAGAGAGAGAGAGAGAGAAGGATCACTTGGCTGAGGGGATCGGCGATCGCAGGAGGTAGCGGGATGTTCTAGGGCAAAGAGATAGCGGCCAGGCTATCATCTATATCGCTTTGGGTTAAGACGGACGGTCGGATCCGATCCAACTGTGATTAAGAAACTCGGGTAGGTGGGTCGGGCGAGAGGCCTAAATAAACTACATGGGGAGGCCCAATTAGAAGAGGAAAGGAAGAGGTAGATTCGAATAGGCCTAAATTCGATTCTAGTTTAATTTTGTAATCCGGTTTTGCACAGTGGTATGGGTGGGTCTCCCTCGCAGGAATTCTCCAAAACTAGCACGTGCGCAAATGCTTTGCCATCCCAGCCCATGCGTAAAGCTCCCATCTTGAATTCTTCATCTTCCATGGCTTCCAAACACTGTTCATGTATTTGCCCTTGATGTCCATCATTTCATGGCATCCCCATGTCATGTATCATATGGGCATCCTGAATGGGGGCGTTTGTGAAATACCAGGACTCGGCCTCCCTGCCTCTCTCTCCTCTCTCGTCTCTTCTCTCTCAGAGTTATATTCCCATTTGATCGTCATCGTCTTGGGCGTATGTGAAACATAGAAGGTCCAAAAAGGCAGTCCCCCACAGCCGGACGATCCCAGAACACCAGACTCTATTCCCCTCCATCTCTCTACAATCTCATCATCCCCCAATTCATAAATATCTGATCAAAAAGTTAATTAAAGGTACCCGAAACCATTTTTCTTTCCATTTCCTCAATCTGCACTCTAGGTCTTTCTCTTTATTTATTTTCTTCTTCCCGCCCTCGCAGCCTCGACGATTTCAAGGTGGGGTTGGCCGTCGCCACGGGTACGAATTCTTCACCACTTGTTTTTTTTTTCGTCTGGCTAGTTGCTTGGACAGTTGGATGTTGTGTTGTATATTTAGCAGTGATAATATATGGATATAATCTTTTCAGTGAAATCTGAAAATAAAAGGTTTTTTTTACAAAAAAGGTTCCCTCTTTGATCATGGCTGTTGCTGAGAATTCTGGAGCCAGAATCGGCTCGTCGAGTCAAAGTCTGGACAATTCTACTCTGACATATAATTCAACGACTGATGAAAACCTAAAACCCAGAAATGATCCTGTGGTTTCGAGTCTGGAATCCAATTTCCTTTTAAACGGGGGCGATCGGGGCCATCCCCAACAGATAACCGTCGCAAATACGGTTTCAGTTGGACCCAACAATTACAAGGTTCAAATGGGTCATATGCAAATTGGGTATGAAGCGAATGGGGTCAACAGCCCGCAGATGGTGGTAAGGTCTAATGGCATTAGCAACGGCGAGGATGGGGATAGCAGTTTTAAGAGGGATATGAGGGATTTGGAGGAGCTGTTATCCAAGTTGAATCCCATGGCCGAGGAATTCGTACCTCCCTCCCTTGCGAAAAATCTCCATGGCTACCTAACTGATGGTGGGTTTGGATTTTCAAACAACTTGCTGCTGCAAACTTATTCTAGCAATGCCAATGGAAATATTAATAGGAGGGTATGTTCATTGTTTTTTATATAGCTGTAGCATAAGGCTCTCGAGGCAGTATATATTGATCGGTTTATTGAAATCTCAAACTCTGCTGCAGCAATCAGTAGTTTCTATTTCTTTACGATGAAGTTTTTGTGTTATATCTTTCCTAAAAGAACCGAGGACAAATTTCCATTAGAACAATGCTTCAATCAAATCATTTGTGTCAATTCAATATGTTGTGATATGGCCATGTACTGTATTCTCTTGTTTCTTATTGTCTCCATTTTACTTAGAAGAAGAATGGCTTTAGCCAAGGGAGGCGTAGGATGAATTATAAAATGACTGCAGCACAACGAGATGAGATGACTAGGAGGACTGTATATGTATCTGATATTGATCAGCAGGTAAACTATAATCTTCTGAGCAGTTCTGTGATTAATTATGGATGACTGAATTGTGCCCTTTGCTTTGAATAGGTCACTGAAGAGCAACTTGCCACACTCTTTCTGAACTGTGGACAGGTAATCAACTTTGTGGTCTAAAGAGATTCTGTGATTGGGATACTGATTGATAAAGCTTCTTTTATCCTCTTGTTCGTGTCGCTAGGTGGTTGATTGTCGTATATGCGGTGATCCCAACTCCATTCTCCATTTTGCCTTTATTGAGTTTACTGATGATGGTACTTTCTCAAGCTCATATCATGCAAATTATGGATATGTACCCTATATTCCTTATGATTGACCCCTGGCGTTCTCATAGCGGGTGCAAGGGCTGCTTTGAGTCTCTCAGGAACTATGCTTGGTTATTACCCAGTGAGAGTGCTCCCTTCAAAAACTGCAATTGCTCCTGTTAATCCAGAATTTTTGCCCAGGGTAAGGATTTTATTTGCTGTGAAGGTTTTGTTTTCTTTGGTACTGAAATCTAGTGAAATATTTCGTATTTGTGCTGGCATGTCATCTTCATATGCCAATTTTACTTTGGTCTTTAGTCCGCAGATGAGCGTGAAATGTGTTCGAGGACTATCTATTGTACGAATATTGACAAGAAGGTGGTTTTGGCAATAGTTCTCTACGTTTATTTTGGTGTCTTTGATGTGCATAGTTCCTCAGATCTGGTGTAATTTGCAGGTTACTCAGGCGGAAGTTAAACTTTTTTTTGAGTCATTGTGCGGAGAGGTTTGTGTCTCAAAATTTTATGCATTTATTTTCCTTTTACACTTTTAATTCTGAGGCTGTTGTGTGTGGACTCAATATGCAGGTTCACCGTCTTAGGCTACTGGGAGACTACCACCACTCCACTCGCATAGCATTTGTTGAGTTCACAATGGTAATTTACCCCTCTTGATTCACGTTAAGAGCTTTGTTATATTTGAGTCATGGTAGGTAGAGAACGACTGGTATATATATTTCAATTATTCTGCTGGTCAAGGCATATATTACTGCTGCAAATATATATGAGGGATCATGATTATAGGTTTTTCATGTAAAAAGCATAGGTTTAATGTTTGATCGATTTTTCAGAAACAATCCTGAGGCGTCAAGATATAAAATAGATTAGTTACTATTTTAAGGCTGATTGCTTCTATGCTTTCGAGAAACATTTGACTGCTCCTTGCATTTTGCGTTGGTTTTAAAGAGCACATAGCGTGTAACTTAAGGATTGGATCAAGCTGAAAATGAAAGATCATTCTTTCTGAAGATTAAGTAGTATTTTGTTTGGTAGAGCTAGATTTGAAAAAAAATTGTATCACTTATCATATGACTTTATAATATGTTGTGCATGGAAGACTGAACTGTCAGGTTCCGAGAAATAGAAAAGAAGATTTTGGGCAATTTATATTTGTTTACTCAAATGAAGTACATAATAGCTACTTTTGAGAGCATTCACAAGTGCCGGAAGGTACAAGTAGAGTTCATTTCCAGGTCTCCGTATCTAGATCTTGAATCAAGTTCGGCTAAATCGATTTCCAAAACTAGACTCAGCTCCATTCGTCGATTCAATTTTAACTGTCTTGTCAACGTTAAAGTTGGAACTCGAATCTTGCCTGCATTACTTGGTTTCTTTCTTTCAATGCTCATTGCTGAACTAACTGGTTTGTAATGGAACTGTGGTTAAAATTGTAGGCTGAAAGTGCAATTGCAGCTCTTAACTGTAGTGGCGTGGTTTTGGGTGCACTCCCTATAAGGTAAGTTAATAAGAACATTTGAGTTTTTATTACTAGAGATGGCCGAGTTTAACGAAACAATGGCTGTCAATTGTGCAGGGTGAGCCCATCGAAGACTCCAGTCCGCCCTCGTTCGCCGCGCCCCCAAATGCACTGAACAGCTGCATGTTATGAGTTATATTTACAATTTTACATAGACACAGACATACAAAGATGTTTTAAAAGTGCACGGGGGTCTTTAGATGATGTCTGATTGTATGGAGGAAGTTATTGGTTTAGTTTGTAGAGTAAATGAATGGTTTTTATATTAGTTGGCGAATCATGTCGGGACACTATTTGAGGAATGACTATATTATCAGACTCTGTTTCTTCTGTCTTGGTGTTTGATTTGGATTCTACTAGTTTTGGCCAAGTATGCGGGGATCTCCTCTGGTTCCAGCCCCAGCGCTGGGTCTCTGCTTTGAAATTGACGGCTTCTTCCCCCAGCGCTAGTTTAACTCGGGTCGAGATGGCAGCGCCACATTCCGGCCACGGTGACCCACTTGGACACCAGTGTTCAGCAAACAAATTCCAATCGATTTCCCAAACCAAAACCTGGTCTAGAACAAGAAACAGAGCTTCGCGGTGGCCGGAGATTCTTTCTGAAAGCCGGAGGGATAGCTCCTTAAGAGTGACGACTCCTGAATCAACGGTCAGCATCCCGAGAACTGAAGCTAGATCGATGTTTTGGACTGCCAAATGCTCTCCTCGGACGCTCTTCTCGCAGACGTTGCTGTCGGATTTAACATCTCCCTTCTGTGTTAGGCCGCTTTATACACCTCCTCCTTTGACTTATCTCCGTGCTTATCGTCTTATCTTCAGCCATCACCGCCCCTCTTCGCCCAGCTTCCTGCTCAAGCCGGCCTATGCGTTTCCCTGCTTTACTTTCAACTCCAGATAAATCTCTTCCGAACCACAAAAATCGTAATATCCTCACCTACCCTGCCGAGACAAACCATGGATGTTGATATTCAGACTCCGCCAGAGCTGGACGCTAATCTCAGCTTCAATCTTAAAGAGCATTCAATGCGACTTCGCCGCTGATGAAGCCACCTGGACATTTTCCTCCATTTTTTCACTGACAATGAACACGTTGTCTGCCACTGCGACAGATAAGAATGTTTTTTTCTGTGTTAAAGCTCAATGATAGGACGATCTGATAAATAAAGAGAGAAGAGAGCTACACGACAACTCGCCCCAGAGATTAGGAACATGTCATTTTTACTCTGCTTCTCAACCTCGCTTCAAATCCAAACCCAGATTTACTTTCTTGGTCTTACCTCGCTCGATGTGGAGTTATATATAATGGGAGCCTACCCATCAAACTCCTCACCCAAACTCGATTCCTTTCTGCCCGAGATAAAGGAAAGAATTTTCATACGGAAGAGATCCAAGGCCAACCCAGAAACTGAATTTATGGAGAGAAGGGAGTTTTCTGAGAATAAAACGCGCGACCCGAGTCCGCTTCCACCCGCGAAGACGAAGACCAAAAACAAGCAGAGATTCAGTGATGAGCAGATTCGGTTGCTAGAGTTCACGTTTGAGTCAGAGACAAAGCTGGAGCCGAGGAAGAAGGTGGCGGTGGCCGGAGAGCTTGGACTGCACCCTCGCCAAGTAGCTATATGGTTTCAGAACAGAAGAGCGCGAGGGAAGTCTAAGCAAATAGAGCAGGACTTGAGGATTCTCAAAGCCAAGTACGATGGTTTAGCTTCCCAATTCGAAATTCTGAAGGAAGAGAAGCAAGCTTTGCTCCTACAGGTGCCTTCTTTTGCTGCCTTCCATTTCATCTGGGTCATTTTAACTAGTTCAAGTTTTTCCAACAGTTGCAGAAGCTAAATGGCATGGCGGAAAACCCTCTTTGCGGATCCTCCAGAAACGAAAAAGAGGAAGCAGCAATGGATCATCCATGGGATTTTCAGAAGAGTGGGATCATAAAATGGATGGAGGACGAAGAATGCGAAATTGAACCGGTGAACCCGGACGAACATGGACGGAAAACCATCTACAACCCCTTGGTGGACGAAGAGGGACGTCGGCACTTAAGCTCCTCGATCAAATCGCTTTCATTCGATAACCCATGCTGCGGTTCAGAGTGGCTCCATTTCTGTACTTGAACGAGCCAGAAAACGTCCGACTACCATTTCCTGAGACGTGGGTTGTGGAAAATCCGGTGAAGATGGTCGGAGTTCGATTGAGAGAGACCCCAGCACTTCTCAGAATACAAATTTGTGGAGGGATTGTCAATTTTGCTCACCAATATACTGTTTCAAGCTGTCTCGTGAAGACAGCTTGGTGTAATGATACAGAAGAATCACTGCCTGTTTCGAAATCCTGGACCAAGAATCCCCATCGTAAGATCATGATCTTAATTCGACAAATCCTTTTTTCTGGCAACCCCAAGAACGTAAAAGAACCCGGATCCTAGGGGTGGTCGTGATGCAGTTAGACTATAATATTTTAATTTATTTTTTTTTAAACTAGAATTAGACCAACAAATTATTAGAATCAGATCAACATTAGATTATATATTTAAATTTGGTTATGATCTGATTTTGGTCTTAAAAATTGTTAAAAAAAGTTTACTCAAATGTTTTATAATTAAAATAGCATGCGCAATAACTAAAATTAAGAATATGTATTCGTTTATAAAAATGAGAAAATGAAAAGGGAAATTTACTTAAGATTAGGTCATGGTTGAGTCTAGTTTTCATGAATTTACATTATTAAACCGAAGAATTGACCCAGAACATTTTGGTTTTTCTATATAACTAGAAATTCAATTTTTAATTGAAGAAAAATCGACTAGAATTAAACTAAAATTTTTAGTCCTGGTCCAAAATATATGGTCCGATTTTATTTTATGCACAATAAGTAAAATTAAGAACATGTAGAACATATCTCAATTGGCTTAGAGATGGTAAATTGAGTACAATAGCCTAGGTTCGACGTCTGCGTTGTCCTAGTGTGAGTTGTTACTCCAAATGTTAGGTAGCTCCTTGGGATATCAGGTAAAAACTTTTTATCTCTGGGTCGCTGAGTCACTGTGATTTAACCTCATCATAAACTGTCGGGCAAGGGTGTGGGGCCCTAAGAAAAGAGATTTTGTCTTTTGAATAAAAAAACATGTATCTATTTACATTACATATATCAAAATAAACATATTTTATAATAAAAAATGAGAAAATGAAAAAAAAAATTATTTAAGATTAGGTTAAGTAATAATTGAAGAAAAACCGACTAAAATTAAACTAAAATTTTTAATTCTGGTCCAAATTTATGGTCCGGTTCGATTTTCTGCTCTCACCTCCTGAATAATAAGGTACGTGAACCCATTGGGTCTGGGCATGGCCTCCTCTTTATTCCTCCCCAAACCTTTTCTCCACCCCTTCTCTGCTGCTCCTACTTTTCAGACGCTCTCTCTTTCTAGGCTCTCTCTTCCAAAACCTATCCCTTTCTCGAAGTCCATTGGGGTTTACTTTCGTTCCCCCACCTTCGTTGCTGCTGCCATGGCTTCGACTAAGACGGACAAAAAGGTGTTTGATTCGGAGGAGGATCTGGCGGTGTCTCTAGCAAACTACACTGCTCATCTATCTCATAAGTTTTCCAGTGAGAGAGGATGTTTTACAGTTGTTCTCTCTGGTGGGTCTCTGATTAAGTCTCTCAGGTGCGAATCTATCTTTTCTATGGGAGTTGAATCCTTTTGATTGTGAGAAGATTAATCCTTTTCTGGTCTTATTAAAACCCCAAAACTAAAGTAATTATTTGGATTAAGCGATCATGCTGTTCTCTATCGATTCATCTTCAACCCGGCTCTTGAAAGAGAATCTTTTAAACTTGTCATGTAATTAAGTTGTGGTGGGCTGGAAAGATGGATTCCATTACCCCGTGGATGATGAAAATAATGATTTTGCTTCAAGGTCAAAGAAATCGATTATCTAGAATGAGCAACGATTTCACTATCTTGAATGCTGATATTTCAGGAAATTAGTGGCGCCACCCTACATCGACTCTGTGGAATGGTCGAAATGGCATGTATTTTGGGTGGATGAAAGAGTCGTTCCCAAGGATCATGATGACAGTAACTATAAGCTAGCTTATGATGGTTTTCTATCTAAGGTATTTTCTTTCCTCGTTTTATGCGTTTGTATTGCATCCAAATGCAGCTTTACAATGCTTTGTTGGTGAAGATTCTATTGTCAACTTCATGTGGGGAAAGCTGAAATGATACATATACATACATACATACATATATATATATATATATACATGTAATTTTATGCAGTGAAATTGGTCTATCTGCTAATTGATGCTTGGATTTGTAGCTCATTCTTTTACACCCCCTAATATGTTGTTCTTTGTGCTTTCTTTGATTCTCCTTAAAAGGTAACACCTGTTTGACAAGTTCTCTTCCTATTTAATCTCTCAAGGTGCCTATTTTACCTGGTAATGTTTATGCCATCAATGATGCACTCTCTGCTGAGGGTGCAGCGGATGATTATGAAACATGTCTCAGACATTTGCTGAAGAACGGAGTGATAGATACATCAGTCGACACTGGGTTCCCAAAATTTGATCTCATGCTTTTAGGAATGGGTCCAGACGGCCATGTTGCTTCGCTCTTTCCTGGGCATCCTCTTTTAGAGGAGGATAAGAAATGGGTTACCTTCATCGAGGACTCACCAAAGCCTCCTCCAGAGAGAATCACTTTTACCTTTCCGGTGATAAACTCATCGGCATATATTGCACTGGTTGTAGCTGGGGCCGGTAAAGCTGGTGTTGTGAAACAAGCACTAGAAAACAATCAAAATTCTGAAACGCTGCCTGTTCAAAGGGTTTCCCCCGAAGGGGAATTGACTTGGTTCTTGGACAAAGATGCTGCTTCAAAGCTGTAGACGGGAAGACCAATACTAGACGAGGTGTGAATTTACATATCTTTAAAGTGTATTGTTATCTTGGAAACTACCTTATATACTTGCTGCTGGATTTGCTGATCTCATTTTGTAATAACTATTAAGCCTATGTGTTTGATGAATAAATGGGAGTTTTCTGAGACGTCGAGAACCAAATAGAAGTTGGAAAATTGGAATGCTTTCAATCTTGTCATCTGCTTGTTAACTTTTTGTTTTGATGCTCTAGATTTACGAGCTTTTGCATGAAAGCTCACTTAATAGTTAATACTTAGCATTGCTTTGTGATGTTTGGAGCAAAATGAGAGCAATAAATTAGAAAGATAAGAAGCCCTCGAGACCATGCAACTGAACTTGTTTTGTAACTATCGTATGCTCATTTAACAATTATTGGACATACAGTTTAATTATTAGGGTTCACCTGTTACCAAATGACGGAATTTCCCGCCCCGAAGGCTCCCACACCCCGGCCCGAGAGACTGTGACGGGGTAAATTACGATGATTCAGCAGCCCAGGGATGAAAGACTTTCTTCATGATGCCCCAATGAGCTACCCCAACATTGGAGGTAACAACTCTCATACTAAGGTTGCGCAGGATTCAAAGCCGGACACTTGTAACTAGATCTGTCATCCTTCGACCACTGAGTTGAGCCTGCACGGGCTTATTAGGGTTCACCTTACTCTTAACTTGTGGGGAAGACCTCGGATCGTGACAGATGATACCACAATTTTATGGGTTGTTGTTGTTTCTCGAAAGCTTTCCAAAATCAAATCCAAGAAAGATGGAAGTTTGGCATTCTAAGAATCATAAGCTCTAAATTACATATTAACGGAGGATTGGCAAAAAGGGGCGGGATGGGCAGTGGGCTTTGGGTTCAGTCAAACAAGAGGGGCAGGGATCCAACACCCTCCCTGCCCGCGTACGCTAGGTCCATTTGTAGGCACTACCCCTCCTTTCTTCCATCGTCATTCATGCTCTGCGACTCCTCTCTCTCTCTCTCTCTCTCTCTCTAACCCCTAAATGCGACTCCCCCCGCTTCTGTCAAACCTAACCACGATTCAAGAAGTTGGGTTTGCGTTAAGCTAGAAGATCCACAATTCCCAATCAGGGGCTCCTCACTCCCGATCAACCTTCTCTTCTTTTCTTCTTCTCCATGGTAGCCTCCGGCGCTGATTCCTCGACCACCTCCCCCATTGGTGCTAGATTAGGGTTCCGTCTCCTAGCAACTATGCCGCCTAATGCAGCTTATGCCTTCACGGCCGTGGCGGGCCTTGCCGTGGTCGCTATCATTTTCTTCTCTGCCACTAGGTAATATTACCGCTCTATTTTTTCCTCTGGGAGAATATTTCTCTATTTCTTGTTCAGAGAAAAAGGCTTATTTTGTTCAAAGAGAAAGGGGTTCTCTTTAGATGATTTAATTGCCGAAGATTGAGACTAGACGTAGATGAAAGCTCTTCGACGAACTCAAACTTCATCTTCGAATTCTACTTCTCCTTCTTCATCATCATCCCCCTCGTCTTCCTCCTGGGTTCAACTGCGTTCGGTTCTATTTGTTGTCAATTCCTCTTCACCAGCCTCTAGTTCCTCCTCTGATCGGTGAGTCCTCTTTCTTCCTTTTCAACTATCGATATGCTTTTTCCAGCTCAGCTTCTTAATTTTTGTTTTGTAATCAGATCTTGGGCTGTGAGGGTTTTCCATAGTCATTTCAAGCGTCAGTCTTTTGTTCATTCCAGTTGTTTTGCGGTTCGAGTCTAGTTTCTTTCAACCTCTTCCAGATCGTCTTTTTATTTTTTCGAGGCTTCTGTCTGGGTTTAGTTGACTGAATTAGTAAGGAGGATCATTTCTGACTCTCAAATCTTACCCTTCCTGTCGTTTCTATTTTTTATGGCTGGATTTTCCGCTTTTCGCTGTGGAAAAAATGTCTACTCCAGTGATCTTTGCAAATTTTGTAAATCCACTAACTTTCATTAAAGCATAATGCAAAAGTAGATCAAATTTATAGATTGATATGGAGATTGCTCTTCCGACCTTAGAAGTTTATAGAAAGACATATATGGGATGATTCTTATGCAATTCTACTTCTAATTGGCTTTGCCCTTGTCTCTCCCAACTCGGTACTGGAGTATTCATGTAAATTATTTGTTCATTTTGACAGGGGTCACCTCAAATCTCCATGGTCACGGAAGAAAAGAAAGCATGCCCTTTCACCTCGACAATGGAAAAGTTTATTTACTCCAGATGGGAAACTACGTGATGGTGGAGTGAAGTTTCTGAAAAAAGTTCGCAGTGGAGTGAGTATATTTAGCTTTATTTTTTCGAAAAAAGTATTAAATATCTCTGATTATGTATCTTTTCTCTCTTTTTTTTTTAATTTAATCTGATGCTTGTGTGTAGGGCATCGATCCAAGTATCAGGGTAGAGGTCTGGCCGTTCCTCCTTAGAGTGTAAGCATTTTTTTTTTGGTTTCATTATGCCCTTGGATACTCTTGTGCATTTTTTTATCAGTCTTCATGTCCCAAATGGTTTTTTTTTTTCAATTTCTATTCCTTGAATATCTGACACTTGGTTTTTTTTATCACTCTTGAAGCCTGCTTGGTTATTGTCGAAGCACATGATTAGAATTTAAATATTTATTCAGTTTCATTATGAATCTTGAAAACTAATTCACTGACTGGTTACTTAGAAGCGCGAAGTATCACTTTTCTCCCTTGAACTCCTCCGAAAGAATTGCTGAATGTTCTCTCATATTTTCCAGTCAGATTGTGTTTCTTTGCTGCTCTTGAAACAAATTAAATGTTGTGGTGCAAACAAGAGGTAGTGTTCTTGGGTTTGGTCCATGGGTACGAAATCAAACAACAATCTACAGTCTAATGAACTCTTTCCCCTTGTAGGAGGTTCAAAAGTATCTAAAAAGATGTCATTTCATTAAATGCCTTTGGATTTGATGTTCTAGTTATCGTACTCTGCTTACTTTAACTCAGAAAATTAAGTTGACTACGATTGAAATCACTTTCTATACCGTTTTAGTAATCTAATTATATATTGTTGTATTAAATCATCGCTTTGCATGATATTTTGTGGAGCATAGTTCAGCGAAATAGATTGCTTCTACGATGTATTTTGTGCAGAATTCATGGTTGTCTAAACAAGTTTATTTCAACAGCTATGATTTGAACAGTTCTGAAGAAGAAAGGAAGAGTATAAGAATGCAGAAAAGGTATTTTTCTTGTTAATTCCTCAGTTTACATCCTTGTTCCTCGAATGTTATTATTAGGCTAATTTTACAGTGCTGCAACTATAATGAGAGGGTATTCTGAATTAGTGGTCTAATTTTTATGCAGTAAAGAATATTATAGCCTCCGTAAACAATGCCGGCAGTACCTAAAACATGGCTGTGAAAGTACAAAGTTTACTGTCATTGATGAAATGAGCTACAATGGAGCTACAACGTGCACTCTTGAGGACATTGATTCTCCCATCCCTGAAGACTTGGTTAGCAATGGAGAGTCTCTTTCTGGTGAGGATGGTAATAAATATTTGAATGAATCCTCTGGTGTTTTGATGGAAGGGGATATCAGTTCTGGGCAGTTGATAAATGCTGATGTCTCAGCTATTAATACTGACTCATCCGACTCAGACTCCTCTGAAGATCTAGAAGTAAGTCAAACCTTCCCTTCGACCGATGGGAGAGAAGATACTGATCCTGATATGAGTTCGAAGCATAATTTCTCACCATCTATGGCGGAAGTCTCATCCAAACCTCGCAATGATGAAGACTTTGAAACATGGAGAAGAATTATTCGCCTTGATGCAGTTCGTGCGAATCCAGAATGGGTGTTGTTCTCCCCATCACAAGCTTCAGTTTCAGAAAGCAGGGCAAGACAATCGGCCGAGGCTGTTGGATTAAAGGATTATGACCACCTGGACCCCTGCAGGATATTCCATGCTGCTAGACTTGTAGCCATTCTTGAAGCATATGCTCTCTATGATCCAGAAATCGGCTACTGCCAGGGAATGAGTGATCTTCTTTCTCCAATCATTTCCGTAATGACTGAGGACCACGAGGCATTCTGGTGCTTTGTGGGTTTCATGCAGAAAGCGCGCCACAATTTTAGGCTGGACGAGGTCGGGATTAGAAGCCAGCTGGGGGTTGTATCCAGAATCATTAAGTTCAAAGATGCTCACCTATACAGGCACTTGGAGAAGCTCCAAGCGGAGGACTGCTTTTTCGTGTACAGAATGGTTGTGGTGATGTTTAGGAGGGAATTGACGTTCGAACAGACGATGTGCCTGTGGGAGGTGATGTGGGCTGATCAGGCAGCCATCAGGGCTGGCGTGGGAAAGACGGCATGGAGCAGGATCAGACAGCGAGCCCCTCCCACGGACGATTTGTTGCTCTATGCAATCGCTGCTTCTGTATTGCAGAAGAGGAAGTTGATTATCGAGAAGTATAACAGCATGGACGAGATTATGCGGGAGTGCAACAGCATGGCCGGGCATCTCCATGTGTGGAAGCTCTTGGATGATGCCCATGATTTGGTGGTTAACCTCCATGACAAGATTGAGACCACTTTGTCTTGAGTGAGTTCTAGGGGCATCGGGATCTGGTCCCGCCAAATAAGTTGTCTTTTTATTTGCTATTCGCTGTGCTTGTGCTCGTCGGGTGTTCTATTGTTTGCTGATTCTACTCCGGCGATACCTATTTGTATGTCCAACTAAGTTGGATGATGAGCATTATCAATTTACAAAAGAATTGCACCCGTTTCACTGTCTCAGTTGTCGGGTCCAATAAAAACCGAAGCAACTTTGTTTGTTTCTCTTTAGGCCGTTGACAGATGATGAGCAATTTTGTTGTCTATTTGGGGGTAGAGAAGTTCATGCAGATTGGCGGGCTAACTCTGGCCAAAGCCAGTACAGAAGCAGGCAGAATCCACAGGTCATCACCACATATCAAACCAGAAGCAACTGCAGGGACCATCAGAGCTGCTTTCCTGCTGTCCAAATGGTGCCACACGATCACGATCAAGCTCCAACGGAACAGCCATGGCCATCGGAAGCGGAATCCATTTCCCGATCCTCGCAGGAGAAAGAACTCTCGCCAAGTTTGCTCCCACAGAAAATGCAAAAACCCCATAACAGAGCTGCAGACAGTGCTGTGGAAGTGCTGAAAAGCCCTGGACACCAAGGATGGCCATGTTTCTGTAGATGATTGCATAGGGGGCTTTGTATTCGCCATTCACAGACCCCACAGTACCACTTGAGCTCGGGGAACCTGTTGGGGATGACAATTATAGAGATGATGACAAATATATCTGCTTCCGGTTCAATTCTCTGTACATCCTCTGACTCCGCACGAGTCTCTTCGACGTTGCCACCAATGGAAGACTCTCCTTCCTCCTTCCTATGCCGATCAAATTTCCAAACACATTCAAAACCCAATGAGCGAAATCCCAGAGCCGCCGCGCTACCCGGTACACTGAGTTGGGGTCTGTGCAAGTGCAAGTACTACTCGCTCCCACCAACCCAACAAATTCAACGATGGCGTAGGTTCGAGGACCCTAGGAAACCAGCGGTTGACTCTCTCGTTCCATACAGTAGCCGGCTACGATGGGAAATCGAGTTTTCTAGTTCATCCTTTTCTTGGCTGAAAGGTTTCAACTTTGTGGCCGACACCATGGAAAAGTGATATTTAGAGTTTAGGGTAAGCACGTAGGATGAGGAGTGTGTCGTCAATGCCAATGGTTCCCCCAAACACATCAAATCCAACCGTTTTTTTACATAAAAATAATTTTGCATTTATTCATATTAATTTTTTTAGTACAATGAAGTTAAAAGTGTTTTTTAACCAATAATTTAAAATTTTAATTATATTAATTAATACTTCAAAATATTATTATATTTTAAAAATATAATAATATTTTAAAATATTAATTGATAGAAATAAAATTTTAAAATATTATAGATCATGATTCACGATCATATATCGGCAAGATAAACATTTGAAGTCTATTGGTAGACTTAGGGAAACATGTGTCACAAGTCTTGTGTATACAAGCTCATACAAATGTGATTGTATTGATGATTTTTTACTTATTTGACAACCCCTTTACATCATAATCATTTGCATAACAAATTACAAGTCTAAGTATTGATTTACCTTCCACATGCAATTCCTTTAGACTTCGCCCATATATTAATAAACATCCTACAAAATTAATAAATCAAAATTTACGACACTAAAAATTGAAATTAGTTTGCTTATCTTGATTGAAATATATATTTTTTATTTGCTAAATGAAATCTAATAAGAGAACAAACCGATAATGTAGCGAGAGAAGTGAAAGTCTCGATTCGATCAATCGCGCATAACTTTCATGGTTACAAAACAAGCTTATTGCTGTCTTCAAATTTTACAATGATTCTTCATTCTCAGACAATTTCCTGCTATGTGATCTCTATTTGTCGTATGACTAATCTGTGTTCAGTCTCGAAACCTCATGACTACAGACACATTGTCTGAAAATCCGAGTTCGAGTTTCGATTATAAGGTAAGATGGAACAGGATAGAAAGGGAAAGCTAAGCTACCTCTGGTTTAACAACCCACCTAAAACCACTGCATATTTCTATTTGTGGGAAGAAAATTTCATGCAGATGGGAGGGCTAACCTTGGCCAATGCCAGCACAGATGCCGGCAGAATCCACAGGCCATCACCGCATATCAACCCGGAAGCAACCGCAGGGACCATCAGAGCTGCTTTCTGGCTGTCCAAACGGTGCCACACAAACACGAGCAGGCTCCCCAAGCACATATCGATTGCAAAGTAAGCACCGACAATGAAAGGAACGGCCATGGCCATCGGAAGTGGAATCCATTTCCCAACCTTCAGGGGAGAAAGATCTCTCACCAAGTTTGTCCCCACAGCAAATGCAAAGAACCCAAAACAGAGCTGCAGGCAATGCTGAGGAAGTGCCGAAAAGCCTTGGACCCCGAGGATGGCCATGTTTCTGTAGATAATTGCATACGGGGCTTTGAATTCACCATCCGGAGACCCCACGTCGAATGCCTTGTAGAAGAGGAAAAATGTGAGAGGACCTATAAAGCAGCCCATTGCAGTCCCGATTGCCTGGCTGACGAGCATTGATCGAGGGGAGGTGAGCGTCAGATGACCCGTCTTGAAATCCTGCATCAGATCAGACGACATGGAGACGATCGATTTAATCAAACCACATCCGATGAGCCCAGCAACTACACCATCGGCTTTTCCAGACAAGGCAGCCAGCACAAAGAGAGCCACTTTGCCATAGTTATAAGACAAGTTCATGTCAGTCAGCCCCGCCCCGTAAGCATTGCAAAAGCTAAGGGAGGGCGCAAGGATATAGGCAACGACCACGTAATACCACTTGACCTGGGAGAACATGACGGGGATCACAATGATCGAGATGACCGAGAAGAGGGTGTACCCCACGACTGCCACCCATAATGGAATCTTGTCTCTGATAAACATCTCGTTTCGTTTAACACTGTCCAAACTCTTGTTATTCTCTTCAGTATCTGCAAAGCCAGGATGTTTATTTTAGGTAGGTAAAATTGTTTTTGACAAATAATGCCAAGAATAAAGGGAGAAAGCCAAAGAATTACAGGTTTTAATGCTCCTGTTCTTCGTCTTGGCCAAGATGCTTGCCATGGTGAAGTAGAGAATCTTCAGAAAATGATAGAGTCCATCTCCAAGGATCAGAGCTATTGAAATGAAGACCTGAAATGCATTTGAGATATGATCGATGAGTTCAGCAGGAAAGTGAGAGAATGTTACGGAAAATGGAGAGAACCTTGTAGCCATTAAGACTCTTCATGCTGCTCTCGGGGAGAGATTCAGGAAACCACTCCCCCTTGAGACCCCTAATCAGAGGCCACATCACTCCCCAAGAGAGTACAGCCCCAAGAAGCAGAGATAGATTAACAAGATGGGAGCAAATCATCCCTGCTCCAACATAAGTCATGCTGAAATCAAAGTAAAACCTGCAAAATAGACAAATCCAATCAAGCGATGCACAATTCGGAAGGCCAGAAGAAGGAGGAAATGGCGGAACACGCACGAGTTCTTCCACGCTCTCAACCCGAACGTTGGAAACTGAACGAAACCACATTGATCTCCCCCCGAGTAGAACCACTGAAAGAAAGCCCACAGAAAACTCAACGAGAAGAACCTCATGAACCCACGAACCTGCTCCCTGCATCAACACCACGTTCATTAGGAACTCATATTGGTTACTCAGAATTCCAAATGATTTCTCCTGAAAAGAAGCAAGAAAATGGTTACTTAGCCATCTTGTCTCCTTTCGATGTGTGGAACCCGTTGATAAGAACAGCAGTTGCAGTCCCGCTTGGATAAGCCAAATTATAATCTATTATCATAATCTGCCAAAACATCGGAAAATTCCATCAACTAAACCTAGTTATAGAAGTCTGTCTGATGAATCGAGAAAAAATCGATGGAAAGAAAGGAAATGGGTACTTTTCTGAGAGGAACCAAAGCAAGAAGGCCAACAAACGAGCTGACGAAGAGAAAACCAGTCATCCAACCAATCCCAGGCTCCTTGACGCTTCCAGGAGAATTCCCTGCCGTGTCCACGCCTGTTTGTTCGTATGTCTTCCTGTCCAACGCCAAAAAGTAGGATCCAAACCCACCTGCTATTCACCACAGTTTTCAAGTTAAGACACTGCAATTAGGAGCATAATTGACTACAATGAATCAAAGCTCGCCCACCTCCATTAGAAATCCCATAACATGCAACTGCACAGGTCTGGATTATTGTGTTTTCCTGTCTGGTAAAGGGACTGGACACAACTCCAGCCTTGTGGAGCAGTTTTGTCCATGTTTTGATGAAGACAAAGCCGAGGAGAGCCGCAGAGACATTGAGATTGGGGACTAAACCGGTAGTGAGTTTGAGTTTCATGACTATGACACTGTAGATCGTTCCAATTACCAAGCTTGCCACCATCCCTCTCGCTGTGATCTGCTTCTTCCATGGTTTAATTGTCTCTACATCCTTTGGCTCCGCACGAGTCGCTTCGACGTCTCCGCCAATGGAAGACTCGATCTCCAGAGGTTCTTCCTCCTTTGTATTCCCCATGGAGTGACAGAACCGAATCCCGCACCGATCAAATTTAGCTATGACAATCCAAAAAGTCTCAAAAGCTCAAATAAATAGAAAATTAGAGGAAAGAATGCGGTCACCTCAGTCGCCTCCTTGGGCTCTGCTAGAGGAACAGAAAATGCACTACTTTGACAATCTTCAAAAGGGCGAAAACCAGAGGGGCCCAGCGCGACCGCACACCTGGTACAATGAGAGAAGAAGAACAATCGTCAAATAACCAAAGCAAAAGCACAAACACAAAAAAGGTTATGTGCTACTGGTGCCCATTGACTCACCCACCCAAAATTTCAAAGATGGCGTAGGTTCCGGATCCCTAGAGAAACCAGCGATCGAGACTTTCGTTCTTCTACAATAGGCGGGTACGATAGAGGGTAATGAAGCTCTGACGGCCATCCAACAGTTCGAAGTCCCATTCATCCTCCATCTTCGATCTTTTTCCTTGTATTGGGTCTGGCTGAAAAGGCAAATAAGTTGAAGTGGAGGGGTGCAGCGGGCACTAGGCAAAAGTGGGAGTGGTAATGGCTTAATGGGGTGTTCAATTCAACAACAACGGCGCAAGAGCATGCCTGATAAAATCGCCGACATGGGTCTTCTGTTATGGAATTCAAATCGTCGTCACTTCATCATCATCAGTCAACTTATCGTCGCTGGATTGAATCATCCATCTTTTTCTCGACCAACTCCCGCCCCGGCCACCTCCGCTCTCTCGTCGGCGCATATGTTCACAGCCTCACTTGACGAAATGAGTCATTTTTCATCAATGCCTGCCCTCGAGGGTATTATAGATATTTCCTTTATCCCGTGTTAGATTTCAAGTCTTACTTCCAGCGCGGAACAACAGATCGCCATTGTTTCCTTTCTCATTCTCTCCATTTCTCGCCCGCGCTTCTCTTCCTGCGTCCTCTTCCTTATCTCGGTAATTTTGCTTCATTCGCTCCTATTCTCGTCTCATTTTTTTGTTGCCTTCTTAGTTCTTCTAATTGTATTTCGAGCGTCAGATTTTGTTACGATCATGTAAAAGCTCTTCGATTAGCTTTTAGCCCCAGTTTTACTGTTATGTATTCAGACGATAAACATTGTTGGGTGCCCGGTGATATGTTTATTCAACTTCATTGTACTGGCGCGTCTGAACCTAATCGATCATTAACTTTTCTCTGTCAATTACTTTTTTCAGGCATATTTAAAGACCTCAGGACTTCCTCACCTACGTTCACTCTTAAGCAATATGGTAATGTCTAATGTTTATACGTGTATGTTAATGGCTACTTGAAATGAGTATTTCACCGCAAACTGAAAAGGGTTATTCTTTCATGCACTAGCATTCTAAGTTAAACTTTCATTATATATTTCCAGAACTATATAATTGGAGCTTTTAAGCCATCTTGTAACATCTCTGTCACATTCTCTGACGGAAAAACTCGCAAGCAGGTATGTCTTTGAGTTTACAGGGGGGTCCTACAATGAGCTATTGTTCTAAATCTTTTGGTTTTTCTTTGTGATGAGGCCTAAGGAATTCAAGGGACAATTCAAATGATTATATCTGGAGGACCTTCCTCCAACAACACCCCACACTTAACTAATTCTTAGGTTTATATAGAGTCCGAGCTGTTTTAAATCACGAAAAAGTTGGCACGAGGATGAGATGTTCTTCCTCTTTTTGTAGGTTCCATTAAAGAAAGAAAATGGTCAAACAGTTATGGTCCCTCTTTTTCAAAGTCAAGAAAACATTAGCGGAAAGGTTTGAGTCTTATGAACTTCGCAACAACGTAAAAAATTTATTCTGTTATGCTAGACTTCTTATAGATTAATCTGTTTGTTTCCGGATCTTTAGATATTGATAGAACCTGCTCAAGGGAAGAAGGTTGAACACAATGGTGTAAAAGTTGAGCTGCTTGGTCAGATAGGCAAGTATAACACGTAATATAAGGAGTACTAAATTTCCTGTTTATTATTTATCCCTAATATCATACTCATGTTTGTTTTGCAGAGATGTACTTTGATAAAAACAACTTTTATGACTTCACTTCTCTTGGTTAGTTTTCTTTGACTGTTTTAAATAATCTTGGAACACTACTTGTTTTTATTTGGTGTTATAAAATAATTGGAATTTACAATGCATTTTTTTGCTAACACTTACTATGAGACATGGTAATTTGAATTTTCACCATCATTTACATAATATTTTTCTATCATTTACTATGCCATATCAATCATTTGCTATGTTTTTTTAATTAAGCTCAGCTAGGCAGTGAGAACCTCGGAGTTTTGTGTTTACTATGAGACGCCATCACTATATAATAATTGATGTGGCAAACAAGACAACTGTTACTTATATGATATGTTCAGTGATGACTCCCTCAACCTGGATGAATTATACAATTTTCTTTATCAAATCTGAGATCTCACTTGAATTTTTGAACTCTGCCAACTCTCTGGCATCAATCACCACTAGTGATTATTGGATTTATCCTATTGCCTTAAAATTAAGATGTCGATGATTGAAAGAAGCATATTGAGCTTGCAGAAGCCATACCACTAAACTTACCTTTTTTTTTTTCAGTCCGTGAACTTGACGTTCCTGGAGAAATATATGAGAAAAAAACATATCCATTCGAGTTTTCTACTGTGGAAATGCCATATGAGACATATAATGGTGTTAATGTAAGGCTTAGGTACGTCTATCTCAAAGCTTCTAGCTTTCATTTGAATCTATGTTCTATCACTTTCTTGGTTGAACCAATGACAAAGAGCTAGTGTTTTTTCGTTTCTTCTTAAGTGTTGTATCTGCAATAACAGCATAGGTAAAAGTTTACTCATTTTCATATTCACTTATCAACATTTCCCATTGAAGTTATCTAGTTAGTTTATGTTAGCATTGTGAATTAGCGCTTGATACATTTAAATTTGTTCCTGCTAGGTATGTGTTGAAAGTTACAGTCACTCGTCCTTTTGCTGGTATCATCATGGAGTATCAAGACTTTGTGGTAAAACCTGTTCCCTCCCCTCTATTTTTCTTTGCACTGAATTTCGTTGATCATGGCATATGAGGACATTTTCTAAACTCACGTATTAGTTCTGATTACCAGGTTCGGAACTATACACCGACTCCATCAATTAACAATAGTATCAAGGTCAGCAAAGTATTGTGTAGGATATAACCTTATGGTGCAACATTCATACTCTACGGTGGCCATTTTTGGTTTATACTGTTTCTTTAGTGATTATGGTAGTTTAGACATCTTTACTCATATTGATGTCTTCATTCTTGTTATTATGACTCTTAGCAATCAGCTTAACATCTTTATGTCGGCGAACTATTGTTCTGTCAATAATTCTAACCGCAAAACTCCATGTGTAGATGGAAGTTGGCATTGAAGATTGCCTTCACATTGAGTTTGAGTATAACAAAAGCAAGTAAGAGCAATTTTTGAACTCTTGGGGAGTTTCTTGGGTCTTGGACTAGTTATTGATTATTTCTTGAATTTATGGCGTATGGAATGGGATTCTATGCAATTCTTTTCTCTGTGCCATTTGGTGCTTGCTTTATTGCTTATTGTGACGGTCCATACCACCAATAAACTAATCTTCTTTAGTTATTTGAATTTTTGTTATGATACAAATGCAAGAATGATTTCTTTTTTTGGAACTGAAGGAGTTGGAGGGAACACAGTTAATCCTTCTTATATATGTTCAGGTATCATCTCAAAGACGTCATTATTGGAAAAATATACTTTCTTCTTGTAAGGATCAAGATTAAAAATATGGATTTGGAAATAAGACGCAGAGAATCGACTGGAGCAGGTGCCAACACGCACATTGAGACAGAGACGCTTGCTAAATTTGAATTGATGGATGGTGCTCCGGTTAGAGGTATACAAATAATACTTTTTTCGATTTTCTTTTTTTTTTCAAATGCATTCTCAGTGTTTGAGGTACATCATTTTAGGTGAATCAATCCCAATCAGACTGTTTCTAAGCCCTTATGATCTGACTCCGACGCACCGCAATATTAATAACAAATTCAGCGTGAAATATTATCTGAATCTAGTTTTGGTGGACGAAGAAGATCGACGGTATTTTAAGCAGCAGGAGATCACAATATATAGGCTTCAAGAGACAGCTTGAATGTGGAATGGATTATGATGCAAGTTTCGCATGGGACTGGGAAAATATGGTGGAATAGGCCTGCAGAAGCTTTGAGTTGGAACTGAAAGAACTGTAGGGATGGATTGGCAGAAACAATCTCATTTAGGTGCTGCTTTTCTTGGCTGTTATTTGTGTGTCTCATTTGAGGTGGTCGCCTGTCGGTCTCGCACCATGTCTCCATCGTAAGTTGTCTGTCTTTAAGGTGTAAGTAGGAAAACCCTTAATGCTTTTATTGGCAATGAATTGCATGAACTCTAGGACATAAACTCTGATAGAACTTGCTATTTGAAGATTGTCAGAAAAGTCAGCCGTTCTTTCCCAAACCAACTGTCTGACTCTTCTCAGTTCTTCCAAATCACCTTCTAATTTGCTTAGGGATGCAAGTGGTGCAAATTACGATGCTCATGGGCACTACTGAGTAATTCATCTAATATTGTCTCAAAAACTTCCAAATTCAGATGGGGAAGGTCCTGGATTTCCATCTCGGAGCTTGATAGAGTTGAAAGGCGAGATACTATCTCGGAAAGTATATTTTCTAATGCTCTGGAATGATCTGCAACCGCTTCTGTTCCTCTGACTTCACTTTCCACTGCCTCCAAAATGAAGATTGGACTTCGGCAAGTTTCACACTTTCATCTGAAGTAACAAAAAAGGTAAATCAGATAATCCGAGTGAACAGCTGTTGGATCGTCACTTAGAACCCAGCCAAAGGGACCCTGCATCCAACAAGGGGTCTTCCTCCTCTCCGCCGCTGAAAGACGAGATCATCCCTAGGGCTGGCAAATGAGTTGGATAAACTCGGAAAAGCAAACCGAACCGACCCAATGGAGTGGATCGGTTCGGTTATAAATACACACAAACCTGACCAGTAACTGATCCGATGAAAATCAATTAGTGTCGGTCCAGTTTTCGGTTATCTAAACCAAATAACCGACCCACCGGATCGGTTATTTTTTGCCAAAAAACCGACCCACCGGATCGGTTATTTTTTGCCAAAAAACCGACCCGAACCCACGGGTGCCAGCCCTACCATTAATTGATATTTGAATATACTGTTTAGTTTTGTAATTGAATTTGGTTATATTTGCATATATTGTTAGTTGTTTGGAACTAGAATTGAATTTCGTAAAATTGGAATTAAAATTTTTAATTGGTTGATGTCATTGTTTGAAATTAGAATTGATCTTGGTTGATGACCCGACACAAAAACCGGCCCTGACCAGACACAAAAACCGGTCATGACCCGAACTCAAACCGAGTCCAACATAATGGGTAATACTCGAAACCGACCCAAAATTGAACAAAAAATTGGATCGGTTTTGGATCCGTTTTCATTTATGATCGGGTATGGATCGGTTATCTAAACCATATAACCGACCCACCGGATCAATTAGTTTTTTGCTAAAAAACCGACCTGAACATGGGTGTCATCCCCATCAACAACAATGGGAGGGAGCGACGAGTTCGCAGCGGAAGAGGGCACATGTTGAACGCGAGCTAGCTTAACTGACTGACGGTGAGCGTGACTGGGAGGGCGACCGGGGGAAGAGGCGGCGATTGGAGGTATAGTTTTTATGAATTTTGGTATTTCTTCTTTCGATTTTCAGCGAGCCATCGTTGAATTTCGTCTTCTGTTTTGCTTGAATTTTCTCTGTGACTATTGCGTGTTACGGCACATATTCGGGATTTCCTCGGTTTTTGAATATGTCAAATCTGTGTTTGAATCTCGACGACCTGCTTTGTTGGGTGAAAGGAACGGTGAAAGCAATTTCCCTTATATCCTAGGCTTTTGACTTTCAAGTTTGAATTTTGCTTCAAACACTGTTCCCTTCTCGACCCGCCGGAGCTCTCAAACTGAGAGAAACTGAAAGCATGGAATTTATGAAGAAAGAGGATCGATTCCATCAGACACCATGCCGTCCCCAGATACACAACCACCGCCACCATAGTTCCAACGACCTGTAAATACAATGAATTATCGCTTATTTTAAGGACCTCCAAATTTTGTACATCAAAGGATGCTTGGAACCACACCTGCGCCATGAACATATATCTGGGAGGAATCTTCATGTAGTGGCCAAGCTTGAAGTCCTCTAGAAACTTTAGAGCTTGGGACATGCTGATATATCCGTACACCTTGAAGCACGTGTTAGCGACCGGGCGTTCGGGATACATGTATCCAATAATGTACTCCGTTATAATGTTCAAAGTTCAAACCAGGTTGCTGCAAATTTCAAAACGCTTAAAACCAGAAAAAGATTTCAAATTCAACAAACTTCGATATGGATCGAGAAAGTCTCTCCTGTTTTGTAGTGGCCGTGACGATCCCGATAGGGGGCGTGAAAATAAAGGCAATAGCACAAGCTAAGAGAACACCCCACCAAACTGAAGGGATTCATTATAATACCGGCAGGCAAGTATTGTAAGACAGATGTTAAATATGAGGATGACGACAAACCACCACGTGGGCACTTGTTTATAGCGTTGCATGAGCTTTGTGTGTACATCCATCCTCCTACCTCCTCCCAAGGCACTGCTGGTCAGCTTCCACAGTTGGCTACGATCCAACGGCACAACTTAGCCAATTCTACAGTTTATCTCCAACTAAACGAAAAGCTTATATGACTAAAGTTTTGTTTCAGGCTAGAGCATACCTTCCATTGAAGAGCATAACATGGACAAGAGTAGCAGACAGAGTGGCGAATCCCAGACCATAAGTCATGGCAAAGAAGGTGCTGAGATTTACCGGTCCAATCTCCGCATAAGCACCGCGATCGAGATGAAATTCAGAATCGATGATTTTCGAAATATTGTATTCAGAACCATCGGATGTGAAATGCCGGCTAGAGAAAGGGGGGAATTTCTTGGCGCCATAGACATTAAGCCAGTAAGAAACAGGGGTCATGACATACATGGCGAGAAAAAATCCAACGACAATATTGGCGGTGGCGAACCAGGGGCTAGCCAAAGGACTCCCCAGGTAAGACGAGATGGTCGACTAATCAACCCCGAATGCACCGATCCCGAGACCCTTCGAGCCAGAGCCCAGCTGGTTGAGGAGAACGGACTTGGGAGCAAACCAGCATAGCCAGGACAAAGTGGTGACCGTGGAAAAGAGATAGCCAGGTAACACATAGTAATCAAAGCTGCATGTCATGACCAAGAGGAAGAACTGGGTGCGCGTGGTGCTGCCTTTCGTCCTCTTTTCCTTCTCGTGAAGAGCCCTGCATTTCACCATATTTTCTTTCAGTCCAACCACTCCATCACAGCGCCAAGAGGATCACAAATTTACCTGAATAAGGAGACCTGGACCAGGTTAGACGCCACCACATTTCCCCCGGCTCAACCCGGAATATTCCTGCCCACCCGAAACCCTAAACCTACAATGAAAGCCAGAAAGACTATGAGATTATGCATAATCCTGTACAAAAGGCACACCACTTTCTTCAGTTCAGGCTTATATATACTGAAAGAGCCAATGCTCTTGTTCGATTCACCTTCAAATCATCGCTCCACAAATCTGTTCTATGCACTTGAATTTTATTACTAACAAGTCACGATTAATCAACCGACGCGTGCATAGTCGAACTGAATGACGCAACGTTCCGACAGAGAAGATAACGTCATGTTTATTTTTTGTAACTTTCTGTGATGAACTGAACCAGAATCAAGCTAATCGAATAAGAAGATGAAAAAACTGACCTGACTGGTAAGCATAACAAGCAAGGCAGGAATGAAGGTGAGGTTTCTCTTGTAGATAAGTTTAACTGCCGTCAAGATATGAGTCGCGTAAACACTGCCGGCGCCGGAGTTGGCGAAGATGGTGATCAGAACATGCTCCTTCACGTTGAAGGGGCCAGGATTGAGAGTAAACTCCCACCGCCTTCCCTTGAAAAAGGGGCGGGTGGGCAGCGTTTTGGCCATCAAATGACCGAGGGGAACCACAGCAATTTGGGCAGCGATGGAAGAAACGGATAGCGGCTGCGTTCTGTACCAAAAGAACTGGTTTACGAAGGAGAGAAAGACGCAGGCCCCAATACCCAAGACCCACATTCTTAATGTCAGAACAGGTAAAGATGGGTCGTCGGTTTTCGGCACTGTTATGACGACCTGGTTAACTGGGCATTCCTCGTTTTCGGTCTCATCGTCCGTCATTGATTCAGTCCGATGAAACAGCACCCAGAGGAGTTTCGCTTCCTAGTATCTCCGAAGGACAAAGTGATTAATTAAGCCCCCTCCCTGCTCTACCTGTACCTAGTTGAAGCAAATCAGGAACGCCGAAGGGGATTAAGTGGTTGAGCAAGATTAAAGATACCAGCTAGCAAGTCTTCGTCTTCAGAAAAAAAAATACCATTTTGAACGCAGACAACTAATGCCCGGAAGTTTCTGTCTTCGGCGGTGACACTCAAATTCAAAGCATCGCCCCCTGAGTTGGGTTCAATTTAATCTCTCGAGAAAGACAGGAATCTGCGACAAGTTAAAACGAAGCAAGATGCATTTTTTCTCGGGTTTGGCAGCAGGTGGGATTAATGTCCTACAATCTTCAAGCGCGCATCTAGCATTTCCATCTACCATTTTCGTCGTAAACTGCAAGAAAAGCGGCGGTCAAAGTGGATGGAGATAGAAATGACGAGATGCAGCTGTTGAAAAGGGTGACTGAGCTCCAGCGTTATACGTTGACTTTACGTCTCTTTTATTGCACTTTTAGTTGGATCTGACGTAAGACTATTTAAATTTTTGTGTGTGGGCAAATGAATTTACATAATTTATGGTGTATTTTTTGTGGGGTAAATTAAAAGATTAATTTTTTTTTACCCAAAAACCAAATCAAAACCAACCTGAATGAACTGAAAAACCAAGTCCGGTTTGGGTTGGTTTAGAACTCAAATGTGAACCTAATTAAGTTAAGATCATCTCAAACTCCGTTTCAAGACCAAACATAAGACAAATCTAGCTAGGGTTGCTAGGTTGTCTTGGAAAATAGCGACGCGTTTGGTTCATCCCGTTCCATGGAGAGACGCTCTACTTCGGGCTTCCTCCCAATCTTTTCTGAGAAACGGGAAGCCTCATGATTAGTCATGGTGGAGCAAATGGAATTCTCACGAGCTTGCTTGAAAGGAGGAAATGGCTTTAATGGGTGGAGGAATCTGGAGGACCCAGATGGAGCTGGAAAGACCAGACATGGCTCGCCTGTTTCGCAAGCAAAAAGGAAAAAAAGAAAGAAGAGGAGAAAGAAAAGCTTTTTTGCTGTAAAGCATTCGGCAGCCATCATTCCATCTCACCTTCATGTTCAAGCTAACAACTTAAACCCTATCCCATTTCCAGAACTATGAAGAGAATCTGAGTGTTTTAGATAAAATAAACAAGTTTTAGTCCATACCCACTCAGCCCTTAAACAATTCATTATTTCGCTAATTGCAGATTAACCAAACCAACTCTCCTACTCACTCCATTTTTATTTTGCTGCACATTTCCATCCACTCACTAAACTTTATATTATAATAGGGCTTCAAACACAGCTTACAGGCTCTGCCAAAGCATCCATTTTTGTACGCAGACCCCAAAATGATTCTGACTCATACATGGTTCCTAATGAAGATACGAAAAATGGAACTCTCTTTCTGAACTGCCAACCAAAAAATTTAGCCCCGAGCATTCGATCGAGGCAGGCAAAAAGTGACGATAATCAGAAGCAAAACACTTGAGGAGAAGTTGAAAGAAAGGTTAAGGACAAATATAAGCCTCCTATCAGTTAGTTTTAAGACAAAAAACCAGACAATCGACACCACCAAATTAAAGGGAATCGGGAAAAAAACAAACTTTTCTCTTCTTTTTGCTTCACCATGATCCTCCTCCAAGAACCCTATTCCAGTAGCCAGCAGGATCTCCTAGCTCTCTAGTTTGCTGAAATTCAGGAGTGGCGCTGCTCGAAACTTGCTTCAAATCCTCGATCGGAAACAGATGTCTAGCAGCTCCGGCAGCAGTCTCTTGAACATTTGGAAAACCTCCGTAGCCATTTTCAAACCCGTCCAGAGAAAAGTTAAATGTGGGTTTGAATGCATGCATGGGAAAACCACCATTAGCGAACATGTTAGAGTCAGATTCAGGCATTGGCATGAAGGAAATCAGCCCCCTTGATGCAATACCAGACTTGAACAGTTCCATGGCCGATACACTCGAGGGAGCATTTGCTGAAGAGTTATGGTTCTTGCAGTCACCATTTGGCAATGGTACTCCAATGAATTTGGGCATAGTTGTATAATCATCAGCAGATGGGTACGTTAGGTTTAGATCCCGACCTTGGCAGATTTTAGGGTTTTGGGAAGCGGACTGGAGAAAATTGGTGGTTGGGTTCAGATCATCGATACCCTTGTTCGCTGATGAAGATAACGATGAGATGGAGACAGTGACTGATGACGACGATGATCTCTTGTTCTTCCGTGAGCCTCCGCCCACCGGAACATTTCTGAGAGAACCGCCTTCCGTCCAATACCTTCTGCAAGCCTTGCAGAAATACCTCGGCTGAGAGAGGCTGTAATTGTTGTAATAACAGAACTTAGTGTTTGTAGAATTACACCTCGGACAGTTGAAAGCTTGGCCCTTTTGCGGCCTCGCTTTTCTCTCGACCGCAGGCCTTCCATCTTCCATCGATTTAACAACTCCAATTCCCTGAAAAGAGAAGACATATAAAGAAAACAAACAGATGGGAGAAGGCCATCGGCTTGATGATCAAAGCAGCAGTATCTTTTCTTATCAGAAATTTAGACGATAGGGGAAGAAAACAAGGGGAAAGGCGCTTTACGCTTCGAGGATAGCAACAGCGAAACTGTAAAATCAACTTTGAGAGACGTAACTTTATTTCGGATGATAGAGATAAAGTGCAGAAGCAGGTACTTTCACAACCCCAAAGAAAAATCTAAGTAAGATCAAGACAGCAACACGGGGAAGGGGAGAAAAAACATCATCTTTCTCCGAGGAAAAGCATAAACTTAAAACTAATAATCCAGAAAAGATTCTCACCCAACAAATCCAAATTAGCTTTGAAAAGATGGTACCCAGCATCAAATACCATGATTTCATGTAGTGAAAACGAAAAACAAGAAAAGCTAAAAGGGTCTCTTTACCTTCGCCCACTGAGCTGTGTCCATGGATTAAGAGGAAGAGAAAAAGCCAGATGAAAAGCTATGGAGTCTTTGAAAGAGAGAATCACCCGCTTTTGCTTTCCCCCAGCAGACGACTCTAAAAGCAAAATTTGGAGGATCAGTGGGAGTCTTTGTGGTGCTCTTATGTGTAGGCCAACGAGAGAGAGAGAGAGAGAGAGAGAGAGAGAGAGAGAGAGTTCTGTCTTTCGGTAAACTTTCACCATCATAATATACCTATCCAATCCGACCTTCCACAATTTAGTGTAGAAATCGTTCTAGTTTACTAGAAAACTTGTCCCTATTCTCACTTTTTTTTTCTTGCTCGACGGGTGCCTTCGTCGACGTCATGCACTACACGAACTCTTGCTTGGACATACAGACGCGTTGCTTCCAAGAGAAGGAAGCTTCTCTGCCACCTCAACCAATCTTCAAGCTTTCCACCTTTTTCCTTTTCTTTCAGTGACAGAGTAGAGAGTATTTAGAAAGAGCTAGCTTCAAGCCAGATAAGAGCTTAAGAGCTAAATCTATCCCCTCCATTCATACTGCTCACCGGTGCGACGATATTTTTCTGTCATAAAAGTGGGGGATAGGACGATAATACCTTAAACTAGATCAAGATATGTTTGTATATCACTTTTGATTTCTCTGGCCCGTTTCATTTTGGCAAGGGTTAAAACGTCGGGCCTTATCAAAATCATAGAACTTTGACATAAATCCAACAACGTTTCCATGTCAAACTCGCTTGCGATGTTTACAACATGAACAAGTTCAAGCCGACTGCAACCCGATTATGCCTCGATCTAGTATTTTCTAAGCTAATTTCTCTGAAATTGACATGAGCCTTTGAACTTCTTTGAAACTAGACAAACTAAACATCTAAGAACTTCTTTCAGCTCTTCCTGATAGAGTTTGAAAATCTTCATGTCCCTTTTCTTATAATTTCAATGCTAAGAGTTTCAAATTATCAACTCCAAAATTTTGACATAATTCGAGAATTCAATCACATGGTCTCGTGTTGGATCCACACTCACCGTACAGCAATCCTTTCCCCGAACTCAGAGAAAAGCTTCCGGAGCTTTTCTCGTATTTGAACCACGAGACAATCACGAAGAAAAAAAATCGATATAAATGGCAAATTTCTTTTCATAAACTATCAGTTAACCAGAACTATGATATCAAGATTATTCGCTTCTTTATTCTCAAAAGGAAGAGCTCAAGTGTAAGAATGTACAGCACCATAGAAGACAGCTTTGTGGTGTGCAGTGTACAGAGACCCCAAACTTACAAAGCAAGTTGAGATGAAATCCAAATTCCAATCCCTACTATTCCGACGGTAGCAACAGCTTGAACTAATTCATATGCCGGATTCTGTTTTTGGACCCCCAAATTCTTCCAATCCGTTCTTCTACATCTCCACCATAAACAAATGCAAGCTTAATAATCAATTTCACATTACAGTTCTGATAAAATAAAACGGTTCGTACCCTAAATCGGCTATCACGATGCTAACGTTATCTTGCGTCTGTGAGTTCTACAAAAGAATGCTCTGGATTATAAAAAACGGAACAGAAAGAGCAAGCCTTGATAAAATGGAGAAGTTCATACCAAGGCTGCTTGGGCAAGAGCTTCACTAGCTAGCTGAAATCATATAAAACAAAATACTTTTTTTAAAAGCTATTAAAGGAAACAGTTCTTTGGAGTTGTATTGAAACGAATCCTCCTCTTTCCAGTTAAAGGAAGAAGGTAGTAATTTGTAAAATCCATAAGCACGTCTTCTTATAGGATTTGTACCTGAACATCGCCGTGTTGTCTAAGCTGGTTTCGAACAAATTCGACAGCATCCGAGCTGAAAGAATGACAAAAAGGTTTTTTTATATTTCACAAAGTAAATCAAAGGCCTAATTATCTAAATTAAAAAAAAACACCTCTTCATGTAGTCCCATAAGCCATCAGAAGCAAGTAAAATAAACTCTGCATCTGACCCTAGATCTACTTGAAAGATATCTGGCGAANAAAGGAAGAAGGTAGTAATTTGTAAAATCCATAAGCACGTCTTCTTATAGGATTTGTACCTGAACATCGCCGTGTTGTCTAAGCTGGTTTCGAACATATTCGACAGCATCCGAGCTGAAAGAATGACAAAAAGGTTTTTTTATATTTCACAAAGTAAATCAAAGGCCTAATTATCTAAATTAAAAAAAAACACCTCTTCATGTAGTCCCATAAGCCATCAGAAGCAAGTAAAATAAACTCTGCATCTGACCCTAGATCTACTTGAAAGATATCTGGCGAAGCAGAGATCAAGTCTTTACGGAACTGTACTCTGCCAAATATATGGAATTAATCTGCCATAATTCTTGAGCTTTTTCGATCAGTTTACGATGCATTGACTATGCATACCTACCGAGAAACAAACTTTTCAGACCATCTTCGCTCCTCCACTCCTTTTTTGAGCATCCTAATCAAAAAACGCAAAAAAATAAAAAAAAATTTCAAAGCCTTGACCAATCATTATGCAATTATGGAATGAGAAATTCGATAGACCAACTCAGTTTTCTTCGTCTTGAATCTTATGTCACCAAAGGCACGAGATACAGCAATATCTCCGCAGATCCTCCCATTGACAATCTAAGAACATGAAATATTGTTAAATACAAAAGTGTAGTCGGTGGCTCATTTGTGAGAAATCAGAGATGATAATACATTTAGAAGACAAAAAAAGGAAAACCAAAAAGAGGTAATAACAGATGTGACAACACACCCATCCACCTGCATCTCTAATTCTTCGGATTTCTTGCAACGATACATTATTGCTTCCATAAGGTCGGTGAGGATTTGTCAATACTTGAGCTCCACCAGAACGAGATAAAACCTTCATTAAAAAGACCACACTATGCTTCAATGATCCACAAATAAATTCAAGTTAATAGTTTGATCATATGAATACCACAGATGAGTCGCCAATATGTGAAATGAACAATACATTCGGCCCGATAAGCATGACAGTTGCGGTAGAGCCAGATTCATCTTCTTCGCCTTTTGTTTCAAGCCTTCATCAGCAGAAACCGCCATTTATGTACAACTTCAAGATTAGAGAGGCAATCAAAATCCGTAACCAAAACTCACACGAGCTTACCATTCTAGCAGTTTTTTATCGGTATATTCAAAAGCTTTGATTAATGAGTCTTTGATGGTTTTGAAGTTGTCTCCACTCAACACCAGTCCATTTTGTAAAGCTGCTACACATTCTTTGTACAATTCATCCCTGTCGTAGCAATTTAATGTAAGCATGAGATCTTTATTCACAATATTTACTCTTTTACAGGGAAAATTGATCTAAACGTGCAGGGATTTTCAGGTTTACAACAAAAAACTATCCAACCAAAAGAATTCCTCACTGGAATATAAAGAAAACATGTCTTATAAGTTAAACTGGCAGATTCATAACAAGCAGACCAACGTTAAGATCAATTGCCGAGTAGTCATAAGCAAAAAGATGAATGAGGAAGGAAGCTAATTGTATCTTCCCCACACATGTTTCTGTTTTGCAACTTGAGTTTTTTTCTGACCTGAGAAACTTGACGGAAGCGATTCCACCGTGACCATCAAGCACGGCGGCAAACAAGAAGCCGTTGAGCCCATCGGAACGAACAATAAGGTCGTCCTCCATTTCATCTCGCGGACCTTGCAGGCTAGTCGAACCCCATCTAATCCCACTGACATCGGGCAGAGAAGATGGGGCGTCGATGGCTATGGCGGAGCAGCATCGCCCTCTGCCACGGAACCGAAGTCTGCTCCTGTTCTTTGAGGAAGACGAAGAAAGAAACGACGAGTTGATCTTGGTCAGCCGAAATCTCTGTAATCGAGGGCTTAGCAAAGCCATTTACAGAGATAGGAAGCTGTTTCCTGGAAGAAGAAAATCGAAGCTTCAGAGAGCAGAGAGAAGGAAAACTGGGCTGATAAAAAACCAATCTTTAATGGAAGTGATTTGGTGGATAAGAGAAAGGAGTGAAGGCAGGCCTCTAGCTGTTTTAACGGATCAGATTTCTCACCATTCCACTTCATCGTCACTGAGGTGGCAACACTCGTCCGATCATTTTCTCAGACCAAGTACTTGGTCTGGTTTTGGTCTTCTTACATTCTTTGAAGGGTAAATTTAAGATGACTAAACAAAAGGATTCAAATTGCCGAAACCCATTTAATGGATCTTAAATTGAACAATCTTGATCTATTCTTGAGCAAAAATCTGAAGTAATACACTGCAACTTCAATCTATCCCAACTTCTTCTAGATAGTTTTTCATGTAAGGAGGGCCGGGTTTGAAGGGGTCGGATTCCGCATATGCCTCGGGCCTGTAAAACCCGGCATCATTCATCCGATTGCTAAGCACATGAAGAATGGCTTTCTTTGTTCCGCCATATTCATCACGGTTTTTCTCGACTTACTCTATAGCCTCAGCTGCAACTTCATTCACAAAATCAAACCTGTTGTCCTCCGACAGCAGAAGCTTTTCAATGTCCATGGTTAAGAGCTTCCCTCCCTCCTTTATCTTCCTCACTTGCTCTTCCAGGAACGGAACTCGATCGATTATGTTGTGCCCCATGTTATCTTTCTTTAACTGAGAAGTCCAAACAAAAACACGTTGCCATGAGCATGAGATGAATCGTTGTCAATCATGAAGAAAAGGACTGGAGCCATTAAAACAATGAATGCAAAGAGAAGAGCTTATCACAGATTCTCTAGCGAAAATTCATCCATCTTCATCTGGCAAATCATGTTCAAGAATTTCAACACTATCTCAAAAATAGCCAGATTTACACTTGAAATTAGTTCAACCTATATCCTACAAAAATTCAAATCTTCAGAACTTACTTCTCTCTCCCACTTGGGTCAAATCTAATCAAATTTAGTATAGTTTGCAGAAAGAGTTCCTTTTGCACGATTACAATCGACAAAAGCAATCAAGAAGAAAAAGGAAATCAAAGCTTTAACAGTGGAAGGGAAATTTGAAGAGGAAGAATCTCACTAATTTTCGTCGTCGCCAAACTCGCCGAGACCCGCCAGTACCATTGTTTTGCAATTTAGAAATTACCTGCAGAAAAGTAAAAAATAAACGAAAATCAAAATCATTTCATCGTACTGAACAACACCCAGAAAATGAAAAGGAGTACAGCTCGTAACATGGGTCCTAAAAGGGAAGTTGTGATCATAAGAAATTCTTGATTTCCCCTTCGATGTTCTGCAAGGAAAAGGAAGAGATAAGTGAATTACGCACACACTTGGGAAGAAAATGGTCAGCGAAAGAGAATAACCAGGGAGGAAGCCGATAGGATGAACGGCAGTTTGGCAGCGGCCATAGCCTTATCTCTCTCCAACCTTCTTCCGGGATTGCTGCGGCCTGCGGGGGATGGGGACTAGCCAAGTGGGTTCCTTTCTGAGACCCGGCACAAAATGACCCGAACCGAAACATTTGCCTGGGCCGGTCGATTTGAGTACGAAGTAACGACGTCGTTCGTTAACTGTTCCAAACTTCACTCGAACTCCATCTCTTCCAAGTTCCGCGTCTCTCTCTGCCATCGTCTTCTAGGGTTTCTCACTCCATTCCTATCCAATTTCGAACTAGTTTCTCGAGAATCTCCCCACTTCCACGTTTTACTTACACTCACAATGTCATTGTCTTCAACACTGTATTGATTTCAAAACTGGTAACATAAAAAAGGGTCCTCTCCCTATCTTCCAAGATTGAGATGGAAAGGTCGAGATCGAAGCGAAACTACTACTATGAACCCCAGGACTATGATTCCGACTCTGTTCCAAGAACCAGAGCTAGATACAACAACACTCACTACCCGCCTACTAATCATCGTCACCGTGGCAATGCTGCGCGGTCCTCCAAACCTCCTCAAGACCAATCTCCGGTCCTTACCACCAACTACAGGATACTCTGCCACGACATGAAGGTCGGTGGGGTGATTGGTAAGTCAGGAAGCATTATCAAGTCAATTAGGCAACAAACGGGCGCCTGGATTAACGTCCACGAACTCGTTCCCGGGGATGACGAGCGAATCATTGAAATTACGGACACTCGACGTCGCGATCCTGATGGTCGACTACCTTCCTTCTCCCCCGCCCAAGAGGCTTTCATTATGATTCATGAGAGGACGCTTGAGAGTGACGTTGGAGCTGGGTTCAGTGGCACTAAGTACGACACTGGTGAAGAAGAAGACGAGTACGGCGCAGTTAGAGGTGGTGGTGGAAATCAAGTTGCTACCAGGCTGGTGGTGTCGAGAATGCATGTTGGCTGTTTGTTGGGGAAGGGAGGGAAGATTATCGAACAGATGCGGAATGAAACCAAGACACAAATTAGAGTTCTACCAAGAGATCACAATATTCCACGATGCGTTTCCACTTCTGAGGAGATTGTTCAGGTGTCCCTTGACAACTCTTCCTGCACTACATTAAATTATCATCCTTGTATGTTACTTTGCTGGAGGAAGTTTGATTTAACTGGTTAAGGGATGACCACTTTCTCACTCTGATATGAACTAGCTAACTTGCTCCCAAACGAATTTATAGTTCAGCTTGAAGGCAATGGCAAATCAGGTGCTGGAACTGCTAGCTTAATATTATAGGGTCTGATATATTTAGTAGTATTGGCGCTGCCATTGGTGTCATCAGAAATCAGGGACACTGTTTAATCTATCTTGCAGTGATTTGTGTGCTAGGTGCTCTTGTGTGATTTGTGTGTTGGGCGCTCTTATAAAAGAACCCATCTGGCTTTTACTGCTTGAGAAGATTGATTTTTTCTACTAAGGAAAATAATGTTGCTCCAATTCATCATTCTCGTACCATATGCAGGTTGTTGGTGATCCAAATGCTGTAAAGAATGCTGTTGCTATCATTGCCTCACGCCTACGGGAAAGTCAGCATCGCGACAGGAGTCATTTCCATGGGCGAATACAATCACCTGAACAGTTTTATTCTCCAGAAGATGATTATATTTCACTTGCGACTAATGTCGCACGTCGCCCATCCATGGATGGGGCATCAGTGAGGTCACGTTTATCAGCTAACAATAGCAGAGGCAGTGATTATGCAGCACGTTCGTTTGCAAGTGACACTGGAGCGTCTTCTATGGTCGATAACATGCAGCCTTTTTACAGTGACGAACCTATGGTGTTTAGAATGCTTTGTCCAACTGACAGAGTTGAAAGTATTGTTGGAGAATCAGATGGATTTATTGATCTCCTGCAAAATGAAGTTGGCGTTGATGTCAAAGTTGCTGACACCATAGCCAGTTCTGACGAACAGATTATTGTAATTTCCTCTGAGGAGGTAGTTTCTAGTTTTCTCTACTTGTGGAATATTCCGGGCTTGCATTGAATTTTATTTGTGGATGGTTTTATGTGAGTTTGCAGGGTCCAGACGATGATCTTTTTCCAGCTCAGGAAGCTCTGTTGCACATCCAAACTCGTATAGTTGATATTATTCCAGACAAAGAAAATATTGTAACTACTAGATTAGTTGTTTCATCCATTGACATCGGATGCTTAGAGGGTAGAAGCGGATCATTAATTGAGATATCTAAAATGACTGGAGCAGATATAGAAATACTGCCCAGGGAAGCACTTCCTGCATGTGTTGCCTCAACTGATGAACTAGTCCAGGTATGTCTGAAAAAAGCTATAATTTTTAAATTTTGTTGTTGATTATATTTTATTTTCTTGATGGTCCTTTGGGTGAAAATTGGTTCAATCCATGAGTTTAGACGCGTTGCACAAGAAGATTATGTTTTCCTTTGGAGTGGAGCACAATGGTGACATTTTTTTTATTCTTGCAAGGTCAGTAAAATATTTGAAAAATCTATAATGTATTTAAACAATTATTTTACAGATTATTGGAGAGATTAAAGCTGCTCGAGATGCTCTTGTTGAAGTGACTTCAAGATTGCGTCGTTATATATACAAAGAGTTGTTTCAAAAAGATGTAAACCCTTCTCCTTCTTCCGGAGTAGGAAAGGAGTCATTATCTCCAAGTAACTATGCTGCAATTCGTCAAGTTCACAGTGCCAGTGCCACTGAGTCTCAGAGACAGTCTCACCTGAATGTGCAACCTTTGTCGACGCCAACAATAAAGGTTACTTTTTCCCTTGATCTTTCCCTCAATCTAAATCGAGATGTAGAAGGATATATATATCATCTTCTCTTTATTAAATTATCCAGCTAGAGGGTTTGAGCTTCCTATTGAGACTTAAATATGGATTATTTGAAATAATTTTCTAGAAACTAAACTCAGGAAATTAGCCTTTTTGAGTTGATTCAGACATTGCTGGTGTAACTTGTACCCATTATTTTGCAGGCAATTGGATATTCTGACAGCGAGCCGACAAAGCAGAATGATAGTGACCATGCCCAAGATGTGCCTAGTAGTTTAAACCGGTGGGTGGGTTATTGTCTTCATTTTTGTCTTATCGGCCCATCCTCATGAGTGTCCGTATACCTTAATAATCCTCCATTCTTCCCAAATTTACCAGGATCCCTGTACCACTTGTGACTCGAAGCACAATTGAAGTAGCCATTCCTGAGCACGCTTTTCCAAAGCTTCTATCAAAATCAAAAAGCAAACTTACTCAGATCAGTGAGGTTAATCTGGTTCTTTATTTTTTGTGTTGAAGTTGATGTTTGACTTGCATGTGATTTGTTGCTGTTGATGCATGGGATTTGGTAGTCCAATTGCTGATCTCTTAAAAACTATACTTTTAAATATGTTCGTTTTTCCCCTCTTTAATATTGTCCACCTATTAAAATAGCTCTCGGGAGCAAATGTAAAGCTGATTGAAGATCAACCGGAGACAACCCAAAAGATTATTCAGATATCAGGTGCACCGGAGCTGGTCGAGAGAGCGCAGAGCTTGCTTCAGGGCTTTATTTTGAGCAGTAAGTATGGCTAGTCATCTTCTTTACATGTACAGGTGTTAAAGATTTATTCTTTTGAATTTGAAATGCAGCGCAAGAAGATGACCCATGAATGGCTTGGCCTCCACCCACCACAGCTTGTAGATGCCCAAAAACAAAAGGTTTCATGGCTCTGTAAATTTCTTCTAGAAGGTTCATTTCAGTTTTTTTTTTGTATATATAATTTATATGCACGCACTTGAGAGCAAGAAGCCGTGTTGATTGAAATCCATTTTTAATTGCAGTGACTATATTTGTGAATTCTGGACCAAAAATTGGCAGTCATTTGAGCAACTATTTAGTATTTTTTTTTGTAGAACGTGTTTTTTGCATTATCAACACTTCAATTTACTTTCACCAAACATGCAAATTTCTGACTTGGAGTCTTGATCTAATTTGCAGCTACCTTTGCAGGCGACTCATTTCTTCCCGAGCCAAGGTCCCCTCGAGATCTCAATCATTCGAGCAATTCGAATCCCGACACCTCTTTGAACTTCCTCATACTGCACCCTTATGCTGTCTGAAAAGCGCTTCAAGTCTTGCCCGGACGACTCGGCTTGCCGGTCATCAGTCCCAGAAAATGCGCCACAAAGTCTAGACTTAATGCCCACCAGCTTATGCCCTGTCGCAACTACATATCTCTGTAGCTGCAGGTCTCTTCCAGCAATGTTTTCTAGTTTCCCTCTCTTCATCCAGGCTCTTCTCCATGGACTCCATTAAAAGCTCCATCTCCTTAGACCTCTTCCTCTTTCATCTTCTCGAAAATTCTCGTTTCCTTCATAAGGCCTCCAGGATGCTGCCTCAGTTTCTCCCTTTGGACGAGCCAACTCTGTTCTTGTGTCGCGAAAATCCGGACAACTTTGTCGGTTGCATCTTCCCACCTCGTTCTATTCAACGTTTCTCATCTCTCTTCCTGCATTCTCAAGCTTATGAAGAAGATCAGACTTTTGCTTATTCATCCAAATTAGCAACCCCAGCAGCTGGTTTCTCACTGTTTGTGTCCTTGCCAGAAATCGACAACAGCCAGAGAGCAAAGAATGCGCAAGAAACAACCAAATATGCAGGGATACAAGGTTTTGCTCCTCTCTCCAGAGGTTTATAAATTCAAGTTCAAGATCTCTTTCTTATCCATTGTTTTCTTAAGAGGATTCAAGCTCAGAATACAGCTGGGGGGGAGAAGAGTTTCAGACATTACGCAGGTAAACTTCCAAGAATAAAGCCTCAAGCAACCAACTGAAATCTGGCACTTTTCTTGGCTCTGCTGTCTCACCATTATTGCTTATCGTCCAATCAGAGAAAAAAACACAGAATATGTTCACCAAATAATCCTCACCCTCCTCCAGTCCTGTCCTACATGAAAAAGCAGAGATTATTACTCAGAAAAACTAACGGACACATGAACTGTTGCGCTTCTTTTCAGATACATCCCTATCGTGGTGTGTTTTAATTCAGAACGAAACGAAGATGATCATTGCTTGCGAAGGAAACGGCGATGGAGATCAAATCCGTCATTGTCGGGGTTTTCCGAAAGCATTCAATGGGAGACGAAGGAAAGAAACTGAGCGTGCTTCCATTGGCCCATTCGGCCGAGAAACCTGTAAAGCGGGTGCCTTTTTTGATACCAAACCCACCTCAGGGATCAATCCGCGTTAATTTTGCAGAAACAATTACTGCGATCCTTACTGGCGCCGGCGTCCGAAGGGTGATTGAGGTTATCTCAGCAAGAACATTTTCAGTAAAGGATGATGTTCTTGAGGTGTTCCACCAGAATAAATACCAGACCCGCCACGGCCTATGGTCGAAGCTGTACATTGATGACGCCTGACTCGGCTGCTTTTCTTTCTTTCTTTCATCTGCATTTCTTCTGCAACACTCTCTGTTGCTTCATATTTTAGTGGTTAAATGTCAAAGTTTTGAGCTTTTATTTTCAAGTTTGCATGGTGTTGGAAAGACAAAAGTTGAACAAAGCTCATTCTCGTATTAATTGCAATGGAAAATCCTGTCTATTGAGTGTCAGAATGACAGCCTACTGCCAAGAGTTGGTGTTTTAGGGTAATAAAAACATGTTTTTTCTTTTGTTTTTTATCCAAGCACCCTTCTTTCGACTCACTTTCAACTCCCCGTTGTGTCGTCTAGTTTTAGTACGAGCCAAAAAGAAAAAAAATGTTCTACACGCTACACTACTGGTACTACTTCCCAAGTCGGTATTTCCGAAAGCTCAAACCCTGTTTTGTAAATTCCGAAACTTTGTCAGTTTGGTCTGACAATCTTCCCGAATACCCTGTCTTATCGGTGGACTTGACTCGCTAATCTTCTACAATTATCCATCCATCCGCTGTAATTCCCGCTTCATTTTCCCAAATCTTCTTCGTTTCCCCTCGATTTCTCACAAAAGTTCCATTTTTTATCCACCTACTTCTGCCGTTGCTTGGTTTGCCCATCATTTTCTCCGTATTGCGCCCGGCAATGGCTGCCAAGCTCAGATCCAACCTCTCCGTGGAAAAGGCTTCGCTCACGATTTCTCGGGTTAGATACTTCATATCAAACTACATGCACGCTGGTCGCATGGCGAATTCTCACCACCCCAACCATGACAAGTGGGATGACCTTTTTTTTAACACCCCTTACCACTTAACCTCATTTAAACCGGTCTCACTTCGCGGCGATTTGGTTGAAAAGGGTACGCAGTGCTTCGATTGTCAGAGAAGTCCTCAGGTTTCTGGGAAGAGTTTCATCAAGAATTGGAGCCAGAAGCTAAGCAGCAGCCCTAACGTTTTGAGTACTTATGGGGACCCGCCGGAAGTGTGGTCGGGAGACGGACTTGTGATTCGGACGTCCAATTCAAGCCTAAATGTTGTCCGAGGAGGCGGTTCTGGTCCTGCTACGGGTGCCGGGTCCGGCTCCGGCTCGAACACGAAGGATGGATCCTGGGGCGGTTCCAGCATGGGACCTAACTTTCCAACTCCGAAGGAGATCTGCAAGGGGCTTGATAATTTTGTGATCGGTCAGGAGAGAGCTAAGAAGGTTACTTTATATCATTGTTTTAGAGGGTTTTCTTAGTGGTGTTTCTTGTCTCTTGGAATTCGCTTCATAGTGTGAACATCATGATTTGAAACTTGTCAAGATAAGTACATGAACAATTGTTGATTGCATCAAACATTGAACATGTGGTCTTGGTGATAAGAACATCTCTTTTAAGAGGACTTGTTTTTTTGCAGGTGCTTTCAGTGGCTGTATACAATCACTACAAGAGAATATATTATGAGTCAATGGAAAGGTAGTGAGACTCATGGGTTCAAGAATTGACCTTTTTTGGTGGGAAATTTAGCTTTTCTCATTTTAGGCCTGGTCGAGACTCAAGTAATAACGCAGCCGAAGCGACTGATGATGAAAGAGTGGAACTAGAAAAGAGCAATATTCTTCTCATGGGGCCGACGGGCTCAGGTAATTTATTGCTATCCAGTTCTGATGCTATTTATGCTTCTCTTCATGATTTTAATTTGAATGACAAGTTTAAATTCTGTTCTTTGAACTTCTTACTTATTCTTTGTTTATTGTTGTTTGAAGGACAGGGAAGACGTTACTTGCCAAAACCTTGGCACGGTTCGTTAATGTTCCCTTTGTCATTGCAGATGCAACTACATTGACCCAGGCAAGTTCATTCTACTGTGCCTCTACTAATATAAAAATTATCGAAGACTTGTATATTTCTTGATAATGTGTTTAAAATGATAAGACACTCAACTAAGTCCTTAAAAAAGAAACCAAAATAGATCCTAGAGGTCCAGATAATGCAAACTAAATTCATTGGCTGAATCTGTTCAACGTTGACAGTTTAAACACTTAGTGCAGGGATTTAATCATCTATGAACCTACATAAGTTTAATGCGGACATAATTTTTGTTCAAGGTTTTGATGATCTATGGGCTTGAATCCTTCATATAAAGTTTCAGAACATCTGCAGCACACATTTGGCTACTAAAACATGCAGTTGATTTCACCATTTCGATCATTTTTTTTCTGTGAAAAATTTTGCTTGTCTTTTAAATATTTTCCTCTTTATTTACAAATGCATACGGAGCTGCTCCTTTTACACCATTGTCAGAAATATTTTAACTAGTGACACGTACGAGTGTGAAATATCAGTTTTGTTTTGTTTTCCTGAATTCGATCCGCCCATGATGAATTACTTCGTTTCCAGGCAGGATATGTTGGTGAAGATGTGGAGTCTATATTGTACAAACTTCTTGTGGTAAGTTACCATGCAATTGCAAGACACAGCTTATTCCTCTGAATTGCATTTATTTTTCAAAATTAATTATAATTTTACATGATTAAATTTAATGACTCAATATGATCTTTTTTTAGGAGAGTACTTTGTATAGATAAGGCATCTTTTCTTTTTGTGCTCTTCACTCAATCAATCTATATTGTTCGCAGGTTGCTGATTACAATGTAGCTGCTGCACAACAGGGAATTGTCTACATAGACGAAGTTGATAAGATTACCAAGAAGGTTTCTTGTTTAATTCTCTTTCTCTCTCTCTTAGTGTTTATCTTAAAAAAACCTCCATGCTTGATCTTTTCCTGTTTATAACATTTCCTCTTCTTCACAAATGCAGGCGGAGAGCCTTAATATTAGTCGAGATGTCTCTGGAGAGGGCGTTCAACAGGCATTACTAAAGATGCTCGAAGGCACCGTGAGTGTCCATACCATGGCTCAAAATTTTTGATATCTTGATATCGTGGGACCCATGGTTCTTAAACTACTTTGTAGAAATATAATATTAGTGCCTTTGGTGAGTATTTAATCAACACCCTTTTCTGGTGTAGATTGTCAATGTTCCTGAGAAAGGAGCGCGGAAGCACCCGAGGGGTGAAAATATTCAGGTACTCCCTTATCATGACGTACTTGCTTTGTCTGAAATCTTAACTCCTGGCTTGTTTGTCTAGTGTTTTTCAAACATTTTCCTTTTTAAGGAACATTAATCTGTTTACCCAAACTTATTTTAATCTGTTTCCATGGAAGAAGTTCATTTTCCAGGTTATCTTTTTCTATTCAGGAACATTAAATTAGAGCTGTAATCTCCTGTTATGGCCATCCTATAGCTCCTAGACCAATGGTTGTCTTTTGAATAAATCTCTTGCCAATATTTTCTGTCAGATTGATACAAAGGACATTCTTTTCATATGCGGAGGGGCTTTTATCGACTTGGAGAAAACCATTTCAGAAAGGTCAGCACAGACACTCTTAATGTGCTTATTAATTTTGATTTTTGTAACTTCAAAATTGTTTCTTATCCTTACCAGGCGACGAGATTCTTCTATTGGGTTTGGTGCTCCTGTTCGTGCAAACATGAGAATGGGTGGTGTTACAGATTCTGCTGTTATATCATCGTTATTAGAGACCGTAAGTGCATACTTCTTGACCCTATATATATATATATATATATATACATATATATATTTATATAACATATATGTGTGTGTGAGTATATATACAGAGAGAGAGAGAGAGGAGGTCATAAAGAGTTTAAAATCTGACATTGAACTTCGCTACTGCAAATTTTGACAGGTAGAAAGCAGTGATCTAATTGCATATGGCTTAATACCTGAGTTTGTGGGACGATTTCCTATTCTTGTCAGTTTATCTGCTCTCACTGAGGATCAGCTTGTTCAGGTAATTTACTTTTGACTGACTAGATATTTCAGACATCCGTTTTGAGCGATCGAAATACCATAGTGCAAATGAAAAATATGAATTCTTATGGATGAGCAATTTCGATATTTGTGGTTCGTAACCTGTTAATGCATCTCTAGGTATTGACTGAACCAAAAAATTCATTGGGAAAGCAATACAGAAAACTCTTCCAAATGAATAGTGTAAGCTCTTTCTTTTCGTGCATTTGTATCGCTCGCACAAAGCTGTACCTCGTTTTCTGTTATTTATTACACGCTTAGTTGTATTTGATTGTGAATTCCCCAGGTAAAGCTTCACTTTACAGAAAATGCCCTGAGGGCCATTGCTAGAAAGGCCATGTCTAAGAGCACCGGAGCTCGAGGCTTACGGTCGTTGCTGGAAAGCATTTTGATGGAAGCCATGTATGAAGTATGTCATTTGCTTCCACTTTCTTCCTCTGTGAATTGTTAACTTTTAAAAATCAAATTTTTATCTGACATCATTGGAAATGTGGGATAGATTCCGGACATGAGGACCGGGAATCAAATAATCGATGGTGTGGTCGTCGACGAAGAATCTGTCGGTGGTGATGGGAAAAGTTGTGGGGCGAAAATTCTCAATGGGAAGGGTGCACTTGATCGATATCTTTCACAGCAAAAAGCTAAGAACGCCGAGGTTAGTGTTTCTTACTTAAAAATCGAATAATCAGCTGATGAATCAATTTTAGTTACAAGGCTTTGCTTTGTCGGGTTTTTACAGGCCACGACCTCTGAAGCAGACCCTGAAGCCGAAACCGAGCTTCTTCCTTCTGTTGTTGCCAGCATGTAACCAGTTTAGGTTAAATTTGATCTATACACTCTCTTGTACATAATTATACTGCCTTCATTATAGCAAAATTCAATTTCGGGTCGACTTCCTCACTCGAAACTCATTAAATGTTTGGGTTAATAGTGCATGTTTTGATGAGATTGGCTTTATAGTAACTGATCTTCCTCCATTTTAGCATGTGAATGTTCGGGCCTTTGCTTCTTTTAGTTCCTCACAAGATTCTCGTTGTCTCAAGAAACTGAAGTTTTTTGTTTGATCGAACACTTGATCGGAATGCATTTTTGAGCAAGTTTAAAAATCTTCATGAAATCAAGAACTAGCGACTTTAGGATCTGATTTCATGAAATTAAGAACGCCTCCTGCATTGAACACACAACACACCAGGTTTCAGCAAAAAGCTTGACTGCTTTGATGAGCCTGGTTATTTTAAAGAAGTGTTTTTTAGGAGCAGACTGAGAATATTTAGTTTGAAGATTAAGGTTAGGAGATTAAGCAATGTCAGCCATTTCCCATCTGTGCTCTACGGGCGATGAGAATGAGGCTAGAAGCTACAGCTACAGCCTCGAGGTTGGCAGCTAAAGTCGGAAATCGACATGGGAGGGAAGTCCTAGAAGCATTAGGGACAGCCATAGGAAGGTTAGGGATAGCCACGATGGGCTAATAATTCAGAGAAACATGGTGCTTTTCTTCTCCGGTGGGGATAGAAAGGAGCTGAAACTGAGAGTTGCAGGGAGGATATGGCAGAAGCAGAACCCAGTGTAGCTAAGAAAGCTGTAGATTTTGAAGCCTTTTTTGTTCTATGAATCTTGTAAATATCGTATGATTGACCATCAGACTAAGAAATTTCCAGCTACTCTGAGATATGCTTCTGATTTTATTCAAAAAGATTGAAATTAAAGGTTCTAAAATACAGTAGAATAAATTACTCAGACAGACAATTGGATAAACCATGGATTCTTCTACATTGGATCATCCAACCAGAATGAGTCAACACAATGCCAAAGCATGATTGCAAAAAGATAAAGGGATGATATGAATTTGGATTGTAATTTAACGCCATGCTTAAGATCTAACCTCATGGTTTGCTGCATCCCTCTCAGATTCACTATCAGTTGAACTTTCACTCTCTTCCACTCCTAAGCTTCCATTAATCTTTCCTTGTACAGACTCTGCTGCCTCGGCATTCTCTGCTGTTTCTTCAGAATCTTTATCGGTTTCCTTGGAGCTAAAGAGCTTAGACGAGAGCAAGGAAGAGACAGCTGCTCTTGCACCTCTCTTGGCTGCCTCTGCAGCTTCAATTTCTTTGGCTTTTGCTTCAGCCTTCTGTCTTTCCTTATCCTCCATCAGCTTCCCTAACTCGTCCTCTTTTCCTTCTTTCCTCAACTCTTCTTTCACGAACTCCTGAAATTCCTCACTAAATTCGACTCCGTCGTCGTCCAAGAGGGTGTCAACAACGTTCAACACCTCATCCAGTTTCCCATTATTACTTAATGCTTTCATTATAAACTGATAGCTTGGAACATCCATCTTCAGCTTCTTCACCATTAGATCGAAAAATGATTTTGCCTCCTCGATCTTTCCTACCTTGACCAGCTCATCAACAAGCTTATTATAAACAGCCAAATTTGGTCTCAGTCCAGTATCCACCATTTTTCTAAAGTACCCAGCTGCATCATCTGGTCTATTCTCTTTGAAGCAAGTTTCCATTAACAAACCATATGTAAACTCATCTGGATTCACCCCCCAGTCACCCATTTCCCCATAAAGTTTCTCAGCTTCCATTAACAGTCCATTATTGCACAATTGTTCGATCAAATTATTGAATGACAGTGTGTCCGGACTACACCTATAATCGCCCATCCTCCTGAAAACCTCAAGAGCCTCAGTAAACCTTCCTTCCGAGCAGTATCCGTCAGCCACTACATTAAAACTGCCTAAATTTACTACCAAATGCCTGGGAGGGTTATGCTGTTTGATCATTTGATCAAACAACTTTAAAGCCTCATCAAACTTCCCATGCTTGCCCAAAGCATCCAGCACTGAATTATATGCCATGGCACTCATCTTCACCTTTGAATTTTCCCCCACAGCCTCCTCATAACACTTCATCGCCTCATCCTCCATTCCCTTGAAAAAATATCCCTTCATCAAGCTCCCGTACACAACCCCATCTTCCACCTCTCCTCCCACCTTCTCTTTTAACTCCCCGTAAAGCTTAAAAATCCCATCTGAATCAGAACTCTTGGCGCAACCCACCATCAAATAATGGTACACGGTGGGGTCGGGCTCAAAACCCTTCACGTTCATTTCCTCTTTCAGCTCCAGAGCCCTCTCTAGCCTGTTATTATCCACCAACCCTTTGACCAAAATCCTGTAAGTAGTTGGAGACGGGTTGAAAGGAGCATCGTTAATGAACTGTTTATAGTGTTCCATGGCAGTATCTGGTTTGCGGCAGTCCAAATAAGTCTGAAAAATCAAATTGTGCGTAATTATATTGGGAGCAACACCAGCTTGAGTAATGAATCGGTGAAGAGACAGTAGATCGGCATATTTAGATTGGCGAAGCTGGGCGAACAGGACGGCATTCACAGTGAAAATGGTAGGTCGACAATTGGAGTAAATGGAGTGACGAGTATAGAGCGCAGCTTCTTCGAGATCGTTTTGGCGTATGAGAGTGAGAATACGGTTGTGGAGATTCAACCGATTGCCAGAGAGGGCAGAGACGTGCTCGGGGAGCTTGGGAGCGTTAGGGTTTTGAGCAGATTGAGGCTTTGGATGCAGAGATTGAGTCCGTGGAACAGAGGAGGATAGAGGCGGTTCGATTCGGAGGCGCCGTTTCCGGCGGCGGCGTTCAGCGGCAGCCTCTTCGGGAGTGGCGAAGGAGAGAAAACGAAGAGAAAGAAAGGCAGGAGGAGGAGAAAGATGGTAGAGACGGGAGGTAGGTCCAACCAGGAATTTGAGGTGGGGGAAGAAATAGGGTTTAGAAAGCGCCATTGGCAATGGAAAGGAGAACCAGAGGAGGGTTTAGCAGAGGAAGACGATAACTGCAAGAAAGAACGAACTACTACGGGTATATATATTGGGCTAGCTCTTATTGGGCTTGGTCCCGAGTCCAAGCCCAATACAAGCTATTTCTAAATTGGATGCATCTAATTTCTAAATTCGGATGATCGTAGGTGAAAACCCAACCTTCAAAACTCTTGTGGTCATATAAATTCTGATTTTTGGACGATGAATATGGACAAATTTTGTGTAACGCATTGGACTCGTTAGGCTCGTGATGAGCTTGGCGAGTCCCGTTCGAATTACAAATTCTTGGATGGTAGGGGAGGAGGGAAAAGAAGAGAGAGAATTGAAAAAAGAGGAGGTGAAGAACAAAAACGATGAAGACGAGAGATAGCAATGAAAATAAAGAAAAGCATGAGAGAAAAATTGCGCAAAAAAAACATGAACGTAGACTTTATGAGAAGACTTTGATGCAGCCATGGTTATTTAATGAAGAAAACGCTAAAAACATAATTTTTAATTGATGTCGCGACTGGAAAATGGTAGAATAAAGAGAGATTTGTTATTAGTATCAATTAACTAGAAAGAAAAATCAAAGTCAAACTTGTTACGCTCCTCTCCCTCTTCTCCACTATTGCGTTTTTAAAAATGACCCTCGCCGGCTATTGGGGTCCTGAGTTCAGTGCCTGTGGGTGAAGAAAAATGGCGAAAACTCAAAATTTTTGACGACTTTTGCGAGAGAAATCATCAAAGTTGCGAAAAGGGGAGCTGAGAATTAAGACGATCTTCATCATTTGCTGTGACATTTTGATGGGTTGGCTTTCTTTCTTCGTCTTTTTGTACCGTCATTCAGGGTGTTCTGTAGTTTTGTTTTTTTTATGCTAATGGATTGCGATTCTTTCTGTAATTTCAAAAAATAAAGGAAGTTGGGATTGAAATCCATCGTTTCTTTTCCAGATTTTGATTGCTTTCATTGGCTATTACCTTCCGACGTTGACCTTTTACCTTTCCCGGGTCCCAGTCGATATTACCCTTTTCTTCCCTTTTTCCTGTTCTTTCTCATGGAGGAAGCGGGCCATAGAGCTCCCCCTGTTTACAATTTTAGGCAAGGCCTGGAAGTTTAGACCTAAATATTTTGCCTGAAATATAAGGATTGCCCGAAATCATCGGCAAACTGATATTCAATAATTCTATCTGCACGTTCTATATTGGTTTTTGTCCAGATGCTACTAAGAGAAAGAGAGAGTTCTGATTAATCTGATGGGCTAATGGGGTTTAAGTAGTGCTTGAAAACTGTATTGAAAGGTGTCTTCGTCCCTACAGGTGACACCATTGGTAGAGGAGGCGAAAATATTTAGTGGACTGAGCTAGTTTTGTAATGGGTTGCTATCACTCCAAAAAACCAAAAAGTCCTGGCTATGAAGATCCCACTGTTCTTGCTGCTGAAACACCTTGTAAGCATAGACCACAAGCCTTGTTCCTGATTTAATCTTCATAATCTAGTTAAGTTGTTCCTGATTTGATCTTCGTAATTTGGTTAATCCAGATCATAAGTATGATCTGTTGATCATTTTAGTTTCTTCATTGTATTCGTATCTTAGGCTTGGATCGAAAAGGATATCGTTTGTGGATTGGATGGAAGAATGTATTTCAGCTGCTTTTGCTTTCGATTCGTTTTTAAAAAGTTCCATTCTTTTTGCATCGTTAATTCTATAATTCGAAATGGGCATTCTTCTAAGCAGTTTAACATCAATCCCTTTTCATGCTTCTCTCCTTCTGAAAGCACTACGACTGATAGTTTTTTTTCTTGCATGAGAAAATATATTTCATACGTTTCGACCACCCTTGTGATCGACTAATTTGTTGCAGTTACTGTCAGCGAAGTGGAGGCTCTGTATGAGCTTTTTAAGAAGTTGAGCAGTTCCATAATTGACGATGGGCTTATTCATAAGGTATATCACTCGTTGCAGAGCCATCCATTTTATAGAGTTTTTCATATTTCTCTGCCAATCGTTAATTATCGAAGCTCATATGAGCAGGAAGAACTCCAGCTTGCACTTTTCAGGAACCGGAATAAGAGAAATCTATTCGCAGACAGGGTTTGCTCTTGCCTTCCCGGCTCAACTTGATACGAAAATGAGATTAATTTCGATGGTTTTTTTTTCAGATTTTTGATTTGTTCGACGTGAAGCAAAATGGGGTTATTGAGTTCGGGGAGTTTGTCCGATCAATGGGTGTTTTCCATCCAAATGCAGCATCAGAAGACAAAATTGCATGTAAGATTGAATCTGAATGTTTTTAATCTTCCCTTTTATATGTTGTTCAAACTATAGTGTCTGTGCAGTTGCTTTCCGATTGTATGATCTAAGGCAGACTGGATTCATTGAGCGGGAAGAGGTGACTCGCTGACAAAAATCTTTTAATCAAATTCTTCTCTTGATGGAGGTTTCGATATCTCGGGATCAGTTTAAATTTGTGGATTGTACCACAGTTGAAGGAGATGGTATTGGCGCTTTTGAACGAATCGGAGCTTTCACTCTCGGACAGTGAGATTGAAATAATCATAGATAAGGTGAACAATATTCCTCTGCACACAGCCGAACCATCGATTCTCAACTTTTTGATCTTCGGATGCAGACGTTCAAGGAAGCCGACACAGGGGGAGACGGGAAAATCGATCAAGAAGAATGGAAAGCATTCGTCGGGAAGAACCCTTCAATGATGAAGAACATGACTCTTCCATATCTGAAGTAAGTTTCAAAACCATCATCATCTGTCTTCTAAAGGAGTTTTGACTTTTGAAAAACAGCTTATTATCTGTCTTATCTATGATTCAATTTCAGGGACATAACCATGGCGTTTCCAAGCTTTGTGCTAAACTCTGAGGTTGAAGACTCGGAGATGTAGTGAAGCTCTTCTGCGACTGTAAAAATTCATTGTTAATACGCTTGCTGCAACTCTACTATGAATAAGATTGATCTTGTTTATCTTTATTCAAATGATTTTTATTTTTAAAATTTGACTGAGTTTGAAGAGAATCCAGTCGAAAATTAATCGAGCAGAAATCAATACACAACGATTTACGTGGTTCAGACAAAACCTCCATTACTGCAGCAAGCAATCTGTTCCGTCTTCCCCCTCAATTCTCGCTTTTAAATTAATCTATCTTCTAAAACCGGATCCGCCCAACCCATCAATGGCCAGCTTTGTGGGCCACTCGATTTAAACTCTAGCTCTCTCTACCGCCATTGGCGACCATCGAAACCATGTTCTTTTGTCGCAAAGTCAAACAAAACGAGGATCCACCTCTCCTTTCTTGGCATCTTCCTCTCCATTTCATTGCCACCCACTTCAGGAAGAGTTTCAATTATTGAACAAAAAATTGCTAATATTATTATTCATCGGGAACGTTCTGAAGACAGCGATACTTTAACTCGATCGGAGAAAAAGAATAGCACATATTTGTACAGTTACAGAACGGCATAAAACAGACGTGCTTATTTTTCCGCCCAGTTGTCAGTCTGATAATCCGGCCAAGTACGCCACTCCCGTGTTCGGCAACCACGACGATCCATATATGAACTGAGCAACAGTGAACTTACCGGCTTCAATGGCAGACGTGATGACCCGGTAGCCCGGCCAAGCCACCCGTTGACCCACCGCCCCGCCTGGACCGTAGTTCATGTATTCCCCGTAGTACAACGTGTCCAACGCAAAGGTTGCGTTCCATTCTAGCCATCCTCTCGAATGTACGTGGTCCCCTATGTAGGATAACATGTACACCGTTCTGGAGTATAGTTTCCATGGACGGCCGAGGTACGTCGAGAAATTGCTCTTTGAAAGCTCGAGATCTGGCGTGGCCATGATCCGGCAAGCATGGATTGAAATCCCCGAGTTTTGATTCGGGTCCTTCCGGTTTTGTGCGGTGATGGTGTTCTTTTGTTGATCCAAGGGCTTTCGAGCATAAATACTGCAGTTTTGGAACACCACAGCCGCGTTACCGAAAATGAAATCCACGGTACCGTAAATATCACACTCTCGGAAGAATTGACGATTAGAGTGCACGTAAAGGGTGTCTTGGTAGCCGATGATGTTGCAGCGGTAAACCACGGCATGATCGGCTCCTATTCGAAGAGCCACTGCTTGGTGCTTGCTTGCTCCGGCCCAATTTTCAAACGTTATGTCCCGTAAAATTAGACCCGCTCCGGTTGCAGCTGTAAGACCATAAAAATCAATCAATGACCATAAAACTGGTAGAGGTGGAAAAAATCAGACAGTAACCGTAAATCAAATCAGAACCGTCGATTTTAATCCAATCTTAGTTCTAATTTTTTTAAAATTGTAATTTATGGGTCGGTGCCGGTTTTTAATAGTAAAAACCTGTGAAACCGAAATTGAGACCGTGAGTAAAAAAAATTTAAAATCGAGTTAAATCCGACTAAAACCTTAATAAAATCATATATAAATTCTAAAATTATTTATAAATCCACCAAATTATTAAAAACTCAATCTAAATATAATAAAAATATATATTTTATTGATATATTTTAATTTTTTTAAAATATAAAATAAAACTACGTTAAAACGTTAGTTCTGGTGCAGTTCCAAAAATTCAAAACTATAAATTTTGATTCCAATTATATTTTAAAATAAAATTGAATCTATAATCAGATGTCACCTTTAAAAATTGGAGCCACAAACTTGTCACGAAGCAACCGTGACGTGGATAAAAAAGAATGGATTGAAAAATGAGGTGCTTTTCATGGAAGTTCGGTGAAGGGTAGCGTTGAAAAGCATTATTCATTTACTTAGCAGCTATGGCATACTAGATAGTGGAAAACTTTATAATATGACGCCATATTTATTAATTCGTAATTACCGATAATAACAACACCGACGATGCTCGGACAAAGGAGCGTTACCGAATGTGGCCGTGTGGAACGTTGTCAGCTCATCGAACACGCTCTTGCTGCCCGATATGATCGTCTTCCCCTTCCCGTCCCCGATGAACATCAGGTTCGTCTTCTTCCTTCCCACCTTCAAGTTTTCCTCTTCGTACCTGAGAACGAGCCGATCGGTCGACGATAGTGGTATAGTTACGATCTAGTTTGTTCTCCGAAGATGTATTATTTTAATTATTTATAAACTCGAGCATCATCCTAAATTAAAATTAGAATATGCATTATTAAAGGGAAATTACCTTCCTGCCATCACGTAAATTATTGTTCGGCGATCGCCGTACTCCGGCGCTTTCTTTATCGCCTCCATTATTGTCTTGCAGGTTCCGTTTCCGTCCTTAGACACCACGATATCTGCTTGAATCGCCGACACTGGAACATTTAGTAATTTCCTCTCTTTCCGGCTCATCCATTTCGGGAAATCCATCGTTTTCTCCTCATTATTGTTCAGTGTGTCGGCAGCCTCCATTAGCCGCCGTCTGTTCTCAATCGGCACGCCTGAAAAGTCGCTAGAATCGGTGCCGGAGAAAATGGCCAAACAGTTGCTCACTAGCTCCGACAAGTCCCGAAGGCTTTCGGTCATTTGATTCTTGACTGTTCCACTCACATCGTCGAGTCCCTCCATACAGGTGTCTTGGTTGGTCAGGGCGGCGCTGAGCCAGGTGAGAACATCCGGGGTGGAACCAATGGATTGAGTGTCATCATCCGGCGGAGGTGCGACGGAGAGCAGCGAGCGAGCGAGGGCGTCAATCGAGTCGTCGAGAAGCTCGAGGCAAGATTCGTAGGCAGATCGGGCGAGAGGATTCATGGGCAAATTAGTTATCCCGGAGGAAAGATAAAGGGCTCTGGAGAAATGCTGCAGCGTAACATTGAATGAAATGTGGACGAGGTCGTGCTCCGTTGCGGCCTGAGAGCCAGGAAAGTCAACGAGCGAGTTGACGCAGAGGGCCGGGAACCGAGCTCGGCTGCAGGTTCTGGAAATGGCCTGGGTGGGTTTTCGGGCCAGATTAGTTCCGGATCGGCCCGAGGCCTGATTTCGCAGAGCGATGAGGACGACGGCGGAGACAACTGCGGCGAGGAGTAGAGTGATGGAGAGGAGAGAGAGGAAGATGAGCTTCTTCCTCCTGCTTCGAGGCGGAGGTGGGTGTGAGGAGGAAGCTTCCGATTGGTGAGTGGGCGAGGCTCCTGGGTCAGATGGCTTTAGCTTTCCATACCCCATTCTCTGCAAGTCTAGAGAGAGAAAGAGAGAAAAGGGAGGTATCACAGTGAAAGCTGGGAGTGAGTGGAAATGGATGTCCATAAATACAGGCACAAGAGAGAGAAAGAGAGAGGTTGGTGTGAGCCTGTGAGGTCGGTGCAATGGTGATTAGCTGGCTGCTGACTCCGCCGTTCGGTCGGACTGTAAAAATTAAATCTTGGAAGAAGAAGTGGATTGACTCTGTAATCTCTAGCTACCGGGTCCACGGTCATGCGTTAGAAACACGTAGGATCCCCGATCCATCTGATTCGGTTCAACTTTTCACAAAATTGAAATAGAACCGACTCAATTCGGTTTTGGTTCTTGGTCATTCGGTTTCGATTTAGTTTTCATGTTTGTTTTACTCAGTTTGAGTTTATTTTGATCTATTTTATTTACAATAAGTTATTTCAAAATCGTACTATAAATTCTATGCTCGGCTCAGTTCGATTTCGGTTTTAATTGAACCATTCGCCAACCATGGTTAGAATGAGTCGTAAAGTTGGGTACATTTATCAGCAAATGTAGTCTTTTGTTGCAGTGGAGTGGTTAGCCTAACCCTTGGATTAACTATTCAAACTCAATCTCACGTGTCTTCTTCTCACTTAATGAAATGCAAGCTTGCATTTAGATTCGCAAGAAAAGCATGAAAGTGGACCGCTTTTTCCTCGTCTTTAAATAAACTAGTGTCTCGATTGTGGGCATCTAAAACATCGCAAGTCTTGCAACCTTTTCTTTGTTAAAAGTTCGTTCACGTTTGATCTCGGATGTTCCCCGGACCGACACTTGTTTAGGATAACATAACAAAATGTGGTACAATCTTGCCAACATGTCCTCGATTATAATTGTAAAAAAAACATATTTTTTTGACGAATAAAGGAGGAAGTTCACCAATCATCGTCTTTTCAAGTGACGGTCATGCTAAACTGGGCACTACTTATTAACACTAATTATTGTGAGGGGTTGAGCTTTTAACGATAATTAACAGTTTGTTAGAGGCGATCTTTTCGCCGAAGGGACGAGCAAAAGCTGATTAATTTCAGGACATTGAAAAAATGTCCTTGAATTCGCATGTGGGTGTGTTCATGTGACACATGGTTTGCTTTGTGCTTTATCATACGAGTTATTATTCTATGTATGATGAGATCCTATCTTCCAATATCAACCAATCTCGATTTCTATCTTTATCTGCAAAAATAATCTATTTACACATTAAGGCAATGTACTCGATACTTATTTCGCAACTTTAAAAGGAAGAACGAGGATCAACATCCTCTCGAATGATGTCATTTTAGCTCCGGTCTCAAAAGTTAATATATACGGTCTGATCCAATCATTATCAGCCAAGTTTATAGAGAAAAATACTCATATTGTTTTGTATGATTATAAAATTTGTTTAATTCAACAAGTAATTGCAACAAATGAATTACAACTTGAAAACTATCGAATTAGTATTCCATGGCGGGAGATGTAGGGGAACCATGATTGTGAATTTATCTGAAACTGAGTACCAATTCCAATTCTAAGTATAGGTAAGAAAAAATACGTGGAGACCCCTAGTCCTGGGAAGATGATAGCAATCAACTAAGAAAACAAGGGAGGTGTACAACTATGTCCAAGTGCAGATGAAAATGACCGTAACAAAAGAAAAAAGAGAGGTGGATGGAGTTTGTGATGATCTACCGGTCTTGATGTTCACCACTATCTTCCACGCGTCTTTCCCAAATCAAAGGCCATTTTATGAGTGCCGATGGTGGACACCACCCACGTTCCCCTTCTTGCAGTTTCAATGTCCTTCCTTCGCCCATCCATTTTGTTGGGTGATCCTTTGCTCTTTCGCTTGATTGCTGAATTGCCCTGTTGGCAGGACTCGGTGTTACCGTGTAAAAATGCTTTCATTTATGCATCTTCTATCTTCCGTGACACTCCTAGTAAATATATAAATTGATCGATTTCGGGTTCATTTGGATAGTCATGACATCCTTCGATGAGTTGCGGATTAGAGAATGTAGAAACGAGGAAGACCGAGGTTAGGTTGGTTTAAATCAATTGGGTCCGGCCAATCTTGTTAAGTTTCGTTTGGCCTGTTCAGTCCGATCTAACCTGGTTTAACGTGACTAGATACGAATTGTAGTGGACCTGTACGAACACGCTTCGACTTAGATTGAGTCTGGGCTTATGCTAGTAAGGTTACGTTTGGGCAAATCAAACTGACCAATTGGTTAAACCAACCCTGAATGTCTGAGGTTGAGTTGAATTGATTTTGTTTATATGTTGCAAAAAAATTAGGACATATTACATTTTATAATTTGGATTCTAAGACGGTTTACCTTTTTTTTGCAAAATTGAATGGATTGACAAATTATATTTTAAAATAATTATTAATGAATATTCTATGATTAAAAATATTTTCAAATGACATCTTGAATTTTTAATTTAGGCTAACGACTTGCAAGGGCCAGCCAGCCTCGGCCTTTGACAGCTAACCTTGGACACTTAGTTTTGGGCATTGATTCTGATTCAAATTCACTCAGATTCGCACCGGAAAGAAGATGGGGGCAGACAATAAACATGAACACAGTTTTATAAACATTATAACGTAACGAACATCTTTTGCAAATGGCAGAAGAAGATCTTAACAAGATCGGTGTTTTAGAAGTCATGGGATATGACAACCAAATCGAGCATCACATTGAATGTATTAATCGAAGGAAACGTAGATTAGAGGCAACGCACCAACAGGTTTGAGCGGCGGAGCCCGGGGCTGAATGATTCATCCACCGAGATCAAACCGCAACATGGTGGCCTTTGATCAGTCAATGGCTCGCAAGCAAATCTTAAAGTCTTCTGTTGAACGTGATCTGAGGTTGCTTCCACTCTGCAACAGTGTCTAGTCTCTGAGTCATCAAGATCCCCATGTTTTCCAGAAAGACAGACTTGAAATTAACTCAGACAAGAATCCAAAAACACCGAATCAAGAGCTCCCAAAAAAAAGCAAAGCTATTTCTGAGATTCTTTCTCTCTTGAAGATTAGATTTTTAAAGTGAGATTAGGGGGAGAAATGTATGCGGAGACTGGGGTTTTGCTTCCTCACTTTCAGAATTTCAGTACGGTTCAGCAGATTGAGGATTTCTGGAAGACCCAGAAGCCGAAAGCTTCATCATCGGTACTCTCTCTCTCTCTCTCTTAGCTTTCTCTTCCTGAATTAGCTTGATTGCGAGCCCAGTCTTTGTTTTACTTCAGTGAAAATCCTAGTTCTAGTGAGACAAAAAATGAAGTTGAAACAGAATAGATTCTGAAATTGGTGAAAAGAGAAGCTTTTCGTTTCTCCAACGGCTGTTCTTCTAGTCCCGTGTTTGATTGCCGAGAAGATGAAAGAAGAAGAAAATACCATCTGACTTTTGACAGATTCGAAAGGGTGGCCGATAATTGATAAAAAAGATGGTCTGGCTTCCATTTTCTTTTGCTTTAGTGTTTTATCTTTGAGCGTCGATGGAAACTGCTGAGTGCCTGCAACTTCACAAGCTAAATATGGAAAATAAAAAGAAAAAAGAGAGGGAATAAAATGGAAATTGTTCTTGAGCTTTGTTTGGTGGGAAAATGATGAGAAATCATCTGTATTTACTCGTGCTTTACAGATCCTTTCTTCGATTTTGTTGCAGATCAACATAGCTCAGACATCCACCGTTTGTGAGTACGACATGGGAGGTGAAGGAGATCTCTTTGAAGCTCCGAAACCGATCGTCGAAGAACCCGTCCCGCCCATTGATCCCATGACAGCTGCCATATCATCTTCAGGAGAGGACGTGATTTCTTCGCAAGAACTGAAAGTTGCAGACTTTGAAACGCTTCAAAACGACCCTCTTATGAGTGATGTATTCTACGCATGCAAGGAGTTGCTGGAAGAGGCAGGCATGGAAGCTACGCCGTCTGAAACTCAGACTCCTGAGCTCAAACCATTTTACGATGCTTCTGTTCAGAAAAGCATTAGCTCAGGAAGCTTGACGACAATGGAGCAGACGAACAGAGGGGCTGCCGGACCAGATTCTGAATATCTGCATGGAATGGATGTGGGTTCCGATTACGGGATGCGGCGAGCTTTCAGCGAGGGAGATATTAAGGTCAGATCTCTTCTCTTTTGCTTTAAAACAAGGCCGGAAGAGTCCGATGCAGCAAGGTAAGAATGAAGCAGAGACTCGATTTCGAGCCGTTATCTCGATCTATTGTGGCCTAGGATATGGCTTCCGGCAGCTTGCACGATGGAATGTTCAAGGTTTTCGCGATCTTCGCCTTCGAAACCTCGTCATCCAATCATATTATTCTCGAAAACTATGAATAAATCAAAGAGTTGATGGGTAGAGAGAGAAAGATACTTCGTTGCATTTGAGTTTTTGACACGATCATGTCCGAAACCAGGCAAGTGCACCGATCGTACGGAAGCTCCTGCTCCTCTATCTCGTTTCTTTCAACCCAAACCCACCAGAAAACTTCACTTCCATCTTCTCGAAATTACTGTTCAAGTAAAAAAAAACAGAGCTTGCAGATTGGCGACCAGCGTAACGCGACACTGCAACTCCAGCGTGGACGCGTCCATCGCTCACCCACATATAATAGTTTTTCCGAGAAAAGAAAAATGGAGAGAGATTTCACTTCCTCAGCCGCCTCCCACGGCAACCACCGCCCGTTGCTCCGGCAACCGGTTAGTGACATAGTTAGAACAAAAGGACGTTTAGTTGTACGGTTTCTTCTTCTGAATTCCACCCTCGCCAAATTCAGAATCTGAAATGCTTCGATTTTACACCCACAATCGGGGCCATTTGTGACACAACCCATATGGCAAAATAAAAAATTGAAACCCAGTTTCTCCTTCTTTTGCTCTGCAAGTTTGCAAAGCTTCAAACTTTGTTGCAAGAATGGTTGTGTCGCCGCCGGAATCGTATTTATGGGTGAAGAACACGGAAAAATAAATATATTTTATGATAAATAAAAGAAACACGGAAGCTAAGGAAATGCTAATAGTTGCTGAATACTGCGTCTCCATGATGAAGCCATGGTCGCACCAACTCGTGCAGAAGAATAAAGCTTCCTCGCTCGTTGGGTTCAGGCCCAATATATTACTTTAACTGGATCTCTCTCTCTCTCCCTTCGCTCCCCTCCCGCACCTGCTCCGTGCTTTCTCTCTCCAAATGTTTTTTGATTGAGAAGAAGAAACAGAGACCAACATTACTCGAAACTTGCCGCTGATTTTGTTTTTATTTTCCGAAATTGAGGCTTACCCGTTTTCTCTCACTGTCTGTCACTCTTTATTTCTCTTTCGTTTCTGTGTTCTGAAGTCAGGCGGAGAGATCCCTATTCTTTTCCAACTTTCCGAATTTGATCTTTTTCGATCAAATTGTCGACCATTTTCGCTTCATTTTCTTTTGCTCCGGTTTCCTGTTTTCCAATCGTTCTATTTCCTTGCTTCAGAGGCAGGAATCGTTTTCTTTGGGAATTGCTCCTATTGCTCTGTTTTTCGCCGCTAATTGGAAGTTAGGGTTTATGGGGGCGTAAAGTCTCCTTCTGCTGATCAGAATTGTCCGAGTGTTTGGGACTTTGGTCTTGGATTTATGAAGTGAAATGCCTGTATAGTTTTTTTTCCTCTCGCCGAGAATGATTATCAAAAGGAATTTGAAATCCGGAATGCCGAGTCTGAGACGATGCAAACCCATTGACTCGGTCGGTGATGACGAAGAAACCCCGGAAGCGCGGAAGAAAAGAAAACTTAATGGTTACTACTACTCTCTAAACCTGCTAGGTGAGATCGCCGCTGGGATAATTCCACTGAATTTTCGCGACATTGTTCTTTCTGAGAGAAGGGTTGGGGCGTCATGGTGTACAGAGATATCTGGCTCCCCTGGTCATGATGCGAAGTTGAAATCAAAGGGCAGAGATTCTTCAGCAAGAGCAAGAATGAATCGGACGGCCGAGGCTCCCCGCCCACCCATTGTGAGAACATCGAGAGGGCGGGTCCAGGTACTTCCTTCTCGGTTTAATGATTCAGTCATTGAAAATTGGAGGAAAGAAGAGAAAGATAATTTACTTGAGGATAGTTTTGACGATGATATAGAACAGAAGAAAGTTAATTTCAGTTTCAAAACACCTAAAATAGGTGGCCAGAGCGAGAAGAAAGGCCGAAATAATGAAAGAAATGGATACAAAAATGGTTACAAATTTCGAAAATGCTCGGCATTGTATGAAGTAGAGGAAGGAGACAAGTATCGTAAGTACTCGGCATTGTGCGAAGAAGACGGAGGAGAAGGCGTAAAATGGCTGAGGTTGAATCAGTTTGATGCCCGAAAGTATTCAAGCTCTCGCAGCTCCTTAACGTCAGTGCATGAGAAGTACCTGAATGAAGGAACTGAAGAACGGTTTTGCCTAATTGGCGAGGATAGAGCTTCCAGAGAAAAAGATTGTAGTGGGGATGGTTTGTTTGGACCGGAAGACTTCTATTCAGGTGATATAGTATGGGCAAAACCAAGAAAAAAGGAGCCTTTTTGGCCCGCCATTGTCATTGATCCATTAATGCAAGCACCTGAGCTTGTTTTGCGAGCTTGCATTCCTGATGCAGCTTGTGTTATGTTCTTCGGATATTCTGTGAACGAAAATCAAAGGGTATGGGGGAATCATGAATTGTTTCTCACTTCTTGTTTATTTATGTAAAAAAATCGGAATGGCTTGATCTTATGTCACTGAATATGCACAGGATTATGCATGGGTGAAGCGGGGAATGATCTTTCCGTTTTTAGATTGTGTGGACAGGTGCTTTCTCTTTGCTTGTTTCTTTTCTTGTCTGATAAATGTTCTACGAAATTTCTTGTTGATCAGGAAACTTTTCTTTGTGTTATAGGTTCCAAGGACAGGTGGAGTTGGAAAAATGCAAACCATTTGATTTTCAGACAGCAGTGGAGGAGGCTTTTTTGGCAGAACGTGGATTTACGGAGAAGCTGATAGCTGATATAAACATGGCAGCTGGTAATACGACGTTTGACGAATCTTTTCTTAGAGGAATGCAAGAAGCCACTGGTTCAAATCAGGATCCTTATTGTCTCTCTCCAAAACAGGTAAGTTGTTTCTGAATTCTGGTTTTTTCTATTGCTGCTAAGTTTGGCAAGATCATATTTATAAAAGGTTGAACAATTTCTGTTCTTATTTTGAAAAATCTAGATGATCTATTAGGAGAAGTGTTTCGGCGCAGCCTGTAGCAATAACTTACCACTCAGGTTTGAATACCTGTAAGTTTGGAAGGGGGGAGTAAGAAAGAATAGAAATAGTTGAGGATTGAATCGAAGATTTACAATAATAGTAATCTGAGATTTACGCAGACTTTATTTGTCAGTAGATTGGATTATTCGGTAAAGAAGCATAAATGTGTTCTGTTCGCACTTTGTAATTAATTGGTTCTATTATGCAGGATGTGTATGGGAATAAGAAATACACGCAGCCTTGTGAAGGTTGTGGCTTTAGACTTCCTTACAAAACCGCACAGAAAATAAGCGGTGGACGCCAATTGCTGTGCAAATCCTGCTTAAGGGTTCGTTTGGAATATACTCTTGTTCTTTAGCTTTAGTTGGATTGAACTTCAAGCCTGTGGTGTCTTGTTTTTGTGTGCTAATTGTATTTGCGATGCAGTTGAAAAAATCGAATCATTTTTGTGGCATATGCAAAAGAATATGGAATCATACTGACGGTGGTAGTTGGGTGAGCCCCGTACTTGTATGGTTCTATAATGTTTTCTGCAACAAAGACAGATCAGTGCTGACTACATTGTTTCCACATATAGAATCTGGACGGAACTGATTATTTTTGTCCAACATGTAAAGCAAAGTTTGACTTTGATCTATCAGATTCAGAGAAATGGCATTCAAAAGTCAAGTAAGTGTACTCCATAATATAAACTCCTGATAAAAGAGTATTGATAGCTAGCATTCATACTGAAATGTGTATGCATCAGACTTGTTGTAGTACTTTTATATGTCAAAAATTGATTCAGTTGCTTCTTTAAAACAGAAGTAGCCAAAGTCATGATCAGTCAGTGCTTCCTGATAAAGTTACTGTTCTCTGCAATGGTGTTGAAGGCATATACTTTCCAAGCCTTCACTTGTAAGCTCAAATTAGATCAACTTCCGTTTTTGGTTTTCTTGTCTTCTTTGTTGGAGCTTGGGTAAAGTTGGAAGGACTTCTTAATTATGATTTAAGCCACAGAGAGTGATGTTTTGAATCTTAATTTTAGTTATTTGTCTTTTAACTTTTCAAAACTTTATTCATTGTGTTTCTTTTTTTGTCAGAGTTGTTTGCAAATGTGGGTTATGTGGAACAGAAAAACAAGCACTCAGTGAATGGGAGCGACATACAGGTTCGAAATCAAGAAATTGGAAGACAAGTGTGAGTGTAAAAGGTTCTATGCTGCCACTTGAACAATGGGTCTGTACCATATTCTATTCACTTTGACATATTGAGCTTGCCTTTACTTCTTAATCAGGAAATTTATGATCATAACATAAATAAGTTATTTATGGTCTCCAATTCCATTGATGAGGAGTATGTGCTATGGATCATTTTTGCATTGCAATTCGTCTTTAATTTCATTTGTTCTTTCAAATGCATTCATTTTACAAGAGTTATTTCTAATGCCATTTGACTCTACTCTGCAGATGCTGCAATTAGCTGAGTACCATGCCAACGTTGTTTCCATCAAACTTCCCAAGAGGTCCTCTATAAAAGAACGCAGACAAAAATTGCTTTCATTTTTGCGAGGTACATGTTTTGTCTTTCTTTTAATAGTGTACTAATTTTGGTGTTGAAGAAGAATGTTTTCCATTAATTAACAAGTCAGCAAATCAGTGATTATTCGACCTGTTGCAGAGAAATACGAACCTGTATTAGCCAGGTGGACAACAGAGCGATGTGCTGTGTGTAGGTGGGTTGAAGACTGGGACTACAATAAAATTATCATCTGCAACAGGTATGATCACTTGTGAAGATCTTTTCTTGGATACTTGACACTCTAATTATGGTGATTCAAAACACACTGGAAAATGTCCTTGTCGATGCACAGTTAGCCCAGATTCAGAACCCTCTTCTTACAAACAAAGAAAGAACTATTATTGCTACTCCACAAGTCTTGGAAGACAAAAAAACTCTGCTCAACCGTTAACTGCAGAATCCATTTCCTTAAGATCACGTAACAACATGCCTTTCTTCTCCTCACATTCCCCACCGACTCCTTACCTGGCTTCTCCGCACTAAGGAACTAATTTTTCCCTGTTTTCGATCCAATCACCCGAGCTGCAGCCCCTTGTGTAAATGGATCAAATCCTTCCTCTAGTTATAAGTCTTGTTAAACCTCATTCCCTCTATAGCTTCAGCCGCCACAATTTTACATTATATTACAATCATTTTAATGTGAAATCAGTCATGTTACCCGAAGTTTTATGTTAAATTAATTAAAAATAAATAAATGATTCAGGTGTCACCATCTTACCTTACATTTCTTACAATCGAGTTTCAGGTGTCAGATAGCAGTTCATCAAGAATGCTATGGAGCTAGAAATGTTCGAGACTTCACTTCATGGGTTTGCAAAGCCTGTGAAACACCTGATACCAGGCGGGAGTGTTGCCTATGTCCTGTAAAAGGTTTGCTTTTTTTCACATTTCCTTGGCTTGTTTGTGCTGTTCTTTGTCGCATCTTGAAATTTGGTTCCTCATCTACCTAGTAATTTTCATGATAGTGTTCTACGTGCGTTGATCATACTTATTCAATTGTAGGTGGTGCATTAAAACCCACTGATGTTGATACATTATGGGTCCATGTTACTTGTGCTTGGTTTAGGCCGGAAGTCTCATTCGCAAGCGATGAGAAGATGGAACCTGCTCTTGGGATCTTGAGTATTCCATCAAATTCTTTTATTAAGGTGAAGTTTTAATCCTCACCATGGCAGCACATCTAATATTTTGTCAGTTATTTCAGGTTTCCTATGAATAAGATCAAATGTGGCATTTGTTTCCTGATTAACCTTAGATATCTCTTCTTGACTTGTAACAGACTTGTGTTATTTGTAAACAAATTCATGGTTCGTGCACACAATGTTGCAAATGTTCCACTTATTACCATGCTATGTGTGCATCGAGAGCTGGATATCGTATGGAGGTAAGCAACTCGTTTTTATCATGATTTACGTGAACTATTAAAGTTTCAAATTGCTTTTTCTTTCCCGATACATGATAGTACAGGGATGGAGTTCTATGTTTGATCTTGTCTGGCAAAATTTTGATTCTTGGTAGCCTTAGGTTTATAGATTGTTTAATATTCACTAACTTTTTTCTGAATTACTATATTGCACAGTGAGCCCGAAAGAAAATGAAATTGGCGACCATAAGTAAAGCAATGAAACTAACCATGATTGTGGAAGTCTACAAATTCGGAACCCGAAATTTAATCCTCGCAAGAACATTGAACAACAACATTCAATACTCCTTCCTTTCTACAATGCCTCTTAATATACCAACTAACCTCCAAACAAAATATTCCACTCTTAACACATTTAACTAAATCTGCTACCTCACTGCAATAATTTTTTATTTTTTTTGTTTGGCCCTTCCTCTTTCGTTATTTAACTCTCATAGTTACTCCTCCCTTAAAAAATTGACCTAAATGCAACATGAAACTAACATGAGTAAGGAGAAAACAACCATGAATTATATATGCCGAAAATAAACTACTCTACGTGATGTTTGCTCTGGAAAAGATTCAATCCTCTACTTACTTGTGACCATCCACTAACTACATTATCTTTATGCAACTTTTATTGTGACAAATTTCTTACTTTGTTCCTATATTTTGTTCTCATAAGTGAACTCACTTTTAAAACGAAAACAGATATGTGTTACACATTTCACCCCACATCTTAAAATAGTGAATTTTTCTCATCCAAGTCAACCTGCTCTCAGAAACTTAGTTTCTCTTGTAAATTACAGTTGCACTGCTTGGAGAAATATGGAAGGCAAATTACCAAAATGGTCTCTTATTGTGCATTTCACAGGTATATCACATTTGCTCTTCTTCATTCTTAGTTTATTTCATCGGATTTGATTTAGAGTTTTCTTTATTATCGAACTGTAAGATTATTCATCCCTTTTGTTCTTTTCATTGTTGTTGACATGATTTCAACTTGGTCAGGGCCCCAAATCCAGATACTGTTCTCATCGTACAGTCTCCTCAGGGAATATTTTCAACTAAAAGCCTTCTTCAAAATAAGAAGAAAGCTGGTTCAAGGCTAATTTCCTCTAATAGAACAAAGATGGAAAGGGTCTCTACGGCAGAAACTACTGAGCTTGAACCATTCTCTTCAGCTAGGTGCCGGGTTTTTAAGAGATCAGAAAATAGCAGGAAGGTAATGCCTATATAGTCGAACTCAGGAGCCTTTTAATCGATGCATCAACAAGTTTCCAATGTACCGTAAAGTCATGATTTGTGAAAGTTTTAAGCAAATCTATATGCCAGCTCGGTTCAAGCCTCTAGGATTTCACTTCTTCTTTTTTTTATTTATTCATTTTTGTAGAGAATGGAAGAAGAAGCAGTTGCTCATCGAGTGAAGGGGCACTGCCATCATCCTTTCCGAGCGATCTGCACCCTCAATGCATTTAGAGTAAGCATCCTATCTTTTTCAAAGTCATATCACTTCATTGATTTTCACCCCAATTCTGGGTAGAAAGATGCTTCTGATTGTTTTGTCCCACAGTTTGTAGAGGAGCCAAAAGCATTTTCTTCTTTTCGGGAAAGGCTCTACAACTTGCAGGTAAAATTCAGGTCTTCTTCGCAGACAATTATTTTTGTTGTAGATTATGTAACTTTTTTTTTAATTCCAGAAAACCGAAAACGACCGAGTTTGCTTTGGTAGATCTGGTATACATGGATGGGGTCTATTTGCTCGCAGAAACGTTCAAGAAGGAGAAATGGTATTTGATCATACTCCTTTTTCGTTTTGCTTCTGCCAATGAACTGAACTCTCTTTATGAAAAGCACCCTAGAAAAGCTATGATTGCTCAATTGAACACCATTTGCAGGTGCTCGAATATCGAGGTGAGCAAGTGAGACGAAGTGTAGCGGATTTGAGAGAGGCTCGCTACAAATTAGAGGGCAAAGACTGCTATGTATGTTGAACTTTTCAGTGATATTTCTTTCGTGAAAATATTTTCTGAAAACATATTAGTGGCTTTAATCATCGTGGTTCGGCTTTATGATTCGGCAGCTGTTTAAGATCAGCGAAGAGGTGGTGGTGGATGCAACGGACAAAGGAAACATAGCACGCTTGATAAACCATTCTGTAAGTGGCTCAATGCCTTGCTACCACTTGATCCTTCTCAACTTTCTTATCAACTAACTTCTTAAATATTATGTTTAATCTTGAAGATCATTTTTCATCTGTACTCCATATTTGATGATTTAGTGCATGCCCAATTGCTACGCTAGAATCATGAGTGTCGGGGATGATCAGAGTCGCATTGTTCTTATTGCCAAAACTACCGTTCCGGCAGGCGATGAGCTCACGTATTTTGTTTCTAACTTTTTTTTTTCTCTATCAAAATACGCATAAGCTAAATGTATTTGAATGGTGTATTGGCAGGTATGATTATTTGTTCGACCCAGACGAGGCAGATGAGCTTAAAGTTCCATGCTTATGTAGAGCTGAAACATGTCGGAAATTCATGAATTAGGACGCCAGAGCAGCTCAGGCACACCCGAACTCAACCATTGTTTATCGAAAACGGACTCTAGCTAGGGATTCCACACACCGGCAGAAGCTGCGCACTGGTTTTGACGTTTTCTGTCAAGATTTTTTTCAGTCTTGGCAATCTCTAATTCCTTAATGACACCACCATTTATACTTGGCTTTTTGCCTCGCATGTAAATTTCTCAACCTTTAATGCTAACCCAGTTTTTTAACATGCAAATTGCATCTATGAAATGACAAAACGACCTGAAATTAGCAACAGAAATAGGAGAGAGCAAGACAAATTGGATAAGAAAACAAAAACATGGATGGAAATTGGAAATGTCTCAATGTGTACTTTCAGGAGAATGATCATGTATCCGACTTTTAACTACTGAACCAGACTCATTTGACCCATTTTCGGGTATCATCGAAGCATCATCAGATGGCTTGTCGGGTAAATTGGACTGACATTCTACCGGCTTATCATCGGCCGGTGAAGTGGGTTCATTTTCGCATCCCTCCGGGTTAAGAACCACCTGCTCAAGTGTTATTCCTTCTATTTTCTCAGAGCTGAGATCGAATTTTTTATCATTCTCAACTTCTTCAGCAGACTCGTTCAGATCATCAATCCGACGATCTTCTTTGCCGTTTTCTAGTTTTAAGTGATTAGCTTCAGTCATTTCAACGTCAAAAGCTGCAACTGGATCCTCGTTGTCCTTATCTGCATCGGCACCGGCTTGCTCCCCAGAAATTTTATCACTGATTGGACACTTCATATCCATTGTCTCCTCAGATCGAAACACAACATCTCTCTCTTTCATCATCTGCTTCTTATAAAGATCCATTGCTTTCTGCAAGTAAAGATTTCCATAGTAAGGCAACTAAAGACCCTCCCAAATAAATAACACAGCGTTGAAGATATAAAAGCGGGTATAAAAAAATTGTGGAATTTCAAAACTACGATGAAAATAGTAAAACTCCTGCCTTAATTCATATTCTTTTTTTCAGTAGTACTTTCCATCTCGCAAGATCAGACATCATTCTACTTCCTCACAATCACAGTAAATATCACAGAAAAAGATAAAAAGAGTATTACTTGCAGCCCTCCTTAATCCAAAGGACAAGCATCACTTGCATATGTTATACCCTTAGCTTTATTCCTACAAAATATGAATTAAAACAAATGCATGGGTTTAATGTTTTATTAGTTGATTATTATACCTTGAAAACAAAATCTTTTATGGGAGGGAAAGGCGAAGGGCTCTGACAGATTTTAGAAGATCCCATTCCTTCTCTTACACCAATCTGTAAGATTCACGATAAAATCAAATTTTATCTATGCTGAGTAGTCATGAGAAGAAATGCTTATATATCAAGCAAGAATTCGAACCTTGATCAATTTATGATTAGAAGTGTCATCATCAGCAATTAAACACCCTCCAGATTCGAGTAGATTCACACATTGGTTATATAACTCTGGAGACGTGAGAGTAGCTGAAACCTCAATCTTTGAAAGATAAATATGGCTTAAAAAAGAACTATTTTTCCTTGATGCTTTAGGAGAAAGTGACTTCTCAGAGTCAGGTTCGGGAAGAGGGACAGAACTTTCTTTCAGTGGGGTAACAGCACAAGTAGTAGAATCTGCAGATTTCATGAATAAACCACGAGCACTGTGATCAGGAGGCGACATCTCTTTGATTGGCCCACCTGAGATAGTATCTCCATGGGCATGATTATCCATGTCATTTGGGGAGGCCGAGTCTGTTTTTGCATCACCATTTTGTCCTTTCCACACAGCATTAGACTCCCATCCTCGACCATTCTTCATAAACCCATTCTGGTCCCACTCAGTTCCCCTATAAACAAGAGATTCATCCCTAAAAACACCGTTACTTCCATCCAATCCATGCAAATTTGAAGAGACTGAAGCATCTATCACATTTGGCCATCCCACTGGGCGGAAAGGACTAGAAAACCTTTCCATGTCAGGAATATGATAAGGTATCCCCAAGTGATTAATTTCCAATGGTCTAACAAAAAGAGGTGGCGCTGGAAACTGAGGAACCAACGGTTGAAACCCTCCATGGTGTTGAAAAGGAATAAAGCCATTTGGCATCGGTGCTGTCCAGTTTGAAACACCTCTCCATGCATTTCCATGCATTCTCCCAGCATTAAGGTCATTATTCTTCCGATAACGACCAGCCGAGGCTCTGGAGTTATCTTCCAATGAATTTGTGAAAGATGGGCTCTCAACTACACTCCTAAAAGCTGGAGGGCCAAACGAAGATGAGCTCTCCTGAGTAACCCTGTAAAATGATGATTCTACTTGAGATGATTCATCAGTCAGAGGTTTGTCCGGTGGTAAATCCAGAGTGCCTCTCTCCTCAACAGTAGAAAATTCTCTAGTGTCAATAGAACCACTCCTTCGTCCAGTTTCTTCAACATCAAGGCTTCTTCTGACACCAGTTCTGCTCAAGTGCCTACGGCCATCCTTAGCCGACGGAGATCTATCCACCAAGCCAATAGGTGAAGCTTTAGAACTTGATGATCTTCCATTGAAAGGCTCAATGAGGCATCCATCATTGGATTTAGAAAATTTCTCTATAGACCTGTACTTGGATCCCTTCTCCATCAACCCTGAAGAACTGAGATCCCTTGAATAATTTGCTTTTGAAGACTGTTCTTGCACAGAGTCACAATATTTTGTATCTTCTGATTCAAAGTGACTGAGATGTAGCAAAAAAAACTGTGTTAACTGATGAAATCACACTGGAATCACTGTTTTGAACAAACACCGGAATTTTCATGCCAAGCTATACAAGTCCAAGGGAAAAAGGTAATAAATTAAAATAGATAAGCAGGAAACAAACATGACTCACTGCCACTTATAACAATTCAACCAAGACAAGGCATTATAACATATACCCATTTGGATTTGACCACTGTCTTTCATAATTCCAATAAACATATATGTATTCCATCGAGCTAAAACAATGCAAAACTCAGAAAATGAATGTAAATTGTTTTGCTGCAACACTATAAAAAGCAACTGAATCCAAAATGAATGAAATAAAATTTTCTACAGTTATATAATTGAGACAAATATTATAAAAATCTAACCTTAGCACAAGAGGTCAAATTGTTTTTACACTTAATAATTAAAACAAAACCTTCATGCTTCATACTCGGCATAAGAATAACGAAGGTGAAAAGAACAACTCTGTATTCATCTGTACTCATGAATGATTTAAAACCAGGGGAATTCCTGCACCTGTTTGAGTGTGCTTGAGATGCAGCTCTCTTAACATCATAATCAACTTTGTCAATCCGAGAGGATTTCTTTTCCACATCAGAACGATGAGCTCTAGCACTTATAGCTTTGGCATCAGTATAATCATCATAGTCCTCTGGAGATCTTTTCTTCTCTCGACTTCTTTTGTATTTTCCACTTCGATCTTCAATATTGGATCTGTCATAATCAACATGGCCATGATCCCGGTCGGTGTCCTGATCATAATCACGGTCACGACTTCTTTCACGCCTACGCTCATCCTCTCGATCGCGATAAGGCCGCCGGTCTGCTTCACGATCTGGATCGCGAATGGAATCAATATCCCAGTCGCGACTACCATTATGATCTCGATCCCGGTCACTGTCACGAGTCTTGCTTTTCCTGATCTGGATATCCACATCTTTTTCATCCTTTAATCGCTTCTCATCAAATTGACGACTGACATGATTTTTCTCTAAACCAATATCCTTTTGTTTGTCATCCCGGTGCTTGCTATCCTTGTTGAAGTCATCCCAGTACTTCTCCTTGTGTTTATCATCCTTTAGCTTCTCACTCTTCCGCCGGGCATCCTTTCCCGAACCATCCTTACTGCTTCTTTCATATAGATCTCCAGTACCATCACGGTGTTTATTTCCATCATCAGAACCATCCCTCCTTTTCCTAATGCTGCCATCAATCCAGCTCTCTGATCTAGAGATCAGCAACATATCCTCAACAGAGACTGCCTCATGACAGCAAAAAGAATACGCTTAATCATCAGTTGCAAAAACATTTTACTTGCAAACCCATGCTTTAAAAATAGTCATTTACATCAAAAGCTAAGCAATGTCCAGGACTTGATAAAACACTATTACTTGGTCAAAGTTGAACAAAAAAACAGTGCTAAAGAGCGTACAGCTCAAGGCTAATCAAGACATGAATTACATTAAAACTTATCAGGTCATACCTTCAATATAAACAAGTTCAGTGGGTTTTGGCTGACTATGTCCCATATTCAAACACAGAACAATACAAAGATGTAAAAGAAGAGGGATTCAATAAACTCCAAAAGAGAAAAAAAAAATTGGATTGCCAACACAGAATATACATCTTAGGTCAACATGAAACAATTATACACGAAAAACTCCATATGCCAGCCATATCAGTAAGAATTATTTGATACACCTATAGTGACAGCATCCTAAGGAGCACATGGTTTCTAAATCCTCCAAGCTAAATTAATTAAATGTATAAAATTTTAAAACGGGCGACATTCTGATTAAATGCAATAAAAGAAGAAGAAAAACATCCATTATCGAAACTTTTATATGACTATTGACCACCCAAACTGAAAACAAAAACCATTTAGTTATGTTGAACGTGATAAAAAATAGCATCATAAGTAATTGTAATGTACTTTGCAAAATATTTCTACACCAAATTTTGTATATATTTCAAAGAGTTCTAAATACTGTAATAGATTGCAGCACTTACTGGAGAACAAAGACATGATAAAGAATAAAGATAGTTAAAAGAATCCTATCAGTTGGGGATATCAAAAGCTCCAATCGACCATCTTAACCATGGTGCTATTTAAGAGTTTTGAGCTATTCAGCAAAGCAAGATACCTATATGATGCTTCTAATGTTTTTAAAAATTAGTCAACTGTACAAGACATCAGAAACTTGATTGTCATCCTTGAGCAACTTACGTGCTGATTATTTTTGCAACAAGTTTGACTATTATGAAAGAAACATCAAGCAATTAGTTACCTTACCATTATTTTCTACAACTTGCTTTGCCAGGGGATGATCTTCAGTGTTAACTACTCTCTCGAGTCTTCCTTCTCTCCCTTTATTTTCCCTCGCAGCACCACCCTCCCTATCTTCCTTCCGACTTGATTCCCGACGCCTTCCTTCTTTCCCAGAAATCTTATTTCCTGCCTCACCATTACCAACTACTACCACCTTGACCCCTCTGTCATGGTCGACACCACCATTCCACCTATCTGTTGTTCCATCGTCACCCTTCTCTCTACGTCGCTTTGAGGAGCCATACTCCTCCATATGCTCTCCATTTCCTGCGCCATAACTTTCCTTCGCAACCTTCAAATCAAGTTTTCGTTTGTCGCCAGAGGACAAGTCCTTTGCCCTAGCACCAACCTCCTCTTTGCTCCTCCGATCCCGAGAAGAAGAATCTTTCTCTGATCCCGAGTAATCCTTAACATCCTTGGAACTGACTTTGCTTGACTTATGCCTCGAACTCCTCGGCATTATGGAAGTCAGCAAAAATTCGAATCGCCAAATCAAACAGAGCAAAAAAAAAACTGTATTCAACGCACTGAAAAACAAGATTGAATCAACCCCGTAACACCAATAAAAGAAAACCCAAATTACCAAAGTCGGATCAACCGCGGAATTGAGGGACTGAAGAAAAATCGGGGCTGAACCCTCCTATCAGAGAATCCAACAGAATAAGTCGCGGAAACCTAAAAGGAAAACCTAAAACAGAGATAAGTAGATGAAGAAGAGAAAAGAAGGGCGGGAATTGAAGGCCAGAAAAGGGAGGAAATCAGATAGTGATGGAATCGGCAGAAGTACGGAAGAGACTCGAGAGGGAATATGGCGTTGAAGATGAAGATCGAAGCAGGTCTCAATCCTTTCGAATCGGGCCTTCGTACAACCAGACTCGGAGAAGACTCAGGAAACATTACCATACTACCCTCACACGGCCCCTTTATTACATAACTAACCCTCCCTCCTTTGATCATCCAACATACGAATGCGGAGTGGGCTCAACGAAGATCAGAGCATGGTCCAGCCAGGCCCATTATACCGGGTCAGGGCCCGTTCAACCCGGTATCTAATGACATAATAAATAACATCTTATTATTTTAGTCCAACTATCACATTTATTAACTAAATAATTATTCAAAGAACAAGTCCGTAATTCCATTATTTAAACTTACTTTCACATTACTATCACTAATCAATATTTGACGTGTGAACGAGTGCGATTAAATAAACTAAATAAACGTATTCAAGATCAAAATTATAGAAGCAATCGAAGAAATTTGTGACACACTATTACTCTATTATAATAATTAACACGAAGAACGAATAATAAAATTTTGATTTTGTTGGGAACAATTTAATAATAAACTAAAATTCTTGTGTCCGAATGGGAATATCAAACTCAAGTCAATCAATATCAGCTAAAACCAAACGAATAATCAAACAAACAATAAAAAGAGCCACTAATATTTTAACGTGAAAAATCCTCTAAATCAAAGGTAAAAACTATTCATGAGAAGTCACCGAATCAAAACTCTATTATGTCAAAAGAATGAGAATATTAAGTTTTCTCTATATCATTAAATTAAAATAATACGAATCATAGGATAAAAACATTACGGAATCAACGAGAGAAAACATAGAACAAATCATACGAAACTCAACACTCAACATAGAATATNATCAAACAATAATTTTGGATTCAACAAAATAAAGAGAGAGAATAAACTTCAATAAAAATTGAAGTCTCATTTTTATTCTAACAGACAGTCTTAAAATACACAAAATACGATATCCATTGTTTAGAGCGTATCTTTATGTGTTACAAGGCTATTGTTCAAATTTCAAGCCGATTCAACGATTGAAGGTCGGAAAACGGAATTCAATTCTCTCTAGTGCAGAAAATATTTGACCGTTTTCTATATCTTTTTTCTCTTTATTTTCTCTTTGACGGCTACCCACGCTCTCTCGCCTGATAACCCTAATTTTTTCTAAATAGGTTTAGATGCCCAAGTAGACTTCAATAGTCAAGTCCACAAAACGAGCTTAACCCCACAGATCTTAGGATAAAAACATTACGGAATCAATGAGAGAAAACATAGAACAAATCATACGAAACTCAACACTCAACATAGAATATAGTTGTAAACAGACACCAAACAACATATGTTCTTGTAACTCGTAACACGAGTGTGACATTACGTACTGGTTTTATCAAACGACTTTACTGATAGAAACGGAGTATCATTTTTCCTGAACAAGATGCACGTAGCTGTGATCATGGCCATGGGTCGAAGATCTTACCGGCCACGCTGTTGAATGACAGACACTACGCCTGTCCCCCATCTCCGCCTTGGAGCACTGGAGGAGCTGGGGAGAGTGATCTTCTTTAAACTCCACCAAGAACTCGCTATTTTCTTCATATCTCGAGCTTCAAGGGCAAAGGCTTCAACTTTTTCCTTCGTCTTAACAGTTTTTTTCGAGATGGGGACTGGTGCTGAGGGAGTTTCCAATGCCCACTCCAGCAGCTCTTCTCCGTAGAAATCTCCTCGGTCCAGCTCGGTGGTTGATGCGCCAGTAGTCGTGTACGCCCATGCCGAGCCTTGAGTGAAGAACAGCATCAGACCCAGTGGCTCACCCTCCCTGAATATTTCGCTGTGCTCGTTGAACACCACTGGCTTTAAATGGTCGATGAAGATTTCGTCGATGGATTTATCTTTCAGCCCTTGAAGTAGTGGGACCTGACGCGATCACCATGGAAGTACTTTGAGTTAGTCTAATTGCTCCAAGGAAATCAGGAAGAAGAGAATACTCACCTTCTTCAAGATAGGCAAGCACAGGCTCTGCTTGATGCGTTTCTTGCTTTGAGATGGAAGAACATTGAGAAGATTCTTCAGGTTTACATCTTCGTTTTCATGCATTTTTCGACGAACGCGATCCATTAGCTCCTTCCTTATGTCGGGAGGAATCCCATTGCTTCTGATCCACATGTCTATTTCAAGACCTTTCAGCTTCATCTTCCTCCTGCTTTTCTCCGAATATTTTGCAGAAAACTGCAAGTAAGTCTGCAAATTTCCGATGAGATAGATGAAAAGAAGCAGCCCGATGACAGTGATTGCAGCTGAAAACAAGCTCTCCCAGAAGTAGGAGCTCGTTTGAAGGTTTGACCCGAAAGAGCTGCAAAAAATACTCAACTCAACCATAGCTCAAAACCTAACTGTAAATTTCACATCCCTTGCACGCACCTCAGATTCCGGAGTCCCCATGCAAAGCAGTAGAAAAACTTTCTCGGAAAATCCTTCGAATTCACAATTCCGGACTGAAGGGCCGGAGCAAACATTCCGAAGTCGAAGGCAAAAGGTGGAACTAGAGGGCATGCTTGTTTGAGGTGAACGATGATAGGATCATCGACTAAATCGAGCCGTTGTTTGCAGGAAAAGGTCGATTGGTTACACATTGAATTTCCTCTGCATGCCTGTTGCCAGCATGCTGATTCTCTTTGCACAGAAAAGAAATACCAAAACCCTCCCACAACCTAAAAAAATCACCAAATTACAAACATTTAATGCCAGCATATGCCAGTGTATAAAATATAACATCAGAGACTCACATGGCTAGCGATGATGTAGAGAAAGAAGTTGAATAAGCCTTTAACCCAGGCAGCTCCGGCTAATTCGCCAGGCTTGAGATTCTTAGTAAGCTCCTTACACGATAGGTAGATTCGAAAAATTCTCGGTAAAAATTGTAAAAGAACGAAGAAGTTGAGAAATTTCCTGGTATTCAATGACTCCATTCCTTTCATTTTCGAGAAGTAAACAAGTATAACCACCTGAAGTAAAATTTAAATCACAGTTTTATTTACATTCACAAGCTCATGCAGTAAGGTTCACGGTCATGTACAGTACCTGTGGGATCGGAAGAACACACAGAATGTCAATTAGGATAATCCCCCATTTGATCCTTCGAATCACGCCCTTAAACCGATCGATAAACTTATTGCTTTTGGGCAAAACCCCACCGATTTCTGAGGCGTATGCTAAGTGCCCAGAATAGATTTGGAAGGTGATGTGAAAAATATAAGTGAGGTCCATAAAAGATCTAAGAACAAGGATGGTCTTCTTGAGTTTCTCGTCCACCCCAAGACACTTTTTCTGATCATTGATTACGGGAATGTAGAAGAACAATGGATCAAGCGAGGCTGCAACCACACAAAATAAGAGAAATATCTTATGCCAAGCGGCTCGATATTGTGTCTCCCTTGGATCCAGAATTTCTTTCATAGTCTTAATCTTTCCGCTGTAGCCTTGTCCGCGACCATCATCACGTATTTCAATCCTAGAATATATGAAAAAATGAATTTTGTAAGTCGTACTTTTAATAGTTTGGAACATAATTTCAACGAAATTAGATGCTATTTATTATTTTTCCGAACATTTTTTTTGTTTATTGTCATAATTTTCTTGATTATATGATAAAGAACAGGCTGATTTTGAAGACTTAAAAGATTAATCAATATTAACTTTTCCTGAATTGTCTACGAACATTTTGAAGGAGTGGACTCTGTCAAATATGAAGAACAAGTTTAAATATGATATGTCAGTTAATTAATAAAAAACAATAATAAACAAATCACCTTGCTTCCCTTGGTTCCATCTCTTTCTCGTCTTTGTTCTTCGTCTTCTGAACTATTTCTGGGAATTCCAAGGCCAAGCAAAACAAGCAGAATAAGTTCTTCAGTTCAGAGAGAGAGAGAAAGGAGATTGGAAACCTGTATAGTGCCGATAACTTGGAGCTCAGCAACAAGAACAGTTTGTGACAGAATAAAAACAATCTGAAACTTTACGAGAGCTTCATTGGTGGAGGGACATTTAAAGACAGAGAGCTCGGCGCAAGCTCCGAGCAGTATGGAATTATAAGAGAGAGAAAGTGGAAGTTGCTGGGATAGATAGAGCCGATTGTGGACCGACTCATTCGGTCAAGTCAGCCAAAGTCTTTCTATTTTTCCTTTTATTTTTTTTGAGACATAATAATTTATCTCTGTGAGCAATAATAATAATTTAAATACAATTCATATGCATATATCTTATTTTTTAAAATCCCATAATCACCCCACCCGTTTTCTTCGAAATTAAGAAGAAAACGGGGAGGGCTGATTGTACGATTTTAGAAAACAGTTGGATGCCTTGATCAACTTGTCTATAAATGTGATATATTCATGTACTTCGAAATTGAACGGTTGACTTTAAACGCGTGAATTATTTGACCAGTAGGTTAAGTTAACTACATATGATATTCTCAAGAACGACCCGAGAAAAACATCAAGTTCGGAGGAGAAGACTAGGTCTGGCATGGTTGTTGCAAGTCAATGGGAAATAGACGTGTATGGTGTCGACTTCGTTTGTGGATGGACACAAAATTAGAACTCCGTGAAAAGATCGTAATATATAAATCTTGGAGGAGAAAATAGACTACAATTGTCACACTTTAAAAGATATTTGTAATAGAACGAGAAATGACATAGTTCAGTTAGCTCTGAGATGGTAGATTGGATACAAGAGCTTAGGTTCGACGTCTGCGCTGTCTTAATGTGGGAGTTGTTACCTCCAATGTTGGGGTAACTACTTGGGATATCATGTAAATGTCTCTTATCTCTAGGCCGTTGAGTCACCGCGATTTAATCCATTTACAAACTGTCAGACCGGAATGTGAGGACCTGAGGGCGAGAGATTTCGTCTTTTGAGTATAAGAAATGACATCGCCCAAAAAAGATTGGAGGGTCCAACTATTTTCACTTCTAATTTAAATAAGGTGAGACTTCTAAGATCTAATAATTAAATATTAAATGTCAAATGATTTGACTATTTAAAATAATCTTAAAAATAATAAATGTTAACAACCCTCGAAATAATAAAAGCTGTAATTAAAATTCTATTCTTCGATTCTAATTTTGATGTGGGATTTGAAAATTCTCGTTGATTAATAAGTTTAAACTTAATAATCAATAATATAAAACAAAAAGAGAAATGAGTATAAGAATAAATTAAAGAATACTATAGTGATGAAATGTGTCGCATTAAATCCTTATTACGTTTAAGGATTTAGAATTCAAGGACACGAAATTCTATTTTCTTATTATCCATATTATACATAAAATGAAATCAAATGCATACATTTATATTAGATTAAACAGAAATTAAAATTTCACATTTAAAGTAATTTATAGATCCACAGTAATATAAGACAATAAAATTTGGAAAATAAGGGAGCAGAGAGAGTGAAGAAGAGACTACAGCATACAATTGTTATAGAACACAGTGGTCCGCTCGATTTTTGAGTTTTAAAAAAAACATTTTTACTAAATAAATATTATCGTAATGATTTAAAATTTTTATTACATATTGATATCAACATAAAACAAAATTCTAGAAAGTTTCGTAGTTTTTAAACAATTTTACGACTTTTTTTATTTTATTTTTAATAAAGCAAATAAAATAATTCATTAAAAATACTCGGTCAATTAAAAAAATTTACAAATTTGTCGCTGCAGAGATGATGGCAGAGATGATGGCGAGTTCTTTTGATTGATATATTATGGATAAAGAAGAGACTCAAGATGCCCAAAACAATCGAAAAGCAAATCTGTCCCATAAATCCAACACAATAAAATGCGAGGCTACATGGAGTATAAATAGGACAAGTAGGAAGGATTCATTGATCAGGGTTCCAAGTGATACCTCAGGTATTTTTGGAGCAACGTGATCCATTACCTCCTTCCTAAGCTCTGGAGGAATGTCATGCATTTCCACCCACTTTTCTACTTGAACCTCTTTCTTCTCCATTTCCCTCCTGTTCTTTTCCGAATCTGCTGCAGAAAACTGCGAGGTTTGCAGCTCTAGAAACGGCTTAAATCATGTTACTCGTGTGCAACAGTAGCAAATCAACTCAAACGAAATAAAGAAACTCTCCCAGATTTAAGAGTTGTGGAAAAAATTATCTAATTATTAACAAATGATTTTGAAAATGACATATGTGCAATCGAGTAGCAAAAAATTCAGATGAAATGTTCTATGATAAAATCACCGGCTCTCTTGAAGAGCATAAACAACAGAAGAAGAAAAACAAACAAAATATCTTGAAGAAAGTCTTGCAAACAAAAATGGTGATTAAGGAAGATTATACTTTGTATGCGTAAAGAAACCAAGCAAGTGAGCGTGGTCGTGGAGGTCAAGATTCCAATAGCGATCAATTGATACGGCTGCATTCTTTCAGCAAATTCTGCTTTTGACCTCATGAACGTTCCTTATAATTCATTAGCCATTCTTTCCTTGGAGACATGGAATGAACAATGTGAATCCAAAACCCAAAGACCATTTGAATCTTGTTCAGAGGCTACAAGAACTTCGGCCGATTCATACTGATCAATAACAACCGAGGCATCGCCCTGTTCAGATTACTTTTTGCCATTTTTTTCTTACGTTCATAAGAGGTTCTTTTCAAATGTCCTTTTTGTTACAAAAGTAACATCTACGCGTTGTTTTTGACTTTGATATGAATTTGTTTCTTGTCTGTTTTTGTTGTCTTGTCCGCGATCTTCCCCACTGTCAAGCCTCAACAAAAGTTTAGAAGCGTTGGAACGCCGCTGTAACAGCTTAATAGGGGAGAACTTAGGAAGACTATCGCTCGATCCTCCTCTTCAATAGTAATGCTAATAGTATTAAAGTCTATGACAACTTTGTTGTACTCATCGATGTGCTTCCTAATTTCAACCAAGTCTAGGAGTGTTCAAAACCATACCATACTATAATATCATACTAGAACCGAAAGTTTTGGTCAAATATTAGTTGGTTTTTCTTAAATTCAAAATGAATTTTGTGTTATNAGGAGAAGAGGGCTAATCGTATACCGAAGTCAACTCAAGGTCTTTCTATGAGAGTTAAGACGAGCACAAACTAATCAACGTGGGGCTTACAAATCACCCTAACCCAATGAAATGGACTTAATAGTGTTGCACAATCGGTCGATGGGAACATTTTGTCAACCCTGCATTTAATGTCTACACTATGGTTGAAATAGTTGGGAGCCATGGACTCGAGCATTGCAAGTTCCTTAAATGAAGAACCTTGGATTGTCATTGTGTGTTCCTGTCCCGGACCTACGGTTGGCTCGATAGTCGCGACCTTCTCCACATGCCTGAATTCAAGGAGACACCCAAAATGATAAATTAAATGGCCAGTGAAAACACCATGATTTCAGTTTCAAGAATACGACCTCTAGATCGATGCCATGCAAGCAAGACAAGGACCAGTAAAACAAATCAAGTTCTTGGTCTGTACAATAGGAGAATCCAAAAGAGAAGGCTTGATTATCTCCCAAAATGAAACAAATCAAAGAAATTGGGTCTTGTTCTTCGGATCTAGGAAAGGAACCAAGCACCATAGTCATTCGCTCTGGCTGGTCCAAGTCTTTCTAAATTCTTTCTTTTTTAAAAACATAGTACCCTCTTTACAAAGTTTTACTTTTTCCAACGCAAAAATTGCAGTAATATAATTTAGTAATACATTATAAACAATTCTAGTAAATAAAATCATATATATTTTTAACGGTGTTAAAACGGTCAATAAATCGAGCCTCCCTGAAAACGTGTAGTTCAACAAACCTACCGCGTCGAGCAAGTTGAGCCCGAGACACTTAATCGTTGAGACAAGCCAAGCCAATCGATAAAATATTTAAAAAGAACTTGCTTTTCGACCGATGGCTTAGCTCGGTCTAGGACGAGCATGTGAGCTCAACATCCACCAGTTTGGGCACTATAAAATGGAGTAAACATTGGGTTGGTCACGGGTCTATGACATCTATAAGTATCACGTTAGATTGTATATATAATTTAACATATGTATGTCACATTTTTTTGGAAATCATGAAAATTCAAACCTATAATTAATTGATCAGTTTACTATTGATTTCTTGTCAACATTTTAGATGATAAATTAATTAGAATTTCAATAATTTTATGAAAAGACCTCCTTCCTATCAATTATTTGATAATTAAAGAGAATTCATGTTACGTTAAAAATAATGTTAGGTTTATCTTTTTATTATACACATTGACGTGTCGAGTTGTGATTGATGCAATAACTATTATGTATACTTATTTTAATTCTTATTCCTAAAATACAATTTAATTAAATCAATTATAGTTCGACATATCAATGAGTACAATCAGAGAATATACTAAAAAGGTAGAACTAGCCGCTCTTACGTTATTCTATGAGTTCTGCCCCGATAAACTTGAGAAAGATCTAAATGAATCAAGAAGTACATTTGAGTGATCCAAATGAGAAAATAAACGTAGTTTTGTAAAGTTTAAGGTCATTGCATGTAACACGGCAACAACGTAGGACATGTCACATGCAAAACTTTCCTTTTTTAATTAATTTTTCTGTTCCACATTCACATGCTTTACTCTAATTTAATAATCTAGTGGTCTTATTAAAACATGCCCTATATTTTAAGAACATAAATAGTAGTAAAATTATAATAATGATCGTATTTGATTGGTTGTCAGATCGTTGAAAAATCAAAACGAGCATCACATGACGTGAGCAAATTTGCAGAGATTAACGTCAGTTCATCGCCATTCTCCCTCCACTCTTTCTCCATTTCTGTCGTGGAAGACTGGAAAGTGGAACGGACATGACGGTGATGTCCACGCGTAGTGCTTAAGTTTGAATATTCTCTCAGTCTGACTTCTTTTCTGGCAATCTACGTGAACTAACCTCACCAAACAAGAGAGAGGAAGAGAGAGAGAGAGAGAGAGGAAGAGAGAGAGATTCTGTAATGGTAATTTGTTTTTATGGAAGTGGTCAGCCAATTGACTTGTCAAATGTGGGCAATTCTACACGCGGTCAAAGTTTCTTTCGCCTCTCTTTCCCTCGTAATCTAGAATCCAAAACCAAGTTCTTAAATACCCAAGATTCTCCCCTCATTCTCTTCAAGAGCTTCATTTCTCTGGTTTCGACAAGATTATTTTCCATCATGTCATCGTATCTGCGTAGAGTTTCTTAAAATATTATTGGGGTTTCGATCTATTTGACCAAACCCTTTTGCTATTTTCTTCTCTGCTTTGCTTCCCCATCTTTGCACGATAACCTTGCTCCATAAAAATCGTTTTTTTTCTTCAAAGTTTTGTTTGGGAGCATTAATGGCGGAAATGGGAGTGACGGAGCAGAAGAATCTAATGAAAGAGCTCGAACGAGGAAGGGATTTCACAAGGCAGCTGCAAGTTCAACTAAACGCGTCTTCTTCGAAAGAAGTGCGAGAATTTTTGGTTCAGAAGATTCTAAGTTCATACGAGACATCTCTTTCTCTGCTCAGTTGCAGCACAACAATGGCGGATCATCCACAACACCCAAACGTTGGGGTTCATTTATCAGAGCCTCCATCTCCTAATTTCAACGAGAGCCCTAGAAGTGAAGACTCGGATTTCGAGTTCAAAGACCCAGATCACAAAAACGGATCTAAAAAGCGGTAAACCTTAAATTCGAAGAACTTCAGGTTTTACAAAAACGTATTTTCTTGTGTATTATAAGCCTTATTTTCAGGAACAACTTACAAATATGGAGTAGGAAGATGAAATTCTGTCCAGAACTGGGACTTGAAGGGTCTCTTGATGATGATTTTACGTGGAGAAAATATGGACAGAAACATATTCTGGGTTCAAATCATCCGAGGTTTGACTCTACTTTTCATTATTTTCTTAAAATTAAAAAAATAATAATTTATTACGTGATATTGCAGAAGCTACTACAGATGCTCAAACAGGAACTTGAAAGGCTGTTTGGCCGCAAAGCAAGTTCAACGATCAGACGAAGATCCAACCATCTTCGAAATAACTTATCGAGGACCTCACACATGCAATCAGATCTCCGATTCTCCGATCCTCTCCTTCTGTTCTCCGCCGGAGACGGAAGATTCTAAGCCCTCCTTCAACCAGTCTCATCAAAATCAGCTCATGGAATCGCTCAATTTGGTGGGCGATGACACAAGCTCGCAGAAATCGATTCATTTGGCTTCGTCACCGTACGTGGTTGCGGAAGATCGAATCGACGCCAAATCCTCCGGGGATTTTTCTTTCATGATTGGGGCAACGGAGAAGAATTCTTTCCCTGGATTTCACGAAGAGTCTGAGCTTGCCAAAGTAGTTTCACCTGCAACTTCATCGAGTGGGTATCGAACAATGGCAATCGAGTCGTCTTTCATGGATCCGAGTAAGTTGGATTCGAGTTTCAGATTCGACAACTCCGGTTTCTTCGGATGACCCCACAGTTTTTCATTGATCAACAAAGGCAGCTGCTTCTTGGATTTACTTCTTCCGTCTTTGTGGAGTCTTGGAAAGATGAAAAAATATGCAATTTTGATGAACAATTAGGACAAAATTCAGCAACTACATTTCTCCTCGTACCAAACTTCCAATTTTGCAGGTATTCTTTGCTTTCAATTATCACAATCATATTCAGCATGTTGGATGAGGGTTTAATTTTTTGTTTAAGGTTGTATAGTTGCATAAAAATCCTTCTCAAGATGAGTTCTCGTACTACATGATATCATATGTTCTGTCTTGCTAGTTTTTGTCAAGCATTTGCGCTTTCAATGGACGCATTTTGAACACACACTCGTCGGCTCTTTCCACACGAGGGTCTTGTTTTTCTCGTGCATACTTGAGCTGAATTTTGAGTGAAAACCTTATATTCTACCGTGTTCTTGAGTGGAAACCTTAAATCTGACAAGTTTGTTTGTTAAAGTTGAACCATACATATTAACTGTTAATCCAATTTGCCCATGAGATTATTGGAAAATTCAGCCATTTTTACACTTTCACAATCAAGGCAACCAAATTCCTTCCTGGTTCGTTTCTTGCTCTTGATTTTTGACTTTGATAGTCCTCAGATTGATGTTTTTACATACAGCGTCCCATAGTTTTCGAAGAAAATACCGATATAAACATATATCGATAATTTCCGAGGGTTAGGTGAGTTTTTTTAGCTTTCTTACATTCAACCCTAAATCGTATTCGAATCAAAGTTTAACTGCTTAGATGGGATTTTCTTAGACATTTAGATGCTGGTTCTTGGAGTCATTTTTAGATCGCGAGTCACAAGTCACGAGCTGGACATAAATAAATGCCTACGCTAATTTAAAATATGTAAATATATTAAAATAACGTTTTTATATAATAAAAAAAAAAAAAAAGAAGTGCCGACCCGATTGGACAGAATAATGAGTGCACTCATTTAATACCTCTAATTATAATAGAAATACGTAATTTCTAAATTGACATTTATCTTGCACTATGATTATTTGTTCAGTTTTTAATCATAATATCGTTGTAGGATAATGGTTTTTTAAATAAAAAACAAAAAAAATGTTTTAATTTCCTGAAAATATAGAATTAATTAGAAAGAAAGAAAAGGAGGTGGTCCATCCATGCTTGCTTAATAAAACTGTAAATTAGAATTAATATTTCAGGTATTTGGGACCCAAAATAATTTAGTAGCTCACTCATTTCCCTGTCCCTTCTCTTCTAGGCTTTGCTTTTAGGGTTTCTACAGTTTTGAAGAGTAGTTCATAGCATGTACTTGACAATATTTTGTATCAATTTTACATCCTTAATTTGTGACGATGAACTGTTTCATGTGCGTGACATTCTCGATGTGTTATTTTTCACGTAAAAATTTACTTAATTTGAACAAGAATGGTACGACCTAGAGAAGGAGACAATGAGAATGTCTAGAAAAACAAATTATGAAACATTCTAAGATGGTCCTAAATTTAGATTTAGGTCAGAAAAAGAAATTTTTTTGCAGACAATATTAAAACTACACAATAAATTAGCAAACCTACTTTGAAAGTTCAAAGAAGCCCTGCTTGGTGGGGAGAGAGAGAGAGAGAGAGAGAGAAGACTGAGCTATTTCTTTACTAGAGTCGGGTTAGCAGAATGTATGCTGGATGTTGTAAGCCAGTTCCTCAGCACTGATTTTGCATTCAATTCCAATCTGTGAAATTCAAAACAAATGCAAACACCCAATCATTACTCTTCACTGAATTCACAGATTTATTAATCTTCCACTTAAGAGTTTAATGCATGGTTGAGTGAACAGTTTACCTTAATGGTGAAGGTATTGACCGCAGTGAATTCATTGGTAGAGACTGTCAAGTGAAGAATTTCAAGGGAGAGATCTTCAATGGCGGCCATTATTTTCGAAACTTGACCAGAAAAACGAGAAGAAGAAACGGTCTTCAAGACCAAATTAGGGCCTGAAAATCTCACTTCAACTTCAGCCATGGCAGACTTAGAGGTAGCAGCGAAAAGCTCGTTGCAGCCATCGAAAAATGGAGAGCTGGTAGAGGAGGAAGAAGAAGGGGACGGGTGGACTGAATTAGCCGGGTTGGAAGGTTCTGAAAAGAGATAGCCTGGAGCTTTGTGCAGCCATGGCAGCTGATATGAGCTACTGTTGTTTTGTGGGGACCTTGGACTTAGCAATGGCGAGGCTCTGGAACTAGGGTTTAAGAATCTGTCTTTACTGTTAATCTTTCTCTTCTTCTTTCCCTCTAGAGTTTTTAGAATTTGTTCCAACTCGTTGATGTAACTCACTACACCTTCTACAATAGAAGCTTGATCTCCCTGTACAGATAGAAAAACTTAATTTATAAAATAATTAACGGGAGTGTAAAATCAAATACGAACAGGATGAAACAAAAACAAAATAAAATAAATGAATAAACCCTAGTTCATGTGCGGCAAATCATAAAATCTTAGAAATAAGAAGACCTTCTGCACGTAGAAAGAAGGCATGAGAGATTTCAACGCAGATAAATGATCGTTCATCTGTTTGCGTCTGTTCCTCTCCACTACGATATGAGACCTCTTTTGATCTTCATTTTTGTTTGTTTCCTGAGATTCAGAAAAACAAACCTCATTTTCTCCCCTGTTCTTCAAGATTGGCCTCTTTCTTTCTACTGAGGTTCTATGCTTTGATTCTCTTTCTAAACTGACCTGCTTCGCGGTAGTGGCAGAAGATGTGTTTCCATGAGATGATCGCCAAGATGTTCTTTCAAATTCCTCAAAACTAGCTCGAATGGCGATGGCGTCGTCGTCTATAATGGGAAAGTCTGCGACATCTTCTAAGCTTTGAAAAAAAATAAGAAGATCATCATCTGGTGCGACATTCATGCCGTAGCTCGTTTCTTCTTCCATGAAAGTATCTGAAGAAGTGCCCTCCATTTTCATTCCCACTTACTCTCCCTCACTCTTTTAAATTTCAGAACGAAATAGTCTTGGAAAGTGCGTAGAAATGCGTAGTTAGACAAGATGATCGGGAAGAATAACACCCAGATAAGAGAGAGAGAGAGAGAGAGAGAGAGAGGAGACCATGAAGTCCATGCGAAGGCAGTAACGAGGAGCGAGAAGAAGTTGAAAGGGACTGAACTATCACCATCAGCAATTTATTTGATTCAATTTTCTTATTTTCCGAAATAAAAAATATTATTTGTACAAGAATTACTCGGATATTCTTTAAATTCTTTAATAATATAATTAAAAAGCAACATTAATTTACTGAAAATAATATTAAAATAGCATTTCTGAAATTGTAGGTGAGCCCTATGTATGTGTAAAGCTTCTCCTACAGGAGCTGAGCTAGGAATAGAATACTCGAACACCCTCATTATATATAATTATGTATAATTTATTCATATTCAATATATTCATTTTCTTGTTGCTGTTTTTGCATAAACTTTAAACCTTAAACTTTTCGGAGGTCATAAAGAGGAAGAAGGCTTTTTATTTAAATCTCAAATCTCTTTTCGGTTTACTACTAATAAGTCATAAATTTATGGTATTATGGTTCATTTTTGGAGAGATCGATATGTTCTTCGTGTCAAAGAACGATCACAGTATTCAATAAAATTATAAATTAATCAAAATGACCAAAATTATAACACAAGATTTTGAACAAAGAAAGAAATTCGAAGCTATACATCATGTTCTACCGATGTCACAGTAGATCATAGGTGTAGTCGATCGTTGGGTTCTAGTTTGGAAAACAAAGATTGAGCCAATGTAAATCTTAGTAGCACTGACCCAAAACATACAATGTTGTACCAAGATAACAGATAATGTGATTGAATGATGTTAGAGACAATGTACAATTTGTCTATGTTATCATGTCGCAAATGATCAATGATATAGATCAATTGTCCAGGTTAATCCAAGGAGAGCTCAAACGAAGAAACAAAGAAATATGAAAACAATTCCTGAAGGCAGACATGGACAAAATAACTTACAAATCTCTATGTATATATGTATGTATGTATTCCACGTATGTATGCCCAAGTAGAGGAGGATAAAGGACGAACATGTATTGCAAACTCAGTGTCAAATCACTCTTAACCCGGCAGGATAAATCCATTGAGTTCAGCTTGAATTCATTCATTAATATGCACCTATTAAGGTACACAACCGAGAGTTTTCCTCGTACAAGCCATAAGAAAACATTTACCGGAGAACATGACAAGGAAATCGAACATAGTGCTCCCTTCCAATCTACTGCAGCTCATACGTTGACAAACTGAAACCTGTTCTTCCCTCATTGGTAGATTTAAGCTCAAGCTTCTGAAATGGACTGCGGTGGGTTCATACAACTTAGTCAGCCATGCTTCAATAAGTTGAACAAAAAGAAAAAGAAAGCTGTGGCCAATTCAGTCAGACCTGCTATTCGGATCATAGTATAAGCCATTGATAGATCCATCACTGCAAGAGAAGCACACGTAGTAAAAGCCAGCGATTGTCAGTCCACAGTCAGTTCCAACGTTTACAAAGTATTGCTCTTTCCATCTCTGCACCAGCGAGACAATAGGCTAACAAAATATTGTTTTGATACCACAAATTACCTCTTCGACAAGTTAATAGAAAAACAAATATTGACTAGAATACCATGAATATCCATGGATATTTACTGAGGTCCAACGATTTTCCACCATCTGCTTCCACTTGAGACTGAGAACAACAATGTTAAAAGGAAAGGTAAATAATCTGGATATATGTTTTGGCTATTCACTTCTTCTTTGGCTGGATATACTATGTATGCAGTGCATCCATGCTAACAACTCACCAAGAGATCAGAAAAAGAGGGAAACTTGCTCCAGTGCCTTAAATCGACCTCTGGTCTGCTCAAAAAATTCCAGCATGAACAGTGAACTGTAGGTTCATATCCCATGCTCAAGCTATGAAAGATCATCAACTATAAAATTTATAGAAATCATACGTGGCTTGCCACTTTCCAGTGAAGAAATTATAATTCTTGGTATCAACAATCTCTCCTTCCCAGAAGGTTACGACCTGGCAATACACCCGAAAGTCAAACTTGATGCTTGCTTAAAGGGTGTGTTCGATCCAAGATGTCTACGTTACATTTTTTAACCCAGAAAGAAGAAGTAAGCCAAAGGAGAATATGATACAAAGGAAAAATTAAAGGAGCTCACAGGGGTGTCAGCCATTGGAACATTAAGAGCTTCCATAGTACCGCAAAGATAACCATGCTCAAGATCACAACCATGTATACAGACATTAACCCTCCAAGCCTCGTCCTTTTGATGACTTGAAACATTTTGAGTACCAGAGAAAGACTGGAACAATATTGTGGAAGGACAATAACTCCAATTTTAGCAGTAAGAATGAAAGACACATCTTTTTTTATTTAACAAACCAGTAATTCAGAAAAATACATGCATGGTCTAGGCGTCTTTTAAGCAAACCAAAAGTTCATTTTGGAAAAAAAATGAAAAGGGAAAGTTATCCCTGCTCCCATAGCTTTAGCTAGTAATAGTACCACAAGCAACAAAAACATTTAAGTACAGGATCAAATATTTTGAAACGAAGTCAAATAAAAAATCAGAATCTGTAACGATATTTTATTAGTCCATCGTCAGACATATAACAACAAGTATCATGTCAAAATGGAAGGAAATGAAGGGAGAACCTGTCCAGCACTCAAAAGAGTACAAGCAGAGAGCGTCGTATTTCCAGAACTTGCGCCTGTAAGTTATACAAAAATTATAAGCATTATAAATTCTTTCATCATAGTCCTTAATGTAGAAACAGCCATATGTGTTCAAAAGAATTACGATTGAAATCAAATTGAACTAGGGTATTGAAAATAAAGCAATTGATCACTGTTAAAATGAAATCAAGAAAACAAATTAAGCGTAACCTCCAAGCCCCCAAGTGTACAACAATAACCCTGCTTCTGATAAAAAAACGATGTAGGAAACTAGGTGTAAAGGCAGTACCTGACGCTTGGAAAGGCCCGGGAGTCTCTACTCGCACAGGCATTTCTGAACTACTCAAAATCCCGGTGATCTTGTAAGTTGGAAGTCGATAAGCCAAATCAGTGGTTATGCGAAGCAGAATCCGACCAATCGCTCCAATCACAGGGAAAAAAATCAAAAAAATAACTAATTCAATGACGAACAGAACTTCAATCAATTCCGAGTACAATAAAGAATTGCTCACTGTAAAATAGAAACAAGAAAGAGAGAACACAGAAGTAAAATTGAAGGAAGGAAAGAAGAAGAAGATAGAGGGAATAATAGAAGAAAGCGTTACAGAGGAGAGGTAGTATGCGAGGCGAGAAGAGTAGCAACGAAGAAGAAGACCCTTCCAAGACGAAGAAGAAAAACGAGATTTTAGAGGCAGCAACTGATGGAGCTTTACGCCCCAATTTCTCTACTCAAAATTTCTCTGACCAGAGAGCTTAGATCCATCCGGTTCAGTTCAAAATGAATTTCAACTCAAGCGAGTAGGTTCAATTCCAGAACCAGACAAAATCAAATCATCTATTTCTGTTTTATTCGGTATGATTTTGGCTTGGTTCGGTTCAACTTTTAAATCTTTCATTAGTAACTAATTGCAAACTAGAATTTGGAAAAGTTAGAGATGGTATCAGGATTGCCACGTGGAGGCCTGAGAGACAATCTTGATTGGGTGCAGTAGCCCCCATACAGTACTCACGTGTTACTCACCTGATCCACATTCTGCGGGTGGGGGACCCACTAAATGACGGTTTCAGAAGCAAAGAGAGAAAGCACGTGTCTATGGTTTTGTGGTGGGTCGGGTCCATCTTGGTTGAGCCATAGAATTAGAGGGTGGGTCCCCAACCCATCAACGTGTCGTCTCGTAATTTTCGGACGACTTGTAGATTTTGATTTTTGCCTACCCAACGTATGCAACGAGGGGAGAGAAGACGCACAAGTTGCCTCATGAGTCAAGACCCAGAAATTTGGATTAATGGTTTGGTTCAAGTTGTCGTCTCGTAATTCGTGATTTATACATATCAAATTTACTAATTAAAATATATATTTGGCTTGCAAGATTGTAAGTTGCTATACAAAAGTCAACAAGATTCTCAAGAAAGAGGATCTCAACCTATGACATATCACGAAATCTTCTCATCAATCGGTAATAGTCGTCTTGTATGCATAAATGCAAATTGCGCATGTTTAGTTATATTGGGCACATCTTTATGGAAGAAAGTGTCCAAAAGAACGACATTGAAAGACCGACGACCAAATAAAACTCGAGGGGCGATTAACCTTGCAACATTGATCGAAAAGTTTGCTGACATTCTAAGCAAAACCCCAAGTGGACCAGTCGAATAAATCGACCAATTGCCTTCAAAAATAAATCACCATCTTGATGGGTCGATAAAACATAGTGTTAAACGTGAACACGAAGTCGCTGTCGATTTTTGATATTACGTCCTATTCCATGCAAGATGAATGCCCAAAGTGAGAATGGCTTTACATCCTTTTCAAACTTTCCGACATGAGCTTTGAAAGTGGCGTAGTTGGAGTAGAATCTAAGTCATTAATCTTTTGATTTTGAGATAGTCAAACATGATCCGAAGAGGAAAATCCTAAGATTTAAATAGAAAATTCCGTACGAACGTTAATCTGTTAATACGATCCTAAATAATTTAACCCGTGAGCTCGCGAAATATGAATCCGGAAGCTAGTTTGGTCTTCGTATTTGAAAACCCTAGGATGATCTTAAGAACTGGAATTCGAAAGGGAGAAAGGAATTAAACTTTTAAGACATCATTCGACAAAACAAAGCATGTGGATAGAGGTAATGAAATTAAGATTATAATATTAATAATAAGAACAGCAAAAGGGTATGATTTTTTGGACAAAATCATGTTCATGGGACATTCTTTCCTTTTTCATGATTTCGTGTTCTACTTTGAGTACCATCGAAGCAACTCGAGATTCATGCTGTGTTATAATGGATGTGTCGAATAAGACGGTGTCCAAGTGAAAATAGATTTAGAAATGAAAAAATAAAACATATAAAAAATACAAAATTCCATTGGCTTTGAAAATTATGCACTCAGAAAACCCTAAATCAAAGCCTAATAGTTATTTAAATACTCCACCTACGCAATCCATAATAATTTAAATTTAAATTAATATACTAAAAACAAAATCAACGGACTGATTTCGGCGGCCGGTTCAAAATCTTGCCGAGGCATCACCGGGTGAGTCGGCGGGTGACACTTTTTCCAAAGAGGCTGTCACTGTAGCATCAGAAGTTCACTCACAGGACCACTAATGGGTCTGACCCAAACAAAATGTCTTGGAAATACTCATCTCCTTCCTCCGACGACCCGTAATTTGCACCCCCATCGGGAAATATGTCGGAGAGATGGTGTTTGTGTTTGTTTTCCGGCAACCCAAATGACATCTCGTCGAAAAGGAGCGGGGATTCGAAAAGTGTTGGCGACTGGGGGAACGGGAAATCAAATATATCGGTGAAGTATGAGGAGTTGAACGGTAAAAAGTCTCCGGAATCATAGGAGAAGCTCGTTTCTCCGAGAGACTCGGGCGAAGTCTCGCCGGCGGATGAGATTTTGCAGGTATCCGGTTGATGAAGCGGGTTTTCCGGTTGCTGTTGAGGGTTCGATTGTTGGTCGTTTGACTGAGTTCTGAATTGAAGAACTGAACTCGGAGAAGGTAAGTTATGAGACTCGCCGTCGGAATCGTACCCGTATCCAGAATCAGTACCGGAAATGGAAGAAACGTTCGTCTCGGAAATTTGCTTCGGCGGCGCAGTGGTGAAATTCGTTAAAGCGTCCGGCCCACGGAGCTTAATCGCCGCATTGTCGTAGACCATCGCAGCCTCCTCCGCTGTATCAAAGGTGCCCAGCCACAGCCGTACGCGGCGAGCTGGATCCCTGATCTCCGCCGCCCATTTTCCCCACGGCCGCTGTCGAACGCCGCGAAACTTTTTGACGTTCGCAGGAGAGACTTTGAGAGATCTCCGGAAGCCTCGACTTTCCCCAGCATGCCTTTTCCGGCAAACCGGAGCTGCAGAGGTTTTGAAACTGGGTTCGATTTTGATCTCGTCGACGTAACGTCTCACACTCCGCCGATCAAAAAACCCTTCTTCCTCTTCGTCGCCGGAGGAATCTGTAGCGTCCGGGTCAGTCACGGATATCCGTACCAGTTTGGGCGCCGATTTGTTCGCTTGTTTGGCGGCGAATTTCTTCGTTAAGTTCCGGTGCTCACTGTACTTGATCGGGCGAAGAACTCCTCTCTCCATGGTCAGACTGGAAAACTTGATTCAAAGGACCTAACGAGACAAAAAGGCATGAAAGACAGAGACGGCCATTGGTGAAGCTCGTAACCCAAATCAGAAGCAGAGAAAGGAGAGAGACAATAAGGAAAACGAGGTTAGAGAGAGAGAGAGAGGCTTGAAATGGAAGACAGGATGGCAAAGGAGAGTGAGTAAAATGAAATAAATTGGATTGAAAAAATCCAGTGAATTCTCCTCTGGAATACCCAAACACAGCTCTTGCTTTTCCACTCCCTCGCCTCGCCCCGCCGCTGTTTGCCAAATCTGGAGAGAGAAAGCTCCGGTGAAGTGCAAACAGAAGCACTGGAATCGCTGTTTTATAGGATCCCACCCCGATTTCCATTGTTTTTCTTCATTATTTTATTTATTTTTCGACGATGAATTCTTATTTCCATATATTTTCATCAAGAACTTGCCAAAATAAACGCTTTTAGTAAAAATGGAAGCATCGTAATACGAATCTCTCTCTCCCCCGCATCTCCTGTTTATGGCAAGTCAATCCGAGGGGAGACGCGGTTGACCGCCGGGTAACACCCGTCAAAACGGCGACGTTTCTAGTGTGGGTGATGAGTCAGCAGCACAAGGCGAAGGCTCAGTCCTCGAAATGCGTAGAGTGAGTCACGTGTTGGGCCGAATTACCCGGTTCTGTTTAATTCAGCTGGTCAAAACCTTTGACCACTTTTAAAACGAGCCTTTTTCTCTTGCTTTTCTTTATTATTATTTTCCAACCCACACGCCCAGTTATTAGTTATTACCTCTTAACAGCAAGCCCAGTGTCGTAATTTCCCTGCCGATGATATAATAATAATATATTTATTATAATTTCATGTGCAGTTAATTTATGTATAATTAATATTAAAATAATATATTCTGTAATTTAATTTATTATATTTATAATTAAAATAATTTAATTTAAAATTTTAAACTTTGACATGTCAGATAATTAATGTGACTTAAATTTATATGTAAAAATAAAAATAAAAATAAAAATAAAAAAATAAAAAGAAGCAACCTAGAATTGGCCGCCTAGGGTTTTATAATGCCGAGTCTGATACTTCCCTTTTACCCAAATATGCTGCTGACCCCCACTCTCTCTGCACCGCTACCTATCCACGCGCCTCATCAATTCCTTTTTATCACTATTTATGTCTATTTTCTTATTATTGTTATAATTATAAATATAATAAATGCAAAAGTTTGAATTATTAATTTAAAAAAAAACAAATTAGGAAAGAGGTCAAGGGAGAAGTACCGTAACCTAGCGTTCGAGTGCTAATTAACTGCCTCGTTTGGCAACGGGATTAATATATTCGGCCTAGCAATACAAAATCACAAAATTGTGAGCACAAAATGATAACAAATAAACCAAGATAACCCTAATCGGGATATTTATATTCTGTGTTTAACATTTTTTTGAAGTTTAGAAGTGTTGATGGAGAGAGGTTAACAACCAATCATAGAATGCCACCTCATACCAAGTTGGAGATTGGTTTTAGGGTTTATTAGAATGTAAATCAAGTCGGCTTCTTTTGTATTACTTGTTGTATTTTTGTGAACCCTATTTTTTTATTATTCTAAAAAATAGATTTTTGTTTGTTTCCTAAGAATATTCATCTTTCCATCTAGCTTTAGAAAAACATGCACAATCTCTCGTGTGTAATATAAATGAAGAGAGAGCAGATAGATAAGTTTATTTCTGTGTTAGTCATTTATGTCCCTTCGAACGAATGCGTGCATTCTTTTGTATTTTTGAATGTTGAAATAAAATCTTGAATAACAAACTCGAAATAGAGAAGTTATATTAAAGTAAGAATTTTTAAATTATTTATTTGCAATTGATAATGCATAATAGTAATTTAGGAATCACTTAGATACGTGTTTCCACACTACAAAAAAAGCCATTTTACAAAAAGACATCCAAATAAGTACAACCAATTAGACAAACCTATCTCTCTCTCACAAATGGTTGGAGAAATGAATCACCGAGTCCAAGGTTCAAGTTTAGCAAACTGAATATTGATACACTTAATTACGTGGGATAAACATAATATATTATAATTATTCTGTATCGTTTTTTAAATTTCTTAGGTAAGTTTTATTTCATCGATGATAATATTAATTTAAAGTAATTGAAAAAAGAGTTGTATTAATTTAAAATAAGGTTGAGTATGAAGCAAGTCTCAAGCTTTTGTTCGAAGCAAGAGATGTTGGTCTACCTCACCATTTAAAATTATGAGTATGTATTGCTAGTTATCATTATGGAGTACTTAGCTTCGATTAATTTGATTGTATTCCTTAATCAATCTTTTATGGTCATTTTCTATTTTCTTATTCTTACATGTAATCATGTATAATTGCCTTGAAATCAATAAATTATGAGTACCTCTCCGCAATTTTTGTTCAAATATAAGAAAAGCTAATGTTCGTTCGCATTTTTTGTTCAAGGGAGATCGGAGCTCTACGGTTTGACCTCCACACATCTTCGGTTTTATTTTTTCTGAAAGCATAAGATGCATCAATCTCAAGATCTACCGCCTTGAAGAAATGATGGAAAGCATATCATCGTAAATTAGCTATTTCGGCAATTGCACTTGTTCATATTTGTCACGTAAATAGTAAGAATTACAAAATACGAACAGAGAGCAAACATAACATTCCTAGTTTTTGCAGGTCGAGGACCTGAATCTGTTTCTAAACAAGCATGCAATATTGAATCATACCAAAGAACAAATCTATTCACTTCCAGATTGCATAGTTATAAGACAAATGAATCATACCAAATCAAGGCCCCATATTCTGAAATCACTATCGTCCACCAAAAAATAGAAAGCAATGTCATTTTCATGGAGGAGAAACGAAACAACGCACTTTGATATTTATACTAGCCAAACCCCAAACACACCTCAATTAGCCCATGGCATACTTCTGGGTCCATGCCCTTGCTGTCGTCTCGTACTTACTCCTGTCAGTCTTGTACATATGAGCTATCTCGGGAACCAAGGGGTCGTCCGGATTTGGGTCGGTCAACAGAGAACAGATTGAGAGCAACACCTAGACCCAAAATGAATATGCACCAAGTAGAAGATTATTGAAGCCAGAAAGTGAATTGAAAATATGATGAAAATATAAACTACTATCAGAGTTGATGGGTGCTGGGTGATGCGCCATAGAAATCCATTACAATAAGATTGACAAAAGAAAAAGAAAGTAACGAAGAACCCTAAATCTAAACACTGTTTTAGATAACCATGACTGACGGGAAACTCTAATAAGCTAAGATATCGATTCATTCATACATGAGCATAATCTCTAATCTATCCCTTCTATTTATAATAATCTTCCTTAATTTATTTTCCAACAATTGGATGGAAACTACGGTCCAAAAACTTAAATTTCACACAAGCATACTCTGTGCCGACCAATAATCTACACAAGTCTGTTCCACTATTGATTCTGCTGAACGATATCAAAGAAAAATGTGAAGTTGGGTAAATGTAAAAGAATTTCATGAAGATTGTGTGATCATAGTTTTCCATTTTTGGCCCGTTTTGTATAGAATCCTAAGATATGGGACATAACCTTGGAGATAGTTAGGGCAGGGCTCCACTGCTCTTTCAGTATGTCAAGGCAAATACTTCCATTGCTGTTTATATTAGGATGAAAAACCTTTGTCCTAAAAGCCACCTGCAAATTCATCCGAAAAAAAATGAATGTCAGCAATGCCACTAGGGCTAAAAAAATTACGAATATCATCAATTTTCATATAAAAATCAACAGTTCTGAAGAAATGAAAATAGAGTATGGAGATGTCTGCATGTTTTGAAAATTAGGAATGTGAATAAAAACCAACACTTCTGTAAAAAAAAAATTATGAGTAATAGAGTCTGGACATGTTTGTTTATTTTGAATACTTTCAAGGATGCTAATATGAGATCTCTTTTTTAGTCGGTTCCAATTTTGGATATTTTCCTGATTTCTTTTTCAGTTTCAGTTACTCAGATATTTAGTATCCTTTTCCGGATCCATATTTCATCATTTTCGAATTACGTCCAGCATGGTCACTCAGTTATCTTCAATAAATATATTATATATATACACTCCACTTATCCATCTTTATTCTAATTTGAATCACGTTATGCCTGTATTCCAAAGTCTCAGCAAAATTTCAATTCCAAAAATGAACCAGATTTGTGGAACAAAAGCATAAAGTATCATGTGTAGAGAACAGCTCCATGAGTAAGGACCATAATCAAAAAGTAGGCCCACAAAAAGATTACTCACGCAAAAAGGCCCAGAAGGATAAGAGGCCAAGATATAGAAGAGAAAAATGAATCTGTCAGAAGATTTATAAGGGAAGGAAGTGTACTCTGCTGAGGGAATGCTGCAATGGAGGAGGTTTTGTTCACGAGGAATATAAATACTAAATAAGGAAGGTTTGAAGGGGAGGAAGAAATTTGAAGTTATGGTAGGAGCTGTTAGTTATTGTAGGAGCTCATAAGGTAGTTTGTTTCTACATTGGTAATATCAATCACTATTTCTTTTGTTCTTCTATATTTTCTGCTCTAACACTATCTGTGAAAGAAAATAGTCCCCTAAAAATACTAATGAAAGATATGGCACTTACAAAGCTAACATATAAAATATTAATGTCAGTTATTTGAGAAATGATTTAGTCTTCTACCATAATTTCTAGATTAAAAAATCAGAATCTTAACTTCACATGAAATGCTTGTTGAAACATGAAAAATTAAAAAACACAGGATAATACAAAAGTATACAAGATCACCCCCAGATATAGTGAGATAGGTTTTAGAGAGAAAAGTGAACAAATAAAATACCTTGGGAGGCTTAAAGGGATAATCTGGAGGGAAATGGATAGTGACTAGGAAAACACCACCGGCGTAAGGACTGTCCGGAGGACCCATTATGGTGGCTTGCCAGTGGAACATATCCTCGGCAACAGGACCTGAGTCAAGACACAAACTATCAATATCAAACAAGCTCTTTTATCACATAATTTTCAGAATTCAAAATTCTAGAAGTAGATATGAAAGTAAAACTACATAAATGTGGAGATTCTTCAAGCTTCACAGAGAACTCTAATATCATGTATATTTTACAACTCCTATTCTCATAAAAGTTAATTATGAGTTAACACAATTTTATCAATTTAATAAAAATTTCACTCAGTTTTTAACTCAATTTTACAGGAGCAAGCAAAAAGATTTAATTTGAATTTAATAAAAAGTTCACTATTGATGCATAGATTTGGTGGATTGATTAAATATGAATCTAAAAGATACTCTGTAGTCTTATGGTTACCAATTATGGTGATCTAGAACCTTTGACATTGCTGTTCTTCGTTCTTGGATTCCAAGTAATTATTCATAGAATTTCTCCATTTTCATAAAACTGAACACACTGCACACCTGAATGCTTAAAATTTTGAAAGTCCAATTCGATTTTTTGTTTTCCTGCTGATTATTGTGACAGATCCCGATTTCAATCTCTATTTTTCTTCTAAATTTCCATTTCCAACTTCTTCTCGACAGAAGCTCTTTTTTCTCTGCTTCCAAATCTCTATCCTCCTTAATCTGAGTATTTTTCATCTCTCAGAATCTTAATATAAGTGGGTGCCCATTCATGGACTCCATTTTCAGAGTCAGACAGTCTTCTAAATGTGGAGTTTTCGGAACCATCAAAAGACAAGTTTTCAGTACTCAAAAAGGTACTTGACTTTACTTCTTGTAAATTTTGCTTGGATGCTAGAGAATGAAGGTTCATAACAAAAGCTCTCATTTCTCATAAATACTTTTTGGTTCGTCATAATAAATTCTTGATGAAAACTGTTTGGAACGCTTCTATTGCCTCCAAACTGTTTGGAACATCAAGAGGGCTATGTTTAGCAACTGAGCTTTTTGACAATCAAAGTTTCTTTTTTTTTTATGTCTTCCCATCTAGGGAAGTCCAAGATTCATAAGACTTTCTGATGTTGTATCCACTCCACTGCTTATCTCCATCTCTGTGTGTTACTTCCGCCCTCATTGTTCCTCGCAAATTCCAATTCCAAAATCAAACCTGCAGCTGGTACTTCAACTCTCTCCAAAAATGGCATGGTCATAAGCCATGGCAGCTCCTTTGAAGCAGTTAATCGCTGACTCATGTTTCTCCATCTCAGAGAATCAATTCTTTTTGAAATAATATTCTGCATGATAAGCTAAACCTTCGCGAAGTATGTCTGAAAATTTAGGAAGATCAAACTTACAGGCCATCATATCAATTAGTGGGATTTTCATTACTTGAATGTAAGTGTACCCCTCCTTTGGTGGCTAATCAATTTACCATGTTTTGCTCCAATTCTTCATTTGCCTCATAATGAATGCAATATTCTCCATGATCCTCAGAATTCATCCATTGTGTCCTCGCAATCCACTCAATTCTTTGTCATTAATACCACCACCCCAATACCAATCAATGCGTATATGACGATTCTAATCTAGATATTGAGAATCATTTAAGAAAGAAAACTTATGCACTAAAAAATCAAGGACATAAACAATATAGAATTCCCCTCTAGAATCTAAGAGTCTATACAGTTTCTCCCCCAAATTTTCTCGCTAACAAAAGTTACCTTTCTCTTTTCTTATAACATTGCATCTATACTCCACAATGATAATAAATATTCTAGCAGTTTCCCTCAATTCTCACTAAATTATTATCCATTACTAAAAACGAATCCTATCATCATCCAACAAAATATTATTTGGATGTTGCCAATATATTAGCTAGTGAGCTGCTTTTCCTTGAAAGCGTTGTAGCGGATACAATGAGGGCCTTCATAGGAGTATGGTGAAATATCTCAGTTATAATCATCCAAAAATATTTTCAACATAATGTTTCTCGTTCCCAACATATAACCCCACTGATAAATGTTCTAATCAAGTAATGCAGAGACAGGACAATATTATAAAACATCTGTATGTAAGGAAAGCACATGAAGCAAAAATCCCTTTAAGAAAACATGGAGGGATCTCCTAACAGACTTCTCATTCTAAAAAATGAATATTCTTCGATAAGTGGGAGAAGCAATCCCAAGGTTCCTCACCTCTCCGTCTCTTCAATTTCTAAACTAAACAAGGATATAACTGGAAAAATTCATTTCAAAGTTACAGCAGCATTGATGTCGATAAAAAAAACCACTGCTACACATTCAAAGGCCAGTAAGAGCAGGCAAATAACAAGAATGCACAATGTGTATAACTGTAGCAAAGACGAATCAAAGAGATTAAGCATAAAGGAATCAAGAAATATAAAACTAGTCAACAATACCAGCGCTGCAAGATGTAGGAGGATCCTTCTGCAAATCCTTAAGTTCCTTCAAGATCCGCTTCGACGCCATTCTAGAAACCTATCAAAGTTGGGAAAACTAATCCCCCTCAAAGAAATTCTAAGAAAGAATAAAAGAGAATCAAGAGATAAAACCTTGAAGAGCTTGTCCTCTCCTCCCCTCAGGTTCTGATTTAGCCCTGCGAAGATTCTCGATCAAGTCGATTTGGAGAAGAAGCCAGCAGATGACGACGACATAAAGAAGAAGAGGAAAATGATGGAGCAGTGATTCCGTGTTAGACGTGTTTGTGGACCAGACTTCTCGTGGGGACCACTTCCTAATCTCACGGCTTTCATTGGTATTGCGGTCACGGGCCACACCAAGCGCGGTGATTGGATGATGAATTTAATTTTATTGAGGCCCACAGTAAGAAACTTTTATTTTAATTCACCCAAACAACGACGTCGTCCCGATCAAATATTAAAATATTAAAAAAATTATTTTTCACAATAAAATTTTAATTTTAATTTATATTTAAAAGTATAACTATTTTTTCAATGATACTTAAAACTTCTAATATTATTTATCAATTTCTCGTAATTTAAAGTCTTAATTTCTGTTTTATTATCTATTGAGTCGTCTATTTACTCGTAGATTCTGATTTTTTATGTTTTACTCGTTCTCAATTATAATTGATTATAGATTGATTGAGAGGTGTGTGCATGGCTGGTTTAGCCTAGTTCCGAATCAACCGATCCAGTTTGGATTCCGAAAATTGAATCAGTAACCAGTATTACAGAATCGGCCCAACCCGAACCCAACCACAATTTTTTAATCCAAAAACTGGACCAATAATATTTGGTTTTAATATCGGGAACTGGACCAGCCCGTTTTGATTATAAAATTTGACCAGTTGCCGATATTGGGAACCAGACTGGACCAAGCTATTTCACGATTTAGTTTCAAGTTTAATTAAAAATGAAAAGTAAATAATTCTGAATATTAATTGGATTTGGATCAGAATTTTTTATTTTGAGCTGAATTTTGAGTTGATTTTTAACAAATTTTAGGTTTCATGTCAAAAATTTGAACCGCGGCCAATTAGGTTTCCATGGATTTTTGACCCCCCAAAGCAATGACGGAACCGTGATCTGCAGTTTTGAAACGTGTTAAACTGTGATATACTAACAAAATTGGCCTGCACCAGCCCGACCCAATAGATTCGATTTTCGACTCGAGTACAGGCCAATTTGGCTCACTCCGAAGGGAGAGAGTAGACCAGAAAAATTTGAAAATAAGAGATAATAAGACAACTCAATCATCAGAAATTAAACAATTTCGTGTTAGTTGATAAAGTTATAAACTTTGTGGAATCAATTTATAGAAGAACTAAAAATTTAAGCTACCAATAGAAAAATATTTTCACTTGAAGATGTCAACGGATAGAATTAAAAATATAAAATGTCACTAAAAAAATAACTCAAACTATAAGATATCTCATGCCAATTACCCAAATTTGGACGCATGAAATCGATACTCTGATCCAAGTAATGCATCAAGTTATCCAAGTAAGAACATGAAGGAGCCTCATCTACTGAAAATCAAAGTTATCAGACAAAATTTAGCATTTAGAATGGAGATATACAACCAATGAGTATTTTGAATTACAACCAGAATCAAACTAGACAAGCACCTTCAGGTTTATCGAGCCTAATCACCCAAGAATTGAGGATGCTCGCCATGGCAATGTAGACATCAAGGTCCTCCAAGTACAGCATTTTCAATGTCTTCTCTGCTCAATGCATAACTGAATCTCCGTTCCACATCTTTCTCAAGGTTCCCTGGCCCGTTCTTCAGATACCTGTTGTCACAAACACCACCGTGAAAGCTCACATGGTATATCTCCATTAGAAAATTCCAAAATTGAACAAAGAAAATAGAACTTTCATTACAATCAGTAGGCCGATAGGTTCTTTTCTTGATTAAACTTTGGTCCCTGAATTGAATATACATTATAGATTCCAAAATATGCAGTGTTTTTTAACAAGTATGGTTTGCCAAAACTGTCATTGTTACCAAAGACAGATAATAAAATAATATTGTCATCAAAACATTTTCTGAATCTATTCCTCGATGAATATGAGTTAATATCCAATACCAACAGAAGAAAGATCAAACTGGGCCTGGGGAGAAATGAATTACATCCTTATCCTTCTCCCCTTAAAGTACTGAATCAAATCAAGCTTTTGGAAGGGGAACAACAAAGGTACAGAGAATAAAAGCGCCTAAAGAATTCACAACTTCGTGGAGCCTGGAAGGATTATAAATACACAATAACACTAGACTTTAGCACGCTCAATTTTTTCTTTTTTCTAGCTAGATGGTTCCTAACAAACTCAAGGGTCCATTCAATAAGCTAACACCCCCTCTAGTCCAAGAAGAAAACGAAATCAAAAGAACAGTTCCTTCATTACTGACCATATCTTTCCTTGTAATATACTTAGTGTCCTAAATATGCATCTGCATCTACCACCTCCATAGATTTGAATGTCCAAATTCTCATTTAAGCTAGACTAACCAGAGAGCTTTAGTGTTACTTCTTTTATCTGCAAGGAAGCACTGATCTTATCAAGAACATTTGGATGGTAGTTGAGTACCTTCCAACAAGGAAGAAACAAATAAAATTATACCCAAATAACCTTCAAGTTAGACATCATAAAACTTGATTATCCCTGCAGGGTAATAACTAAGCGTGGTAATAATTAAAGGCATACCAGCCTAAAAACTGTACAATAGAACGAATGACATCGTTTTATCAATCGTTGTGCTAGAGAAGAAAAGAGGAGCCAAAATTTCATTTAAATTAAACTATTTTGGATTACAAAATCTAATTAATCAAACCTTATATAAAGATCAGTGACGTCAAGAGAGAGCTGAGCTTGCCACTCGACCTTCTCGGCGAACCAAAGAGCCCGGTCTTCGTTACTCTGATAAAACCCCAAGCTCCTCAACCATGCCTCTATGCTAGGTAGGCTATGAGAATACAGAGGCTTTTTCTTCTCCGAGAGCTGCTCCTCTGCTTCAGGAGACTTGGACGAAACAAGAGTTAGAAATTTTCTTGAATCTCTGCAGATGGAGTGCGAACAGTGGAAGAATTTCGAGGAAAATCCGGAGCTAATTGAAGAAGGTTTGGGGAAAATTGGAGAATAAGAAGAAAAAGAATCGGTAGGGATAAATTTAACAGAAAAAACGGCGGACATTATCATAAACGTAAGCTTCAATCGCGAAATTACAGAAGGAAACCAATTAGAGTTGCAGAAGAGGGAATGCGAGAGGAGAAAGAAACGGAAGCTTGTAGAAATGGAGCGAAGCAAGGGGGGAGCTCGTTATCTTCTTCAATTATCAGAGTCAGGTTTTGAGGCACTTGCCTCAAAATATCTTTTCAAAAGCGTAATTTTATTTTTATTTTGAACTATATTAACCAACTCGGTCTAGCTCGACCCCGAAAACGGTCTAGTCAGCAATGCAGGCTCTAAAACCAAACCGGAACTGACGAGTCCGATCGAACCGATTAAATGGGTTCGTTTCTGAATGGCTTTTGAGACATATAATACCAACTTTGATTCCTTAAATTAGAGATACTGTTAAAGTTCTACTTTCGTTTCTGAATCGTCCACAGTGATTCACAGCGTTCGTTGGGTCGATCCGAGTTTCATAATTTGGGGGGAGATTGGAGACCTGATCGACTTGTTTATCGATTTGGCGTTCGATAGAGGCTCCGTTTGTGCAGTGCAAGTGCTCGGGCCAGGTTTTGGGGGTGAGTTTTCTTCCTCACTTGATTTCGTGCTGGTATGTGTCGATGGTTTGAATCGAATTTCAAATTTTGGAAGGCAAGCTTCCGTATCTGTGTGTCGGTACATTTCGAAGATAGTTCTGGGGTGTGTGCTATTCGATTTCTCTATTCTTTATGGATTTTGTTATTTGGTAGATTGAAGAGTTATGGCTATTGTTTTTTTTTTTTTT